>LPNX011236173.1:100923-193673 GCA_001517045.1 Pseudotsuga menziesii
TAAAGAGGGTTCTAAGATACTTGAAAGGGACTCAAGACGTTGGAATCAAGTACTCTAAAGTGGATGACTTCAAAATTATTGGGTACTCAGACTCAGATTTTGATGGCGATAAGGAGACAGGAGTATCAACTTCTAGATACACTATGAGTCTTGGATCAGCAGCTGTTTCATGGAGATCACGCAAACAATCAGTTCCAGCAGATTCAACAATCGAAGCAAAATATGTGGCTGCAGCTGAAGCAATGAAAGAAATAGTATGGCTTAGGAAGATACTTGAAGATTTGCAAGAAAAACAAGAGAACTACACTCCATTGTTGGTCGACAATACTTTTGCAATCAAGCTGGCTAAGAATCCTATATTCCATGATCAAACCAAACACATCAACACAAAGTATCATTTGATTCGACATCATGTAGAGGCCAAGATAGTCCATCTTCGACATTGTTCCACAAATGATCAAGTTGCAGACATCTTCACCAAAGCGCTTGGACGAGAAAAGTTTGAAAGATTCAGAAACATGCTCGGACTTACGAACACCCCTTCGGATTAAGAGGGGGATTGTTAGAATAATCCGTCAGGATTATTGTAAATAAATAATAAATAGGAATATGAATAGATAGGAAGGCGAAAAGGCTGGTAATCAACCGCCTCATTGTAATCTATAAATTAATGTTTTAGCCATGAATAGAAATCGAATTGGGAGTTATTACCAACACTATTTAATATTTTGCAAGATTCCCTCGAATGGACACATGTCCACATGCAATAATCCCCATGAAAATTCCACTAAATAGATAAATATCTCATAAACATATACATTATTATTATTTTTCCTTTTCAACCCCTTATTTAACCTAAGCCATGGTTACTTAAGCTTAATTTTTCAAGTTATATACTTTTATTCTTATGAATACCATGCCCTTGGAATATTATAATATAAACCTAAATAATCTAATAGTATTGTGGAGGGACAGGACTTACTTGTGTGGCCATCACAAGTATGTCCCATGCCAACACTATAAACCTGAGATGCCCCCTAGCACTAATGAAATAAATGACAGAGGTGAATTATAGTAGGGGCACAGAAGAGTTGTGAAAAGATCAATATCAAAGATATCACCAACTGCCCAATTCGTATGAATTTGTTCACAATAATGAAATTGGTGGGTAGCATAGGACCTCATCTTGCCTCGAAATATCAACGGGTGTATGCTATTGAATGTTTGGAGCCCAAGTTATTCAATTAGTGTCAGGTTGTATTGGTAAAAATGAAAAATTATATTACCAAATACAACACAAGGAGGAATAAACAATTTGGACTACCGCTAATGCATCAATAAATAAATATGCCTATCCAACCTCCATCCTAGTCACAAATGGAATGATGGACGATCCATGCCACTATATCGGTTGGCCCTTGGATCCTATCATTTGATGTTGGTTTCTTCACATAGTGGTGAAATTATATACCGATGATCGAAGATTACCCATATGTAGGGATGGACTTCAGGGGTGATCATGACTTAGTGCTTCCAAAAGGAGCACAATGGGACATGACATGTGTTAACACCTCTATTTTGAAGAGTATTTAAAGAAACATGGTGGAGAAAAAATAAAGGTTACTTGAACCTTGGTTAAGAGTAATAATGTGAATATATCATAAAATGGCACATAGAGGATAAAATTGTCTCATAATCTGATGGTGTAGAACAAAAGAGGTGAAAATCAATGGTTTAGAATAGATCTGATCTATGGAGATGCACGGGAAATAACGAGAAGTTGGTGTAATTAATAGAGCACAAAGATCGATGGTTGTGGGACCAAGCCAGTAAAATCTACGGCTGATAAGGAGTCCACTCTATAAAGATGCACGTTGTTAAAAATAAAAAGGCCCAGTGGAATGTGTACATGCAGTTTTAATCTAACGGCTTAAACAAAAAGTGAATATTCATCAACGGTTGTCAGCAACTCCAGAAGATAAATTTGCATGGTAGTTGAAGCTGAAAGGAAGTAGCGGAATAAAAACCACGATACACGTGGCGGTTCACAGTACATTCCATGGAGAAAAGTGGTTAAAGGAAAACCGCTAAATGGAACCTCCAGAATAGACCTTTATATAAAGGTAAGGTTGAATTATTTTTAAAAATCATTTTTTATTTTGCATGCTGGGATGAGTGAAGGAGACATCCCTCCATCCTTTTGTAGTCAACCTCACATACATTCAGTTACAGTCACAGGTAAGCTTCAAATTCTTGAGCTCTGTTTAGAGAATTATAACCATTTTTCTGTTATGGAGAAAGAGAAGGAGTTAGAAGTTCTTAACCAAGTCTTAGATGAAAGAGAGGAATTCATGGTTGATAGAGACAGAAGTGTGTATGACCCATTTACAGAAGTGTGTATGACCCATTTCTGTTGGTTGGAAATGTATCAATTACTAAAGAAAGATTGTGGCAGTATAGTTTATAGGGAAATGACATTTTGAATGTCTGAAAGTCCTTTCTGTATTACTTCGCCATTGAACATACTTTACCGTTTCCTGAATTTGCTGAATAGTGTGCAAGTAGTTCCTCACCTTCTGAGAGAGTCATTATGAGTCATTCCATGTCCAAGATATTATGTAGGATTGATGCAAAAACTATTCGTGGATTCCATAATTTACCTGATAGTTTCCCTGACAATGGTGAGTCTGTGAATGAGTCTATTTTAGCCAAAGTATACAAAGGTTGTAAAATTGAAAGCCGATGTGAATTTTTGTCCAGTATTCTTAATGAAGGTCAGTCATTAGAGGGTATATTTTGCCATACAGAATTCACATTTTCAAAGAAGAGGTCCAGTTGGTTGTATCTTTGGTCTGCCAAATTTTAGGTCTAGATAATGACATTCATGTCAATGAGGTTGTCTTAGGTTTTTTACTGAAAACAAGTTCAGTCAGTCTTGAGTCTAAGTCCCATCCAGTCCATTACTTTAGTTTGGATGAGTATTTAGTAGAGTTCATGACAAGTTATGTTGAAAAGCAGATGCAGTCATTGGAAGAGACTAAAAATCTACAGATTAATGATTTCAGGCATGCCTTTAGAGAATTGTTTGAAGATGGCCTTCCCTCTTTCTGGGATGAAGAAGGAAGAATTTTTTCTCAGGAACATTATCATAGCCTACTAGTAGAAAACCTTATGGATGATTCCAATTTTGATGAATTGGTAAAAGGACTGACTGGGAAAGTCATTGTGGACAAGTTGACAGAAGACTTCGAAATATTGCAAAAATTTCTAATCGTTAGAGGAGGATTGCCTGCTGTATCTTATGAGGCTTATGAAGGATCCTAGAGGTGTCTATCAGATAAATGACTGAGTATTACATGCCAAGTGTAGAACAATGGAAGACCATGGAGATATTCAGGAAGATAAAGTATATTCTTCATCCTAAAAAAAACAGGTGTTGCGCGCTGTGGAGCTGTTTATTCGGGCCTTGCTGTCACCAAGTCGATATTAATTAAATGATCTGTTATCAGGATCAAAGCATGTATTTTATTCCTAGCTGTTAGGGATATGGTCACAAAGACTTTGATTAAACAGATTATTCAGTTATTAAATCTTCTTGGGAAGAAATCATTTAGGTATATATTTGCATTTACTTGATGTATTGAGGGGTTGGAACCCGTATGTTGGATCGATGTTTTTTGAGGACATATAATTTTTGAAGTAACAAAGTTGAATGTGTGTGGATTGTCAGAGATTCTTATGCCATCTACATTACAGTCTGTGCTTTTCTTTCCTATGTGATTGTTTTTTCTCCAGCACTTAGATTCCATTTTGTTTTCCTCGTATCTGAAGCGTAGTGTTGAATAGTTCAGAATTCATACTTGTTGTGCTCTGACTATTGTTTTAGATATTTCATAAATGTTTCTGCTAAAGTTAATATGGAATTCATCTTATGATGCTCTATATTGATGGATTGTTCATACTTCTTCCTTATCAACCTAAAATCAATGAATGACTGTAACTAAATGGTTATCTTGCCTTTGATGAAATCTCATGTATGAGACCTTTGTGCTATCTTTACATATTTTTACTCCATTTCCCAATGGTTATGTGTATTGTTTCAACCATCTACATAATGTTTAAGTGTTGATTCTTATATCTGTCCTTGTTAAATTTATATTTGAGAGATCCCTCTCTGGAAAGGAAAGCCAGTTTCTTTCTGAAGTGGTTTTTGTTGTTACCTTTGGGATTTACCTTTGCAACCTGGGTACATTCTGAGTGATAATAAATTGGCACCGTTGCTGGGGAACGAAGGTTCAAATATTCCCTGGGTATAAATGACATACTTTCAGATTTGACTGTTGATGGTGAAGAATAGTCAGATATCAACAAGGTTTTGCATCTTTCACGTGGTGACTCCATCTTCGAAGAATCCAGTTTTTAGAATTCCTATGGAGATTCCACTGTCAAAAGATTGTGAAGTTTGAAGAGTTGATTCAATATATTCATTTGTTGATATGAGTTCTTTGTCTGCAAGGTATGCTCCTATGAATCGTGCTCACATTCCTGGTTTTCCAAATTGAATACCTAAAGTGGATTGGAAAACATGTCTTCCAAAGTTTAAATATCAAAAGAATGATGATGTTGCCCTTCATTCGGTTATATTTCATATACATATACATAAGCTGGGAGTTAAATTGCATGTGGATTCTTTAATGAAAATGTTCATGGCTACTTTAGAAGGATATGCAAGGTCATGGTATGAAGGGTTACCATCAGAAAGTTTGTTTTCCCTTACTAATTTTCATACAGTATTTCATGAACATTACAAAAACCAATACCCCTCCTTGTTGCTGGTTCAAGATTGTTGTACGCATATTAAAGGTTTCATTGAAGATTTGGAAAAATTGTATAGTGATGATGAGTTAGTGGATGAAGAGATTTTAGAAATTTTATATGAGAACCCATTTCAGAAAAAAGAAATACAAATTTGCTGTTTTCACATTCAAAAAAAATCTCAGCAGTTAATAATTTCTTCCTCTACTGAAAGAGACATGAGCCAAAACTCTGATTCAACCAGCTACATTTCTTTTCCTAAAGTAGATGATAATTTGCAGCAATCTTGTCAATATTTGTGTGACCAAGAAGGAAGTTGGGATGGCCAATCAAACCCTTCTTCATATTATTCAACTTCTGAAGTTTTGTTTCAAGATGAGGCTGCTTATTCCCAATCAGAAAATTCCTTTTTGCAGCAGCAATTTCCTCTAAATTCTAATGCTTCTGTGGGTGATTACATAAAGAATTCTGATTCTGCAAATTTTCAGTCTTACAGTCCCTCCACATATTTATTTTCTATAAATACAATTAAAGAGAAATCAGACCTTGGATTAGAATTGGAAAAAAGATATGAGCATGAAGATGATCAGCCTAGTGATGTGAAAGAAGAGGGTTATACTCTTGATGGTTTTTCTGATGATTGCGGTCAGCATGTTAAAAATTATGTTAGTAATGGTTTTAAAGAAAAAATTAGTCTACATATATATAATGAAAAGGAAGAGAAATCATCCCATCAATCTCAATATGTGAAAGAACTAACACTGTACAATAAACCAAGGGATCACAAAGAAGGAGATGAGAACTCTCAATGGGATGTTTCTTTAAATCTTTCCAATTCAGAAACATTTGGTCAAGAAGACATCTTTTTGCTTAATCTTGTTGAAGAACAAAATGATATTCCTCTTGAAGTGCTTGAGAAGAACGGAGTTGAAAATTTAGAAATATTAAATGAAGTTGCTGATATATCATTGAAAAACAATCATGAGAATTCCTTTCAAAGCTCTTTTAAAGATCAGTTTGACAGTATGCAAGAGGAGTTACGTTTTGGATAGCCTTGTCATGACAAACAGGTGATTGAGTATTTTGAAATTTGTCATGTTTTTTATGATCTAATAGTAGAGTACATGGATAAATTTTTCAAATGGAGTAGTTGGTTATATGTTTGCAGCAAAGGACAAATTTTTCATCATAACCTATTGCTATTTTGTTCTTATGTTCTAATTCCGATCAAGCATGAGGAAGAAATGGAATTATTGGATAAATTGCTTGATTGGCTTCATTGGAAGTCAGATTTTGCTTGATTGGGCATTTGTGCTTAGTTAAGTAGGATAGGTAGGCATGAATAAGCTCGACATGGAGAGCATTTCTTTCAGCAGTTTTCAGTTTGGTTTTAGTTTCAAGTGCAATTCAGTCACAGGTTACAGGTTGATAGAATGGGATTTGTTTGCAAAATGTTTTTAGTTGATGATTCACTTCAAAATAGGTTGAATATTTCAGAGAAAAATTAAGAGAAACCCAATGGATTTGGCACCTGGTCTACGAGTTCTTTGATACCTCGCAGGGAGGATATCATCCCCAGATGGAGCTAGTTGTTAACACCTCTATTTTGAAGAGTATTGAAAGAAACATGGTGGAGAAAAAATAAAGGTTACTTGAACCTTGGCTAAGAGTAATAATGTGAATATATCATAAAATGGCACATAAAGGATAAAATTGTCTCATAATCTGATGCTATAGAACAAAAGAGGTGAAAATCAATGGTTTAGAACACATTCGCTCTATGGATATGCATGGGAAATAAGGAGAAGAGGGTGTAATTAATAGAGCACAAAGATCGACAGTTGTGGGACCAAGCCGGTAAAATCTACAACTGATAAGGAGTCCGCTCTATAAAGATGCACATTGTTAAAAATAAAAAGGCCCAGCGGAATGTGTACATGCAGTTTTAATCTAACGGCTTAAACAAAAAGAGAATATTCATCAACGGTTGTAAACAACTCTAGAAGATAAAGTTGCATGGTAGTTGAATTCGAAAGGCGGTAGCGGAATAAAAACCACGATAGACGTGGCGGTTCATAGTACATTTCGTGGAGAAAAGTGGTTAAAGGAAAACTGCTAAATGGAACCTTCGGAATAGACCTTTATAAAATGGTAAGGTTGACTTATTTTTAAAACTCATTTTTTATTTTGCATGATGGGATGAGTGAAGGAGACAGCCCACCATCCTTTCGCAGTTAACCTCATGTACATACAGTTACAGTCACAGGTAGGCATCGAATTCTTGAGCTTTTTTTAGAGAATTATTGTTGTTTTTCTGTTATAGAGAAAGAGAAGTAATTAGAAATTCTTAACCGGGTCTTGGATGAAAGAGAGGAATTCATGGTTGATAGAGATAGAAGTGTGTATGACCCATTTCTGTCGGTTGGAAATGTATCAATTACTAAAGAAATATTGTGGCAGTATAGTTTATAGGGAAACGACGTTTTGAATGTATGCAAGTCCTTTCTGTATTACTTCACCATTGAACAGACTTTACCGTTTCCTGAATTTGCTGAATGGTGTGCAAGTAGTTACTCACCTTCTGAGAGAGTCATTATGAGTCATTCCACATCCAAGATATTATGTAGGATTGATGCAAAATCTATTCGTGTATTCCATAATTTGCCTGATAGTTTCCCTGACAATGGTGAGTCTGTGAATGAGTCTATTTTAGCCGAAGTATACAAAGGTTGTAAAACTGAAAGCCGATGTGAATTTTTGTCCAGTATTCTTAATGAAGGTCAGTCATTAGAGGGTCTCTTTTTTCCATACAGTATTCACATTTTCAAAGAAGAGGTCCAGTTGGTTGTATCTTTGGTCTGCCAAATTTTAGGTCTAGATAATGACATTCATGTCAATAAGGTTGTCTTAGGTTTTTTACTGAAAATGAGTTCAGCCAGTCTTGAGTCTGAGTCCCATCCAGTCGATTAATTCAGTTTGGATGAGTATTTAGAAGAGTTCATGACAAGTTATGTCGAAAAGTAGATGCAATCCTTGGAAGAGACTAAAAATCTACAGATTAATGATTTCATGCACGCCTTTAGAGAATTGTTTGAAGATGGCCCTCCCTCTTTCTGGGATGAAGAAGGAAGACTTTTTTCTCAGGAACATTATCATAGCTTGCTAGTACAAAACCGTATGGACCATTCCAAGTTTGATGACTTGGTAAAAGGACTGACTAGGAAAGTCATCATGGACAAGTTGACAGAAGACTTTGAAATATTGCAAAAATTTCTGATCATTAGAGGATGATTTCCCACTGTATCTTATGAGGCTTATGAAGGATCCTGGAGGTGTCTATCAGAGAAATGACCAAGTATGACATGCCAAGTGCAGAACAATGGAAGACCGTGGAGAGATTCGGGAAGACAAAGTATATTCTTCATCCTAAAAAAAAAATAGGTGTTGCGCACTGTGGAGCTGTTTATTCGGGCCTTGCTGTCACCAAGTCAATTTTAATTAAATGATCTGTTATCAGGATCAAAACATATAGTTTATTCCTAGTTGTTAGGGATATGGTTACAAAGACTTTGATTAAACAGATTATTCAGTTATTAAATCTTCTTGGGAAGAAATCATTTAGGTATATATTTGCATTTACTTAATGTATCGAGGGGTTGGGACCCGTATGTTGGATCGATGTTTTTTGAGGACATATAATTTTTGAAGTAATAAAGTTGAATGCGTGTGGATTATCAGAGATTCCTATGCCATCTACATTATAGTCTATGCTTTTCTTTCCTATGTAATTGTTTTTTCTCCAATGCTTACATTCCATTTTGTTTTCCTCGTATCTGAAGCGTAGTGTTGAATAGTTTAGAATTCATACTTGTTGTGCTTTGACTATTGTTTAAGATATTTCATAAATGTTTCTACTAAAGTTAATATGGAATTCATCTTATGATGCTCTATATTGATGGATTGTTCATACTTCTTCCTTATCCACCTGAAATCAGTGAATGACTGAAACTAAATGGTTATCTTGCCTTTGATGAAATCTCATGTATGAGACCTTTGTGCTATCTTTATATATTTTTACTCCATCGCCCAATGGTTATGTGTATTTTTTCAACCATCTACATAATGTTTAAGTGTTGATTCTTATATCTGGCCTTGTTAAATTTATATTTGAGAGATCCCTCTCTGGAAAGGAAAGCCAGTTTCTTTCTGAAGTGGTTTTTGCTGTTACCTTTGGGATTTACCTTTGCAACCTGGGTACATTTTGAGTGATAACAACATGTATGAATTAAAAAATGTGACCCTACACGTCATATTTTTGTATTTTTGTGTTTTTTAATATTTTTTTTATACAAATGGATTTAAATCACATTATGTTTTTTTGTCACAGATCGAGCAGTAGAACAACCGGCAAGATCTTCACCATTATACCTTTGTGGAGAGGTTCATCGTGATCATGTAGGAGAGGCCTAGGCCGGAGGGATTCATGATGTGGAAAGGAACTTGAGGGGACTTGTGATGGGTGTACCCCCATGAAGATGTGGTAGGTTCCTTATCACTTATAGAGGCATAATGTGGGAGTTCCTGAAAGTATCTCCCACTTCCTATGATGAGTGGCTTGGGAAATTATGTGTTATCATGAGCACAATGATCCTTGTAATGATAATGATCTATAGGCTTATGATGGTCTCAGTTTTTGTGATGTTTATATATATGATGTATGGGTGATATATCCCAATTTTTCGCTTATGTACTTTTTTGGACACTTGATGTGAAAATTTTTGCTATTATATACATGGATATTATTTCACCTATTTACCCCTATACATGTTGTTTACATTTGTTCTTTTGTACATGATTTATATTTATAGAATGTTCATGTATGAGTCAAACTCCAATTCAACACAAATAATCTAATGAATCAGCCACTTTGTTAAATTTCCTTGGCATATCCTGATATTGGATGAATTTGAATTATATTTCAAGGAGGAAAATTATTTGATAAAGACAAAGTAAAGTAGGTTCTCAGACAACCTAAACAGGGTTTAATTGTGAAAATAGAAGTTGATAGTCTAGATTAATGGCTAGATGGAATATTCCAAAAGAGGATGCTTCAATCAGAAGACCAACCACAACATGGTATTCAAAATGTTATTAGTCACATGACCAAGACACATTCCTCTTGAACTCGTTAGCTTGTTAGTTGGGGAATAAATAACCCAAGCTGCAGAAGCAAGTTTTTGAGTGTGTTGACTAGAACCATCCAAAAATCCAAAATACACCTACATATGTGCGTTGAAGCACAAACAGAGGATAAGTACCATAGAGGAAACAATATC
Source organism: Pseudotsuga menziesii (assembly GCA_001517045.1). Lineage (NCBI taxonomy): Eukaryota > Viridiplantae > Streptophyta > Pinopsida > Pinales > Pinaceae > Pseudotsuga > Pseudotsuga menziesii. Next base: position 111,075 of record LPNX011236173.1, read on the forward strand.
TTACACACAAAATAAGAAAAATCACACCACACCAAACATACCAAACTAGTGTTATATATACATAGTACAAATGAAGGATGATCCTAAGCACAATTACGGCATGGGCACCAGAATGACAAAAAATGTTCTAACTAGGGTTAACCATGTAAAGGAGGCCATAACCATGGAAGAACAATGATGTTTGGAAAGTAGAGAGCGGTCATACATCGTAGTCCATGGATGAAAAGAGATCCTAAAGTTCAAAGGAGGATAAGGTATAAGTGCAAAGTATGGTGTGAGGATCATATCCTACCCTAAATGCAAAGGAAATCATGTTTTAATTCATCTAGGACCTGTAAAAATGAGGTAAATACAATGGTATTAGTTCATATAACATAAAAAAATAACTTAAACTATACTAAAGTGGGTAAAAAAAAAATTACTATAAATGGTTGAAAATATAAATAAAAATATACCATTTTACCTCTCTATTTCAAACGATCAGAGCGAGAAATCTGGTGGATGCTTTTCAATTTTGTGAAGTGCAAGTGCTTCCTATATCCTTCTCCTTCAATTTCATGTCTTTAATTTTAAATTTCATGGTCCTGGAGGAGCATGGGGAGTTATGGGTATGACTTTTTACTTTTTGAATATTTAGTTTTTATGAAACTTTATTCATAAAGTTGTATATATACATATGTACTTGAGTCTGATATGTTTTGGATGATATGCAGATATAGAACCTGTCCGACCTGATGGAAATCCTAGGACCTTCATTCGACCAGTGGAGTTTGGAGGAGATGAATATATGCTTCATGTAGTAGAGGGGAAGTTGGTAAGGCTTACCCATGATGTCCCCACACTGTGGATGGAGAGAATTCCAATGGAAATGTAGGAGCATGTCATTGGAGTACCTCCATCATGGTTACTCCTTCTCTGAAGAGTAACCTGAGACATACTTTGTTTTCAGGAGGCTGTAGAAGCAGCCACATCCGAGGAGGCTGAGGAGCATCCTTAGTTCTAGCATATGATGGATGTTGATCCCATTTTGTATTTTGGATGTATTTATTGATAGGATCTTCGGATCAAAATATATGCATATGAACATATTTTACACACACACACACACATATATATTTACCTGGTTATTTACATGTGTTCCAAATGTGTCTGTGTATTTTAATTTTACAATGTGTGTGACAAATGACAGTCTAGTATGTAGTTTGCAAATGCATCAGTGATTGTATTTTGTTTCCATGAAATGTTATTATATGAAATGTGTTCAAAATTCCTTTCAAGTAATCTAACTCTTAAAAACTGACGTAATAAGATAGGGTGTCTCACCTGGTAATCTCCATTAAGATGAGAAACAACTAGCTGGGATTCAAGTCTAACTTCCAAGCAGGTGATACCACAAGAAATGGAATCCCAAAGAAACTCAATGACCGCACTTTACTTAGCTACATTATTAGTTGCAGGACCTAGGTAGGCACCACTTGAGGCAACCAGTTGTCCTGTGGGTGCATAAATGACGTAGGCATCTGAAGCCAGATTACAAGTGTGATGGATGGCGCCATCAATGAACCCTATGAACCACTATGAAGACATATGAAACAACAACAAAATACATAAGAAACACTAACCGGTAACGACCTATTGTACATGAATATACAATAATAATACAAGAAAAAACATCGTGCCTAGGAATAATGCCTTTTCAGGTAGAGCCCATTTCTGTGCTTCGACAACTTGTTACCATCATGATCAATTAAATCATATGATCCCTTATTTAGAACTTTTGACATGATGTACAAGCCTAACCACATGGATTTAAATTTTCCTGCCCCCAAGGGTTCCTTGTCTTGATCCGAAAGCAAGACAAGTTCTCTCTTAGAGAAAATACTAGGTTTTATAGCTTTATCACACTCATTTTTCACTCGGTTCTTATGTGCCTCATTTTCAATGATTTCATCTCTAAAATTCTCATCTAGATGCTCTAAATGTAGAAAACGATCCTCGATATTGATAGTGTAGGGAAGCATGTGAATAGCAATTTTTAGAGATGGTATTTTACACTCAACTGGTGTGACTCCTTCCACCCCGTGAATAAGCTAGAAAGGTGAGAAACCCATGGAAATCTTGATATTTGTTTTGTATGACCAAAGTGTTGGATACAACATGTTGTGCTGATTTTACCTACTTGCATTTATTGTGCGCTTGAAAATTTTTAACACTAAAAAGTGTTCACCTAGCTCTCCATGGTCTAAACCATATGCATACATCATATTCCCACCATAATTGCCTTACTTTTGACCTTCACAATTGTATTTCCACAAAAATTGGTCTAAAACACCATTATTCCTTCTCATAAATGAAGGGATAGTGAGCATTCATTATGATTTATCCCCACTTTCTCGCAAAAAGGGTAAAAAACCCTAAAAAATGAGAAAGAGCCAAAATACCATAGATAAATTCCATGGGAAATAAAATACCACTGGTCACTACCATGGGTTAAAAAACCCTAATACCATACTATAAATACATTGTGAAGGGATCTCCTAAAACACCTTTTCATTCACTTGTGTTTATGCTATGTCATTTTTCTCTCAGATATACCACATACTTTCTTGCCATTATTCCCGTTTCCACACCATTTCCCATGGAGTACATTGATATCTCTCTGTACCCACTTTGGATCCATCCCTTGTTTGAAAACTGTCTATGGAGAAGACTGTAGAACCAACCCATGGAGGTGTGAAACCACTTCCAAGGACGACTACGGTGGCCCATCTTACAAGAAAAAGGTGTGTTTATTTTGTGTTTCTTCCATTATTTAGTTGATATTTATGTTAAAACCCTAAAAATATTTTCTTTAATTTTTTATCAGTGTTTCTATTATTGTTTAGTTTTATGTTGTTCCATTGAACTCTTCCTTATGCTCTGGACGAGTAAAGGTTGGTGCATTTACACGTAATAGGGGAGAAATCCCCATTATAGTTTTGGTGACTCCACTCGGTTGATCCATACATATATTTTTGTTTGAATGTTTTCTATTGGTTTTTACTCATTTTATTCCTTCATCCATCATATATTGGGCCCCCTCACGGTCGATTCGAACCATTACTGCATCTGTGCTTGCCTCCCTAGCCCTAGATGACTCTTTTTTTATTTTTTTTTGTTCGGGCCGACTCTCTCTTATCCGGTCGGAAGTCGTGACCTAGTTTCTCATTTATTTCCAATAAGCATGAAATAGGTCATGCCATTAGCCTGATAAGAGTGACCTCGCTTAAAAACCTAGATCGCTCTTGTCTCAGTTTTCAGAGCGACCCCAGTCACTACTGTGACTCAGTTTCGAGTGACCTAGTCACACTTAACCCTCCATTTCGCATGACCTGAGTCTGTAAAATATTTTTTCTACCCAAATCATGATTGTTTCTCTATTCCGTGTGACCTCGATCATGCATGTTCTGCTGACAGGTGCAACCCGCGTTTATTTTTGTGCTTCAGATTCCTGTTTCAGACCCCATTTCTGTCCCAAACCCTATTCTGACCTGTTTTCTATCGTGATCTAATATTTTCACATCCCCTTGGTATGTTTTGAGATCCCGCTTACTTGTTTGATGAGCCATTCTAGTTGAGCTTCGTGGTTGAGACCCCATGCATGTTTCCTACATTTGATTAGTTCCTTTTATTGCTCATTTGTTTCAAGTACATTTAATTTATGGAAGAAAATTATATTTTGCAGCATATTTATTATTCTTTACTATTATTTAATGCATTATATTTGCATCCTGACAGTGATATTGGAACATATTTGCTGTGGATTGTTGGGTTTGGCATACACATCAGCTGCACACATTTCACACCATATAAGTGAAAATCTCGGTTCATGACCCCGTGCAAGCCTTAAAATTAACTTAATACAACCAACATTGTAACCTCGCTTGAGGAGAAAACAATATTGTAGCTAAGTTAGGACTTTGGGGATAGGCATCCAAACAACACCCCTATGTCACTTACATCTCGAGACATAGTTGTTTTCCATTAGGGGACCAAAATCCTCTTGTATTTTTTGACACGGTCACAACTTGTTTGTTGACAGCCCCCCTACTCAGCAGGAGTAAACTGAAATGAAGGGGTTCTGGAAGTCAGGGTGGAATACCATAGTCCATCTTGTACTAAAGGCTAAACCTTCATAGTCCTCCTCGTGCATGATGAGGTATACCGGGTGTCGAGGTCCAAAGGGTTGAAGCGTTAGTAAACAGAACGAACGTGTCATGAACAAGCTATCCTAGTTTCCATTATTCTAGGGCTCTTTTACCCAGAGGTCCTTCTCGGTAGTGGGATTATCTTAGCCTATATTGTTTTTCCATTTCATAATTTTCCATTTGGATTTCATCACCTTGCTAAGGATATTATTTGTGAGGGGCTTCCAGCTTGTAGTTAGGAGCTTGCTTGCACTCATACCCCATAGGTTAGTAAGTCATTTTTATTTGATAGGTAGTGTTTCTTGTTGGATTTATGGCCACTTTATTGTAGACTCTCCTTGATGTGACCCACTATCATAGTTTGGTTTTAGAGATTGTTGTTGGCTTGTGAGCCACCATTTCATATGCTCTCCTTCTACACACTCAATTGTAGTTGGGTTTTTAAACCTACAATTGATACTCTTGAGTTTTCATTCATTACATAGCACTCCCATATAGTCATCATAGCTCCACCATGCTACTCACATAGGCTAAGGGGAAACACTCCCCAGTTCGGTTCTTTGAATCATCATCGTCAAAGCCATCTTCTATGTCACTCACCACCTTTGGATCCACACATGGCCTCTGAGTATGATTTGGATTCATATCAATCCAAACCCACATTGTTCACTACTCCATCTAGCCCTATGACCGGTGTGCATACTGATCCATTTCAAGGGGGATTGTTAGTAGTGGGCTCACGTCCATTCCACCTATCATGATAGCTATCCCTTCCACTTGTCCCTATAGGCTCTGGTCCTAGTGGGCCCCTTTCCAATGCACACACTTCTATTGGTTCACTACCCACTAGTGGTGGTCTCATTCAATCCACCGTGGTCGATACCATTCCACCATTTATACCTGGGGGCAGTGGGCCTTCTAGTTCCATTCCAACTATTTCTACCATACTAGTGGCTTTTCCTGTTGTCATAAGTCAACCTTATCCACCCCCAGTTATGCATGGGAACTACGTTCCTATTGCCATCTGCACCATTGCTGGTCCTTCTCGAGCATCTCTCGGTTCTAGTCTCCCTTTTATGTCTAGGCTCAACCTGTTTGATTTGGAATGCTTAACTAATGACCCCATTTGTCATTACCCCCAATGGCCTCCTATTCCTAACAAAATCTCCTCATACATCCTTAAGTTTGAAGGTAAGGCGGGAGAGTATCCTCAAAATCAAATCATGTCATTCCACCTATGGTGTTCATCTAACAGCATAGTGGATGATTCCGTCTAGTTGAAGCTATTCGAGGGCACACTTACAAGTGCTACAGACAAGTGGTACATTGAACGGCCTGATGCCACTTACCCTGAATTCTCTTCATTGGCCTCTATGTTCCTTCAATACTTCTAGTTACCCATCCATTCTGATGAGGGAGTGGAGATATTATTATCTTGTCGACAAAACACAACCACTCATATCACGGATCATATCCATGAATGGCACCATCACCATAGCTTGTGTAAGATCCGGTTAGCTGATAGAATATTCCTAGATTAGTTCCTGAAAACCTTACTCCCCCCATAGCCAAGGACGTTGCATTTGAGCGCTCGCAAACCGAAGAAGAATCCATCCTTAAGGCTAAATAGTTCGATCTAATATACACCCAATCCGATTACTTGTATGCTGTTATACATGATTCTCCCCATGCCAACACCTCACATCGAGATACGTTGGGGAAATCTCATGCTACTGATGGAGTGATTGGCTCTATTACCTAACACCCTCATTTTTACTTGGCCTCTCCCATGATCCCACCCCATCCTAGTAACACCCATAGTGTTTTCCAACCATGTTACGCCCCTGATTAGTCATGTGTGATCACTCAATTCGGAGCTACTTCCTCCTATGCGCCTCATTGTTATGCCCTTGATTATTCATGTGTAACGGCTCAGTTCGGACCCACCCATTCCTATGTGCCTTCAACACCAAATCCTCAAGTTTATGGATGAACTTGTTTGGCACACTCATGTTCTGGCCAAACAGTTGGATTTACAGCCCCACCTGCTCCTATCTATTATGCACCACCTGTGCAACCCACTCCAGCTCTGACATCAACTCCTCCTGTTTCTACGAGGTAGGTCTATGCACAATAGAACCTCCCTAACCAACCTGCCCCCATTAACCAACAAGGGTAGGGAAGGAACAAGAGAGGTAGGAATCGGGGCAACAACCAACCTCAAGGAGGTGGCTAGTAGGACAACCCTCCAAACAATAATGGTGTCGAGCCTCCTGCATAGAATCCCCAAACTCTCACTTGACCTAGGAAGAACCCACAGTTGTGGACTAGCCATTCATGTGATATGTATAATACTTATGACCACTACACTCATTAGTATCCTCACTTGACTCACGTCCAACAACTACTTCAAAATGATAGTCAACGTGATCCCAACGCGGCTGCTCTAGCTCCACCAAACCCAGCATCACCAAGTCCTCTGCCTATGGTGCTCCAAAACCCCTATCATATCAAGAAATGGTTTCAACCCAGCCCTTAGACCCACAAGCTCCTGCAACCATTATTGCAGCCCAACCTACTAAAGTTGGTGTCTAGCATCTTATGATGTTATCATCTAAAGTCAACCTCTAGACTCGATGAAACTAGTATGGATCCACCATAGAAATCATTGACCCCTTAGTGGCATCTACCTCTACTACTCTTGATATGTGTTTGCACTTGCTGAGACCCCCTACGGATGGGACCGCCAGATCCCCATAGTTCCCTATGCGTCGTGTCTCAAACAACACCAATGCTAGAGCTTCCCTCAACTACAGTATAGTTGATGACTTGGACCAGTATCCTACAGCTATGTCTGCTGTAGAAGTTCTTTAAACTTTTCCTTTGCAACATAAAGATTTTTTTCTGCACTAGGTGTTGTCAATCCCTCTGACTCTAGGTTGATCACCTTCAACCTCGATCAAGGAGATCCCAGGATGCCATCATTTGTTGCCTTCCAAGTTCTGGTCACAATTCAAAATTTGGTTGTTTATCATTGCATTATTGATGAGGGGGACTCCACCTATGTTATGTCAACCTTTATTTGGTAGAAACTTGGTTCCCCCACCCTTCAACCTTCCACCTCCACTCTTTGGGCCTACAATTGTTGCTCTTCTCAACCCCAATGGGTTCTCATGAATTCTCCTGTTGAATTATCCAACAAAATGGTGTTGATTGAAATTGAGGTTGTCAACGCCTAGCTTGATTACAACCTCCTCCTAGGACATGGCTACATGTATGCCATGCAAGCCCTATCCTCTACGATATTTCAACTCTTGATGTTTGCTGGACACACTGGAATACGTCCTTCCCACTGTCGACACTATCATTGACAACACGTCTATTCCATCCTTATCTATTGTTGGCTCGGGCTTGTTTTCCAACACTCATATGATGGACACCTTTTTGTCCCTACAACCTCCACCTTTCCTAACTGATGTATTAGATTTGTGCATTATCACTTCCAATAACATTCCAACATCCTCGCAACCTTAGTCGCAACCCCAACCACAACCCTCCGAGAATTATTGGGGTTCATTCCTAGTCCACATGATTCCCTTCCTTTTTCCACCATCTGGCATCGTGATCAAGCCTATTATGGCTACTCTCAACTTACCTAATTTTACTCTAGGAATTCCTACGTGGTACCTTGATACACCTACTCCACCCCCGACCTGCAAGGTCATGTTGACTCCTGTCTAGCCTCTTTAGACGATGTCACACCCCCCTCCAATTCCACCAAAGACTACTCTTGTCTCTACTCCTTCTCCTCCTCCTCCAAAGAAGGTTGGGGGTAAGGCATCCAAAGCTATGACAGAACCACGCCCGAATTTTACTTGCGCTTAGTGCGATGTCCAAGGCCATGTGACACAAAACTATTGCTAATTTCCTCTCCTTTGCACCCACCTGGACACTATAGACGAGACTGATGACACCCCAATAGTCACCATTCCATATCCACCACTGGTAAAAAACAAGTCATTGCGAACCAACCATCCTTGTGCAGTTTGGTACCTATATGGTCACTATTCTCACCATTTCCCACACTTTATTGAGTATTAATCACTCATTCATGGACTTCTAAAACACTCCCATGAATATGAAATTACTATCCTTAAGGAGATCCACCCTCTAGTTTCTTCCTCAGAAACAACCAACACCATATACACGATCTCCAGTTCCAGTAGTCCTTTCATCTCCTCAATCGCAGAGGATCCCTCCGATCTATCTACACATTTTTTTAACAATTATGAGGAGATCCTTGAAGCTCTTTCAACCCTTGAGTATCCTTGGGATGATATGCATCATCACTCATTATTTATCCCCGATGAACCTCCTTCATCATCATACCGGTACTCAGTCGAAGCCAAATACTTCATCCATGGAAAAGTAGACTGGTTCAAGAACCCCATTCTACCACTCGACTCCTTTGAAGAGTGAAACATGGCTAACATTTTTCCAACCATCAAGGTCAATATATCAACTAAGCCCTAGGTAGTGGAATATATTACACTTGGAGCATCTTGATCCCTTGAAGAAGTTGTTTCATACAAAGCACTTTTTCAAGAGTTTCATGATATTTTTGCTTGGTCATATACTGAGACTCCTGAGATTGATCCATCTATCATCGAACATCATATTGACACATGGTCTGATGTAGCACATACTTGCCAAAATAAAAGACCCATTCACCTCTCAAAGGCTCCCACTGTTAAAGTCGAGATCAAGAAACTGCGTAAAGTAGGTTTCATATACCCCATTGTGTATACCATGTGGGTTTCTAATCATGTTCCTATCAACAAAAAATAAGGTACCATTCATGTATGTACTGACTTTCATGAATTGAATTTGGAATTTCCCAAAGGCAAATTCCCCACTCCGTTCATTGACCGAATCATTGATACGTGTGCCGTCCACGAAGTCTTTTCTTTCATGGATGGTTTTTTTGGTTATAACCAAATTCAAATTAAGAAAGAAGACCTATACAATACTGCTTTCACAACCCCCTGGAGCATGTTGGCATATCACGTTATGCCATTTGGCCTTAAAAATGTTGGAGCCACTTTTCAGCGAGCCATGGAATTCTTCTTCCATGACCTCATCCACCTTATCTTGGTCTACCTTGATGACCTTACAACTTGATCTTGGAAACATTCCCAGCATTTAGAGGACTTACGCCAAGTATTCAGTGCGATGTCACAAATATAACGTCCACTTGAACCCTCTAAATTGTGTGTTTTGTGTCCATGTCAAGTTTTCAAGGTCTTATTGACTGCCTCTACTTGTACATTTGCTTGAGGGTATAAGGAAGACAAATGTTCTTGCCTAATCCCTATAATTATGGTCAATTCAATCATTATGTTATTTTAGAAGTGACTGCCATGGTCAGTGACAATATGGTTTGGGATACCAAACCTAGCAATAATATATTTCGTCATTTCCCCATCTTCCTTAAAGGTAGGCATTACCTTTGCCCACTTCGTGAAGTAGTCTACAGTCACAATGATATACTTGTGCCCCCCAATAGACACTAGGTTGTGTTTCCCGTCTATGTGCACACCGTCGATGGAAATCTTCCGAATAGTTGTTTCCTGAGGAGGGAGCGATGCTGCCTTGGGGGAAAGAAAAGAGTCAGGTCCTGTCACCTTATCCCGTCTCCTTCATTCAGGAAATCTCCTAACGAAGCCAAGGGGGGTAGTTCCTACAAATATTTTCTAAGGCTCAAATTTTTTAAACATATTTAGATGTGTGATGCGGATGGGTGTTTTTTTAGGATTTTTTGATAAAGACTTACAATAAACGGAATCAAGTTATCACTTGCAAGTAAAATTAGAAATAAACAACCATTTGACTATTTCACAATTAAATTAAAGAGTTCATGATATGAACAATAGACAAGAAAGAACAATGTTTCAGGTAGATAAATTGATAGGTCCAGTGCTAGATGGAATTCTTGAAAATGTTTTGCAAGTGTACTAGGTAAATTTTAAGGGTGAGTTGATTATCAAACGGGAAGGGAATCTCCAAGATATACCTTGCGGTACGGGAGATACGTCTGGATTCTTTGAAGAGTGGCTCCACATGGGAAAATGTGGTCTAGATGGAGTCGTGGGGGGATGTTCAACACTACACCAAAAAGGATGTCGCCTAACTGGACCCCACAGTCGCTTTCTAGTAGTTCCCGCTTTCCCTGAAGACTTTACCCACTACTTCTCATATTCGATATGCTAGATTCCCGTAATATTTGAGGGTTGTAAGTTTGGATTATAATGTGAGGATTTAAATAGTCTACAACTGCTTCTAGGTATCCCAACTGGGTATAGCATACATAGTGTAGTAAAATTTGTTTATTTCGATTTTATTAAGGGTGAACAAGAGCCATTGTAACAACCCTCAGACGAAGAGCACTCTTGATTTGCCTTATGGAGAGATTCAAGAGATTTATGAAAAAAAGGAAAAAGATGCTAAACTTAAAAAGATATAAACTAAGCAAGAAACACCTCTACATAGAACACTCTTGATCCACCTTTTGGTGAGATTCAAGAGATTTTGTGTTATTTTTTCTTTATTCAAGTTAATAAAAAGTAGTAAAACTAATCTAAGATAAAAAATTAAAGCCTCTCCGATAGAGAATGATCTTGATCCACTTTTGAGTGAGATTCAAGAGAATTTGGATTTTTATTTTTTGTTTTTTAAATAACTAATAAAAGCAAAAAAATATTGAATTAAAACTATACTAGCAAATCTTATGAAAGAAAAAAAAAAGACTAACTAACCTTTCTACTCTGAGCAATTACTGTGAAAGAAAAGACAAGGGACGATACATGCTTCCCCCAAATGGGGGAAGTGGGGTGTGGGAGCCTTTATCCTACTTTCTCTTTATTAAAATGTTACAATGCTTTTTATCTTTTCTTGAAAGCACAAGGTGAGAAAGGAGAATGAAAGAAGAGGGAAGTGTTTTTGTCTTTTTTCTCTTTGTTCACTTCTAGCCTTTGGGATTTTTTGATTCTCTGCAAATAAGATCTTTTGAAACTAACTTGTTAGAGTTAGTACAAATAAAAATAAACAAATATCTAAAAAATAACTATAAAATAAACTAAGTAAAAGAGAGGAAATCAAATAGAAGAGGAAGAGGTGAAGTAACAGAAAGGGCTGCAAAAAAGAAGCAAAAGAGGGGGCAGAAAAGAGGAAAATAGGGCAGCGAAGAGAAGTGGAAGAGGGATGAAAATAGATGAAAGAGGGAAGCCAACTAGGGGGAGAAAACGACTACAAAAAAGGAGGGAAATAAGGTTGTCCAAAAGGAAGAAAGAGGGCAGCGAAAGAGGTAAAAGTGGGTAGTGAAAAAAGGCTGTAAACAAGAGGAAAAAGAGGGTGACAAGTAAGGAAAAGAGGGTATCCAACAAGGGCACATGATTTGGTGAAAATTATGAAGCTTGAATTCCAAACCTTTCCTAACAAAAATTAATATTTTTTAAAAGAATTTAGTTCAAAGATGAATAAGAGAGGGTAGAATGGGTTAAACCTTAAAATCTTTAGAACAAAATTGGATCTTACGTAGAAAATAATTATTGAACTCTGCACTTGGATCGAAGAAGAGGCGATGCAAATTAGCTCAACCTTTCACTTGGGGGGATAGAGTGACCTGCAAACAAAAAATCATAGACTTTCCAATAAAAATATTAGATCATGTACCATTCACAAATTCAAATCAAAAGCAACATGAAATATAACTGAATAAAACAATGCTCTTTTAGATCTCTAAGAATAAATCAGTAAATAGATAAATTGAAACTACAAATATCTAGTCTTATGTTCTTTAAAAAACCTTCTAAAGCATAGATTCATAATCCCAAATTGACAAAGAAATATAAAATTAAAATAATATCACCTCATCCATCAAGTACAAGCATCCACAAAATCACACCATATGAGCCTCCAAATCCTTTCTTTTATTCCAATGGTTGCATGAAAGAAACAAGCATTACAAAATATCACTAGAGGTTCTCTGCCAAAATTATCCACTCTTGAAGAGAGAGAACAAAACCCTATTTATACAAAAAGAGAAGAGCTAATGCAACCCTAGTGAATTGCATGAAGGAGGGGCGCAACCATTAGTAGCTTGAGTCTGTCTGTTGTGAACTGAGGGTGAACTAGATTCTGATAAGGTTTGATTGGGGTGAGGTGGCCTCCACCTAGGAAAGGAGCCCACCCTAATCATTTGTTTCATCAACCAACCAACCAAAATGTGCCAAAGAAGGAAAAATTCCCATGCTAGGTTAGGAGGTGCAAATACCAAGGAGGAGTTAACTGTCGTGCTCCGATACTGACTCAGATCAGTTGGGTGATGATTGGAATCTTCCCAGATGCTCTTTGCCATGTCATTTAGCTATTTACTTTATTCAACTTGGTTTATTTTGGAGATTTATTTATTTATCTCCATTTAATATTTTTTTTCTGATTATTTCAATTAAATATTCCTCATTTATTAATTTTGAGAAAATATTTAATGTGATGCAAAATAATCATCAAAAACTTAGTATAAGTGGGTCTAGGGGTTAAATGAGTGTTTTGGATTAAAAAAAAAGCACCAATTTGCCAAAATCCACCCCCAAACCACTTAATTATTACATTTTGAAAATTTTCAATTAAACCATAGGAAAAATGGCTAAATAAATTCAAAATTTTAATTATTAAAAAAAATTAAAAAATTAAAAAAATAAAAACTCAAGGATGTTCACTAAATATTTTTTTGAACAATGTTTTAACACACCTCGAGACCTAGGAAATGACCATAGGACATACCAATAGTGTCTAGTAGGTTCATATTTTACAGCTGGACTCTGATGACCCCCCAAGGCCTAACCACCAAATTCGGGCATTCCAGATTTGGAGGTAGAAGGAGAAAAATGCATCGATTATTACTCGGCTAAAGGAAAAGAATAACCGACAAGGGAAAAAAAACCCTTAGAATACCTTATTTGATTTTTAAGTCTAAGGGAACCGATACACTCAAGACCCCCCTACTAGCACACTTTATTACAAACCCCATGGGGTATGGTCATTTCGACCCAAAAAAAAGGCTAGCCAAAACTCGTTAAGTATGGAACAAACTGAACTTCTGAACTCTGGAAATTAACATGCATCATGGTCAATACTATTGCGGCTCAATAGAAATTTCACTATTGTACAAATAGTTGGTAACATCTAGCTCTGACTATGGGACATGCACTTGTTTGATTTTCTTTAAAAAAGAGTGTACGAGTGGCCCAGAATCTCTGGTTCCTACATGAAATTAATGTTAGGAACCCATGTCAATCCTTCTCTTTACCGTGTTAGTATATTGTTGTTGGACGCATATGCTTTGTAAGTCGTCCCATAGTAATTGTTGATCCATAGTTTGTGTTATTGTTGTTGGGCGCATATGCTTTGTAAGCCACCTGTAGTATTTGTTGATCCATAGTTTATATTGTCCCATGGTTTTGACCCATAGTATTGGCACATGGTTTTGATCCATAGTTTATATTGGCCCATGGTTTTGACCCATAGTATTGGAGCCTCTTTTTAGTATGTAAGTGTGTGTTGAGGCCAAGGAAGGCACCGTGAAGTTATTTTGTATTGAGCTTGCTCAAAGGAGGTTGCCCCCTCGAAGTGGCCTGCGATTAATATAAAAGTGATTTTGAGTTCTGCTGCTATATCATGTATTTTGATTAATTATTTGCTGCAGGGTCCTCACATCTGGTATCAGAGCACTTTCTTGGGCTTGTTGGGTGAAATTTCTGCCCAAATTTTTTTTCGCTTCTGTTGCAGGTTCAGATATGGGAATAATCCCTATTCGCTTAACTATGGGAAGTAATTGGGCATAAGCCCTAAAACACATTGTGAGGAGTACCACAGGAACCCCGAAGTAGCTGGCCCATTGAGAGGACCTGTCAGCGAAAAGGGCAACGACCCCTACCTGATTGACTAGTTCCCACCCGTGAGGTAAACCAAGAGCTGTCGTTTGTGGCCAAGCGGTTATTAGTTTTACCTGAGCAGTGGAGTGAGGGGTACTGCCCCAATACACAAGCCGTCAGACAGCATTGGTGGCCGAGTGAATCCCTTGAACCGATAGGAAGCCGCACATACCTAGGGTCCATATCTATTTTCAGTTGCATAATCGCAGATTTCCTCTGTCTAGAACTGTTTCCAGTCAGTTCCATGCCGTTACAGATCCATTTGTTGCCGATCACTTTCGTGCCGTTGCAGATCCCTTCCTGACAAAAAAAATAAAATAAAATAAAAAAATCTTCCTAAAATTCTGTTTTTCAGCCATATCTCCTTGGTTTCAACTCTGTTTTCCCTGAAACTTCACTGACACCTCTGCAATTTCTGCATATTTCATTCCTAAAGACCCTATCCCAAATTCCACTTCCCAAGACCCAAAATCCCACATTTGTCTATTTTTAGGGTTTTCCATAACTCCTTCAATTTTCACCTAAACGCCTTCAAAATTTTCCACCGTATTCCTTTCCTCATTCTGCTTCTTTGTCCCTCTCTACCAAATTTTCTCGTTCTTTCACCCCACTCCTAAAATCCCCATTTTTTGCTTCCTTGTCCTTTCGACAGTGTCCAAAACTTACTCAAACCCACACTACCCTTCCGAGTTTTTCCCAAATCCAGATTTTCCTCTACTGAAACAGTTTCTGTTTTTGTTTTTCTATCCACTTCCCCCTGAAAAAAAAAAAAAAAAACTCATGGTTATGGTTGCCACCCACACAGGAGAAAAAACCATGGAGGAAGCACTTGCAACCATCCAAGCCAAACTCCAGGAACTGGATGAAAAATTTCTCGGTCTCCATCTTGAGCATTCAGCTATGAACACCAGACGACAGTCCACGTCTTCATCAGATAATGGGTTCTCTTCTTCCAGCAATTTTCACGGCCCGAAGCTAGATTTTCCTCGCTTCAATGGTACTGATCCGACTGGATGGATCTATCATGCAGAACATTATTTCATTCTTCATAATACTTTTGATGTCGACAAAGTTCCACTTGCCTCCTTTCATTTGGAACAGGAAGCTCTTCAATGGTATCGTTGGTACATCCAGGCTCATGAAGAGCCAAAATGGCCTGATTTTTGCTAGCTCCTTTTGTAACGATTTGGTCCTAGTGCTTTTGATGACTTCACAGGAGCTCTCACTAAACTTCGCCAAATTGGCACTATGAAAGAGTATCAAACTGAATTTGAGAAACTAGCTAATCACACTGAAGGATTACCTGATGACTTCTACCAGATTTGTTTTATCAGTGGTCTAAAGGATGCAATTCGCTCTAAGGTCAAAATGTTCAGTCCCAACACAATGATGGAAGCCCTGGGGTTGGCTAAGTTGGCAGAAGACAAACTGGCAACCCAACAGTGATCCAAATCCTCTTTTGTTCCCTTTCGAAATATGGGTTCTCAACGACCTCCCATTCCACTTGCTCCTCGCACACCTCTAATCAAGTATTTGTCTGAAACAGAGATGCAGGAACGCAAAGAAAAAGGGATTTGTTATAATTGTGATGAGAAATTCAATCGGGGACATCGATGTGTTCAACAAAAGCTCTATCTCTTGGATGTGGATTCTCCACTTGCCTCTGAAATTGGTGAAGAAGCTCCCGATACAATGGATGCTCTGGTTGACACTCAGGAGCCGCCTACTGACCCTCCATCTCAGGACGACCAGCCTGAGATATCCCTCCATGCTTTAGCTAGAGTCACGGCCCCCCAAACAATGCGGGTATGCAGTTACTTCAAGAAGCTTCCTCTTACAATACTCATTGATTCTGGAAACACTCATAATTTCATTGACCCTCGGATCTCCAAACAAGCTGATTGTTTTATCCATCCTTGCTCCAACTTTGAAGTCATGGTTGCCAATGGGGGCACCTTACCTTGCAAAGGGAAGTGTCGTAATGTGCGTATCTCTATGGGAGATTATAACCTCCGCTCTGACATGTTTTCCTTGACCTTAGGTGGATGTGATGTGGTTTTGGGCGCTTAATGGATGCGCACACTTGGCCCCATATTATGGGATTTTGCTGAACTTTGGATGCAGTTCTCCCTCGATGGACACAAACACACATTGAAAGGATTACAACCAGGGTCTCTTAGCATCATCAATTCACATCGCATGGAAAAAACTCCTTAAGAAGAGTTCCCATGGTGTCATCGCTCAGCTCCATTCCATTCAAATGCAACCATCAGTGGCCCCCACTACTCCTTTGGATCTCCAACAAATTCTGGATCGATATACAAGTGTTTTTGCTGAACCAGTGGGACTTCCACCTTCATGACCAGAGGACCATCATATTCATCTCCTTCCTAGAAGCATTCCTCCCAACATCAGGCCCTTCACTATTGAGAGTGATGCTTGCAGCAATGGAATTGGTGCTATTCTCCTTCAAGGTGAACACCCCATTGCGTTCACCAGCAAATCCCTTTCCGGTAAGAATTTAGCTGCCTCTACATATGAGAAGGAAATGATGGCTATTTTGCATACAGTACAAAAGTGGTGACCCTACCTCTTAGGGAATCATTTCTGCATCAAGATTGATCACCAGAGTCTGAAATATTTCCTAGAACAGCGTGTATCCTCCCCAGCACAATAGAAATGGGTTAGAAACCTCATGGGTTATGACTATGAGATCACTTATAATAAGGGTAAGGACAATATTATGGCGGATTCCCTTTCTCGCACATTTAATGACCAAGGTTCTCTTTCCGCTATTTCTATGCATGTTCCAAATTGGTTGCAATCGGTTCAACAGGGTTATGTCAATGACTCTTCATTATCTCAAATCATCCAATGCTGGGACAACAACCCTTCTGCTATCCCACATTACTCTTGGGATGATGCTTCACTGAGATACAAGGGTCGTCTGGTGCTTCCCCAGAACACAACTCTTCAACCAGCTATCTTCTATGAACTCCATGCTTCTCCATCAGCTGGGCACTCTGGTTTTCTCAAAACGTATGAATGGGCACGGTGCAACTTCTTTTGGCAGGGAATGAAAAGGACAATTCAACAGATGGTGGCTGAATGTGATACCTGCCAGTGCAATAAGGGTGAAACAACACCCCTTCCGGGATTGCTCGAACCCTTGCCCATACCTACCCGGATATGGACAGATATTTCTATGGATTTCATTGAAGGGCTCCCTAACTCTGGAGGGAAGACTGTGATTTTGGTTGTGGTTGATTGCCTCTCCAAATATAGTCATTTTTGTGCTCTCATCCACCCCTATACAGCCTCCTCCATTGCTCAAATTTTCCTGGCCCAGATCTTTCGTCTTCATGGAATGCCTTCTTCCATTGTCTTGGATCGTGATGCGACTTTCACCAGTCATTTTTGGACAGAACTCTTTCACCACACTGGCACCAAACTGTAGATGATTTTAGGTTATCACCCACAAATGGATGGTCAGACTGAAATTATCAATAAATGCTTGGAAACTTATCTTCGTTGCTTCTCCTCTGAGAAACAACATCAGTGGGCAAAGTGGCTCCCTCTCGTTGAATGGTGGTACAATACCTCTTACCACACTGCCTCTAAAATGACTCCATATGAAGCAGTTTATGGTCAGGCATCACCATTTCTTCTTCCTTACACCCCCAGCAGTTCTCCAGTTTAGGTAGTTGACGCGGTCCTTCGAAACCGCGATGAGGTTCTTTGCATTTTGCTTGAAAATATTCACATGGCAAGAAATCGCATGAAGCAACAAGCTGATCAGCACTGTTCTGAGTGCACTTTTGAAGCCGGTGATATGGTTTTTCTTCATCTCCAGCCTTACAAGCAATCCTCACTAAAACTCAAAGGGCGTCATAAGCTCGCTCCAAATTTCTATGGGCCATATAGGATTCTTTAGAAGATTAGGTCTGTTGCTTATAAATTGGAACTTCCACCATCTTCCTGCATTCATCCAGTATTTCATGTCTCTTGTCTAAAGAAAGTTCTTGGCACCAACATCAAAGGCCAAACTATTTTACCAGAACTGGATAATGAAGGATCCATCTTTTTGGAGCCGGAGGCTATCCTCAATAAGCGCACTCGTCAGCTTCGCTCTCGCTCTATCACAGAGATCTTAATTCAATGGCACAGAATGCAGCCCGAGGATGCTACGTGGGAACCACTCCTTCAGATTCAGCAACAATTTCCACATCTAAAGCTTTGAGGACAAAGCTTTTTCTAAGGGGAAGGGGATGTTAGGAACCCATGCCAATCCTTCTCTTTACTGTGTTAGTATATTGTTGTTGGACGCATATGCTTTGTAAGTCATCCCATAGTAATTGTTGATCCATAGTTTGTGTTATTGTTGTTGGGCGCATATGCTTTGTAAGCTTCCTGTAGTATTTGTTGATCCATAGTTTATATTGGCCCATGGTTTTGACCCATAGTATTGGCGCATGGTTTTGATCCATAGTTTATATTGGCCCATGGTTTTGACCCATAGTATTGGAGCCTATTTTTAGTATATAAGTGTGTGTTGAGGCCAAGGAAGGAACCGTGAAGTTATTTTGTATTGAGCTTGCTCAAAGGAGGTTTCCCCCTCGAAGTGGCCTGCGATTAATATAAAAGTGATTTTGAGTTCTGCTGCTATATCATGTATTTTGATTAATTATTTGCTGCAGGGTCTTCACAATTAACATGCATCAGTACCATGTACATATAAAAGACAAAAATGAAACAACAACTATGGATAAGGTAATAAGGAAAAAATATATGGTACATACATGATATACATAAAATATGCAACAAAAAATATAGTACAAAACTATGGTACAAAAAGGAAAAAACTGAAAGGAAAAGTTGAGGGTTTAGAAAATCCCTTAGAATGCCATAATGGGCATTAAATGTTATTGTTGAAGAACACTTTTAACTGTTTCCCATTCACTTGTAAGAGAAACTTTTCTCCTTCCATAGTGTTGAGGAGAAATGATATTGTGTTGGCCACGTCATATATAATGTATGGACCCAACCATAAGCTGTCAAACTTTCCGTGCTTTCTCGACTTCTCTCTTATTTTATCCCAAAGAAGAACCGTATCCCCAATATGAAAAGGTCTTGTCCTAGCTGAATTATCAAAGGTTTTTTGATCTTATCTTGATTTCTGATACTATGGTCAAGGGCCTTCCTTTGGTTCTCATCTAGCTCAATGATCTGATTAATCCTATTGGGCATAGAGTCTTCTTCCAATTAATACTCATGGTACGTATTTATGGAAGGTAAATGAAGGTAGATGGGCACTGAGAAAGTCAAACCAAACACAAGTTCAAAAGGGGTTTTCCTGGTTGCACTTTTCTTAGTTATTCAATCAGCCCAAACTTCATACTTAATCTTACCATCCCATGATTTCTTATTATTTCCAACTGTTTTCTTAAGGATAGTCATTAAGTTCTTATTTTTGGACTTTGCAAGGCCATTACCCTATGGGTAATAATTGGAAGAATGGGATAAGATAATGCCACAACTGAAACAGAAGCTAGTGAACTCTGCAGAACTAAGCTTTGGAATTATCAGTTGTTATTTTCGATGGAGCACCAAATCTAGTAATGATGTTATTTTCTAGGAAATCCATAACAACTTTATCAGTAGCCTTCTTAGTGGGGATAATGTCCACCCACCTAGTGAAATAATTGGTAGCTGTTAAAATCCAATAATATCCATTTCTATAGTTTTCTTTGAATTTACTGATGAATTCAAGCCCCCACTGCTGGAAAGGGGCTTGAACCAAAATTGGTTGCAAAGGTAAGGATTTCAACCTAGGATTCCTAGTGAACAACTAGCACTGCTGACAACTCCTAACCAAATTATGAACATCAGCAAATAAGGAGGGCCAATAGTAACCTACTCTAATTATTTTGTGGGTTTTTGTATCTGCTGCATTATTCCCACCACAAAATATTGAATGGAACTCGGTCAATAGATGCTTAGACTCTTTCTCATTAACACATCTAAGGATCACTCCATCTGGGCTTCTCCAACCCAGTCCTTCCTTAGTGATGAAATACTTGACTTCTTTTAACCTTAAAGTCCTTATTTTATGACCTTTTAGATGTTTAGGGAAGGTAAGGTTTTGAAGAAAGAATATAATATTAGAGTACCAATGGTGATCTAAACACTGTAATTCTGGAGGCATGCTCAGTGTAGGTTCTTCATTCTGACTAATTATTCCTAAGGCTTCTTCATTACCCCGATTTAACGTCTTTTCTAGGCCCTATACTTTTATTAACTTTGTGGGTTTAATCTCTAGTTCATACTCTTGTATTTTAGACACCCACTTACCTCTTTTACCTAAGCAATATTGTTGACAAAAGATATCCTTAACTGCTGAGTGAGGTACATAACAAACTATCTTAGAGTAACCCACATATGTTCTAAAATGCTTCAAAGACCTGACTAAGGAAAAATATTATTTTTCCATGTTGGTATATTTTAGCTCGGAGTGTTGCAAGGCCTGGCTCATGAAAGCGATGGGTTGCTCAAATCCTTCATTGTTTTTCTAGAGAAAAACCCCCACAATAGTATGCTAGGAAGAAAAGGAGAAGATCATGAAATCTTTGGAGTAGTCCATGCTGACTAAGACATGAGATCTAGTGATTGCTTCTTTAATTCATTTGAAGGATTCTTTACCTTCTCTAGTCCACTCAAACTTAGCATCCTTTTTGAACAAATTTTGTAAAGGTTTCATGTACTCAAATAAGTTTGGGATAAATATTCTAATGAAATTGATGTGCCAATTAAAATATTGGAGAGCTTTGACATTTTTAGGCAAGGGAATATTTTTAATGGCCTCAATTATTTCAGGGTCAATTTTGACCCCGTCTTTAGAGATGACATGTCCTAGAAGCTTTCCTTCATCAATTCCAAAAACAGATTTTGTCGGATTAAGAGAAATACCATACTTCCTACATGTTTCAAATAACTCCTTAAGATGGCCTATGGGACTCGGTCTTTATTTTGAAAAAAACGTCAAGTCATCTTGGTAAATCTCTATGAATTTTTCAATCAACTCCTTGAATGCATAGTCCATGGCCCTTTGAAAAGTGGCCCCAGCATTTAGCAAACCAAAAGGCATCCTCAGATACTCAAAAGTACCCCAAGGGGAGATAAAATTAGTCTTATTCCTATCTTCCTTCTGAATCACTACATGGTTGTACCCTGAAAATCCATCCAACATGGACATTATACCTACCCCTATTACTCTCTTGAGAAGGGTCTCCATATTAGGCAATGGATAGTTGTCCTTTTGACAAACTATGTTTAGGTTCCCAAAATCTATACATATCCTTAAACTACCATTCTTTTTTCTTACCACCACCAAGTCAGGACACCAGGATGAATGTATTGTTGGTGCAATAATCCTTGCATATAACATCGTTTTAACTATAGGGGCTAACTTGGGGTTTATTTGTCTTAGTTTTTGTCGAAAGGTATTGAATTCTCTCACCTCTTGTTTTAAAGGGATGGTATGTTGGAACACATCCTCCCGATATGCTTTCAGCTCATCATATGAGAAGGAAAATAAATCCCTATACTCTTTAACCAAGTTTATTAAGCAATTCATTTCCTTTTCAAATGTTCATTTTCCAATTTTTATTAATTTTGGGTTTTTATGTGATCCAATATTTATTTCTACATAATCTCCAGGTTTCATTGAATCAATATTATTTTTTCTACCATCATGTTTATCAAAAATTTGCTCAAGTCCAATAAGGCCCTAAGGTATTGGATTATCAAACTGATCACCTTCTCCCTAATGCTCTTTACCTAGGCTCCTGAAAGTTGACACTAAAGTTGGAAAATTCATCCATATTATGAAGAAACTTCTGAATTTGTTCATCACTTTGGAAAACCTGCCAATGTTCCATGTTTTCTGGAACATATGGTTTAAAGTTTATTTCTAATTTACCATCACCATTCAACAATTCCTCACATGGCTAGAGAGTTGAGGATGCTACTACTAGCTTGTCCTCTAAGCTGTTTCCATCCCTAAAAATTGAAGTTAAGTTTAAGGAATCAAAATATTCCATCGTGTTCCAGAGTGCATTCCTATATTTTTTCAGCATTTTTCACTTACAAGCAAATTCATTCTTAACTTGAAGGATTATCAAATTAGATTCGCCACTTATGCTCAACCTTTTCATACCCATATCCTTTGTTGTTTCCAAACCAAGTAAAAGTGCTTCATATTCTGCTACATTATTAGTCACCTCAAACTCCTATCTATAAGCAAAGTTGAAATTTTTTCCTTTAGAAGATGTGATGACCACACCTGCACCCGTCCCAACTCTGGAATGAGCACCGTCAAAGTTCATCCTCCATATTTCCTCTACCTTCTCATATTTTATTTTTTCTTTAATTGGATCTAAAAAGGTAGAGTAGAAAGTATAGGTTCCAATAACATCAGTATTGTAAACATACTCATTTAAAGGTTTCTTGGGGTTTTTGACGTGGTACTTATTCTCCTTTTTGTTATGCAACTTTACCCAAGAATATTTTGATACAGGTCTCATAGCATAAGTCCAATCCATTTGGATCCATCCTCCCAAAGTGGCAGCCTACTTTCTAGACAACAACACCCCCCATTTATCTGGCACATCAATCACAAGAATGTCCATGGCTATGTGAATATATGGGTACTTATCCAGTCTCACCTTATGTTTCAGGATGATTCTTGCTACATACACCTCTCTGGAATCCATAGCACAGACATTTCGATAAATCCTAGTTGTTTTTAGGTTCAACTGTTCCATCACTTTCTTAGTCATTATATTAAAGGTGGATCCTAAATCAAGCATACAATTATGTAGAAGAATCTCACCCATCATCAATGATACATAAAAAGGGGGATGAGATTCTTTTCTTGAATCCATAGTATGCAATATTACAATTGGATCTTCTTGGACATTATTTAGAGCCGGAGAAGGTTCTTTAAAATTTACCTTTTTGGGAGGTGGAGAGTTTAAAGATTTTAACAAATTTTCTCTTTGTTATGGAATTTTAACTAGTTCACTAGAAAGGATTGACACTTTAGCTTTTGACCACCAAGTTCCCAAATCAAGACCTACATCATCTGCATCAGGGGGAGTGGTTACCTTAGGAAGATACTATTTACTTTTTGAAGTTCTCAGACTATCCCTTCTTTGGTAGGTGATTCCTTTGAACTTAGGCATTTCTTTAATTTGTTCATTTGTAGGTTTAGTGTTAATTCAAAAATTTGCTTAACTTGCTCTATACGGCCTACACCACATACAAACATCCATTTCCTAACCTTTCTGACCTCCACACCTATGTTTTAAACATTATTCTCTCTCAAAAGCTCAAAAATAATAAAAAGGGGCCTAAAAAACCACAAAAGAGCTAAAAATCTCACAAGAGAGCTAAGAAGCTCACAAAGGGGCTAAACCCCCCCAAAAAGGGACTAAAAACCCCCAAAAGAGCTAAAAAATAGGAGAAATGGGCTTAAAACCCTAAGTAGGACCCAAAACCCTAGATGAGAGAAAAAAATCTAAATAAAGGGGTAGAGGTCCCCATCACACATGACTTGTTTTCCTCTGTCATTATTATACTTGCATGAGTCCTTGAGAGACCATCACTCTCAAGCTACTCTTCCCATCCATTCCATTTGCCCCATTTGCTCCCCCTCTTGTGTGTTGAGTTAACCTCCAAACTACCCAAGCCTGTGGAGAGGCGGTGTTGTTTCTGATTTTGGGCATGGTGGCCCCCTTTTCAAACAGATCTCAGGTATAACAGTATCACCGTTTTTTTTTAGTTTGTAGTTTGTATGTATGTGTTTATCTTTTGCTACTAATATTTTTTTTTGCAGCTAGTTTTTCATTACACACTCTAACCTTTCGTCCCTTTGATGGAAGGGATGTGCATTAGCACATGGCCAGGGTTTTTACCCAGCCACAGTTTGGCGACCATACTGGGTTGATCCCTCAAGATACCTGGTTTTTAATACGTTTTGGTAGGTTTTATTTCATAGCCATCCCTAATCGAGTGCTCACAAGGCCGATCCGAGTCCATTCGGCCCTAGTACCAGTTACTGTCATCCCTCCTCGGCTCTGCTTTTAATTTTTTCCTATTTCTAGGCCATGTTGCTGATTTCAGGATGAAAGGAGCGACCCAGTCGCTGATTCAGGCTTGAAAGGAGTGACCCAGTTGCTAGTTCAGCCCCAAAAGGAGTGACCTTACTCCTAGGGAATTGTCGCTGCTTTTTTTGGCCCAGAGGCGACCCAGTAGCTACTATTTGGACTATTTGTGCAACTCAGTCACTGTTGTCCAGCAGCTAGAAGCAACCTGTCTATTTGTTAATCAGTTTTTAAATTCATTTTCCTGTCTAGTTGACTGTTAAAATGCAAATATGCCTACTGCTATGTTAGTTTCTACAAGTTTAATTTCAGTATTTCATTATTAAAGCACATTGGAAATTAACCATCTTATTTAGCCCTTCCTCCTCTACTCAGTCATCACCCTATAGGGTCTTCTAAGATAAGATAGAGGGTTGAGAAATCTTAGTAATAGGCACTTGGATTTGTCATTGTTCTTTTCCACTACAAACAAGTTCCTTGGAAGCTAGAGGGAGTGGAAACTGTTGAGGGTTTCACGGCATACGCATCCTCGTTGAGCAACCAGGCATTTGAGGAGTGACCTATGGATCTACGGGTGGGCTTGTTCCCACTTTGATGAGATCCCAACACTACTTCTTGGACTTGAGGGATACAAAAATAGGGTAGTCACACTGCTGATTCACATTTTACAGTTTGTATTACACTTTGTCTCTCTTTTATTTTACTGGTTCACATGTTACAGTTTGTATTTCCCATAACTTGATTTGTGTAGAAAATCCAGTATTATTTGCTCACCACATAATTGACAAAATAATAAAAAGTAACAAGCTCATACACAAAGTGCACACATTCACACCATATAACTCAACCAAACTCGGTTCATGACGCCGAGCGAACCATAAAAGTAACCGATTTACTTAATCAAAACCTTGCGGTTTGACGACATAAGTCTCAACCGCCTTAATCGTGAGAAGTGATTGGGCTATGCCCTAAAAATCATTATGAGGAGTACCATGGGAACCCCAAAGTAGCTGGCCAACGAGAGGAATTGACAAGCGAAATGAGCAATGACCCCTCCTGATTGACTAGAAACACCTTTGTGAGGAAAAATCCAAGCGCTGTCTTCTGGCAGTTTTGGTGGCTGAGTGACCACCCGTGAACCAATAGGAATCCATTAAACCAAGGTCCAAATTTCATTATCGGTTATCATCAGCAAGATACCATTGATCCACTATGCTCTTCCTCATGCCTAAGAGGCGATCCCCCTTAGTTTGGTTCTTTAGACCATCACCGTCGAGGCCCTCCTCGAAAACCCTCTTCACCTTTAAAAGGCCATACAACCTCTGATTCTGACTCAAATTTTTATCAATATGAGCCAAAATTTCTCACTGCATCATCTAGCCCCATGGTTGGCATAAATACTGATCCCTTCTCCGGATGGGTGGTTTGCAGCGGAACCACATCCATGCCTCACATTATCACCAAAATCCTGTTCAATGGTCCCAGTACTGCTACGCATACCATTATGAATATGCTACCTATTAGTGGTGGCCCCATACCAACTCCTACAATCCCCACAGTACCACCTTTCATACCTGGGGGTAGTGGCCCTTCCACGAATGTCTCCACTATCCCCATTGCAAGAAGTCAACTTCAGGTTCCCCCAGTCATGCATGGGCATCACACTCTTGCAAACTCAGGCACCATCGTTGGCCCCTCCCTTACCAACCTTGGGTAAAACCTCCCATTCATGGCTCGCCTCAACTTGCCTGATTTGGATAGGTTAACGAATGACCCAATCAGCCATCAACCCCATTGGCCTCCCATGCCAACCAAACTCCCATCAGACATTCCAAAGTTTGAAGGGAAGGCATTTGAGTGCCCCAAAAACCACACCATGTTGTTTCATCTATGGTTCTCTTCAAACAACATTGTGGACAATTCAATCAAGCTTAGGCTATTCCAACGCACCCTCACCAGCGCCGCAACCAAATGGTATAATGAGATACCTCAAGCCTCTTACCTGGACTTCAATTCCTTAGCCTTCATGTTCCTACAATATTTCCAACTCCTCATCAGATACAACGGGGGTTTTGAGATATTGTTATCTTGCTGCCAAAACACAACGACTCACATAACTAACCACATCCATGAGTGGTGGCGACGCCATATCCTGTGTAAGATTCAGCTTGATAACAAGGTTTTTTTTGGATTGGTTCTTAAAAACCTTGCTAGCACCTATATCCAAGGACGTCGCATCCGAACATCCCCAATTCAAGGAAGAGGTGATCTTAAAGGCCCAACAATTTGACTCAATTTATGCTTAGTCTGGATATCTATACATCATCATTCTAGATGCTCCCCATGCCAACACCTCTCATTACGACGTGCCAGGGGAATCCCATTCTGCAGATGGCATCATAGGTTCTATCTCCCAACACCCACAGTGCTACATGGCACCTCCTAGGATGCTAGTGCACCCAAGAAACACTCCTAGTGTTGTGCAACCAAACCAAGTTCCTAACTATTCAAGGATACTGGCTCAGTCTGGAGCCACAACCTCCTATGTGTAGCCCATGCCACAACAACATGCCCATTCACCAATTTGGTCATCACAACCATATTTGGGACCAATGACTGTATTCATAGCCCCTCCAACCCCTCCGATATACTATGCACCACCCATGCAAGCTGCTCCGGCCCCTGCTCTAGCTCCTCCGATGGCCATAGGACAAGTTTTTGCTCAACAGAATTGTCCCAACCAACTGGCCCCCAATAACCAACAAGGGAAAGGGAAGAAAAAACAAGCTAGGAATCGAGGTAACAACCAACCATAAGGAGGCGACCAACAACTAAATCCTCCCAACAACATGGGTGCGAACCAGCTATCTCAAAACCCCCAACAGCCTAATCCACCTTGATGAAATGCTTCATTATGGACCAACCATCTGTGCAAACTATGTGATGTATACGACCATTACAACCATGAATTTCCCCTCATGGGTCGCGCCAAGTAGGTTATTCATAACGAAGCTCAGTGTGGTACCAATGTGGCAACTCAAGAACAACCCAATCCAACACCAACAGGACATCCATTGATGTTTCTCCAAAACCTATTATCGCTCCAAGGATTGGTATCAACTGCACCTATTCCCCCACCATCTCCTGCAACTCCCACCGTGGCCCCACATATAGAGATAGGTGTTCATCACCTGCGAGAAATGACAAATGAAGAGGTCAACTTGCAGACTAGGCACAATCAATATGGGTTCGCTACTAATACTGTTGACCCATCAGTGACATCCACGTCCAACATAGCCAACATCCACTTCACCTACCTACACCCCCCATTGATGGAGTGGTTGGAGGACCACGATTCCCCATGCAACATATCACCAACAGTGCCACCGCTAGAGCGGCGGTGAACTATAGCATCGTTGACAACTTGGCCCAGTCACCTATGACCATGTCCACTCTAGAAGTGCTGAAAACATGCCCTCCAAAGCGGAAAGCATTATTTTCTACACTCAGTGTCGCGGATCCCTCCAACTCCATATTGATCACATTCAATTTGGACGACAGAGAGCCCAGAATGCCATCAACCATTTCCTTCCAGATTTTGGTATCAATTCAGAATTTGGTCATGCATCAATGTATTGTTGACGAAGGGGCATCCACTTGTGTTGTGTCGATGTTGGTTTGGCAGAAACTCGGGTACCCTACCCTCCAACCATCTACCACTACACTACAAACCTATGATGGCCACCCCACCAAAGCCCAGGGAATTCTTCGCATGTCCCCATATCGTTAGCTAGTAAGATGGTTCTGATTGACATAGAGGTTTTCAATGCTCAGCTGGATTATAACCTTCACCTTGGACAAAGTTACATGTATGTTATGAGAGCCATGGAATCCACCGTTTTCTGTTTTATGTTGTTCCCTCATGCCAGGAGTATTGTGACGGTAGACTAATTAACTTACCACGATTTGTAGGGACAAACTGCACCATCCAATGTCATCCCCACCATTGATACCTCCATAAAAAATGCAGCCACCCCTTCCTTGTTGGCTGTAGGCCCTAGTTTGTTCGTTGACACCTCCATGATGACTTCCTTCCCTTTTTTATCTCCTCCACCAGCATCAAGCGACACCACAAATTTGTGCATTCTCTCATCCAGCACCTTCACACCCAAACCCTAACCATAGCCACAAACCCATCCACAATTACAACCTCAAATGTAGTCACTAGTGAATTATTGGGCTCTCTCCCAATCCATACGATTCCCTTCCTTTTCCCACCATTTGGCATCATGAGTAAGCAAGTGATGGCTACTTTGAACCTACCAAACTTTACATTGGGGATTCCTATGTGGTACCTTGAACCACCTGCCCAGCCTCTGATGCCCCAAGTTGTGTTAAATATCATGCAACCCATTGCAGTCGAGACACACCCCACTCCTGTCCCACAAAAACCTCCTTCTGCACCTGCATTAGCCTCGCCTCCTCCAAAAAGGACCCGGGCCAGAAGCACTAAAGTAGCCACCAAACCTCCGCCAACTCCACCGTGTGTCGTGTGCAATGTACAAGGACATGCAACCCATAATTGTCTAGAAATTCCCATCTTTCGAACACACCTAGATGCCATGGATACAATGGAGAACATCCTGGTATTCGTCCTCCCAAGCCAACCAAACAGTAAAAAACAAGCCTTTAAGGACAAACCATGCATGCGCACTTTGCATATTGTATGGAAATTATTCTCACCAGTGCCAAGACTTGGCCAAGTTTTGAGCCACCCTTAGCAATCTTCGGAAGCATTCCCTTGAATCCAAAATCACTATTATTGAGGAAATCCACCCTCCAATTTCTTCTTCAAACACCACAACCATTTACATGGTGTCCAGCTCCACCAACCCTCCTGTCTCTACAACCATTAATGATCCCTCAGATCTATCTAATCATTGCTTCAGCAATGATGAGGAGATACTCAAGGCCTTGACTGCTCCTGAGTACCCATGGGACGATATGCACTACCACTCATTCTTCATCCCCAAATAACCTTTGTCGTCATCTGACCAGTTTTCATTAGAAACTAAGGATTTCATCCACGGGAAAGTTGACTAGTTCAAAAACCCCATTCTGACACCAGATGCATTTGAAGAGGGGAAAATGGCCAATATCTTGCCTATCAACAAGGTTAACATCTCAACCAAACCCGAGATTTTTGAAGAGATCACGCTGGGGGAATCACACTCCACCGAAGAAGTCGCTTCCTATAAAGCACTTTTTCAAGAATTCCGAGATATCTTTGCTTGGTTCTACACTGAGATCCTGGGATTGGCTCCGTCAATTGTTGAACACCACATTGACACATGGCCTAATGTGGTGCCCATTTTCCAAAATAAATGGGCTATCCATCCTTCCAAAGTCGTTGCGGTCAAAGAAGAAATCGAGAAACTATGCACAACCCATTTCATCTACCCCATCGCATACACCACTTGGGTTTCTAACCCTATTCTCGTGAACAAAAAATAGGGAACCATCAACGTCTTTACAAAATTTCACAATTTGAATTTGGCTTGTCCCAAGGACAACTTACCAACTCCGTTTATTGAACAGATCATTGAGTGTGTGTCAGACATGAGGTCTTTTCCTTCATGGATGGTTTTTTCGGATACAACCAAATTCAGATCTAGAAAGAAGATCAATACAAGACCGCATTTACAACCCCTTGGGGCAGATTTTCCTACCAAGTGATTCCCTTTGGACTAAAAAAAGTTGGATCCACTTTCGAGTGTGCCGTGGCATATTGTTTCCATGACCTTTTCCACATCATATTGGTTTATTTGGATGACCTTACGCTTGGTCATGGAAGCGAGCAAAAAACTTAGATGACTTGTGACAAGTCTTCTTGCAATGTCGTAAATACAAAATCTGCTTGAACCTGCTCAAGTGTTTTTTTGCATCCCAGCGGGCCATCTACTTGGCTTCATCGTGTCCCACAGAGGGATGACAGTTGAAACTCTTAAAGCTCAAGCTATCCTTGACCTCCCCTCACCATGAAATCTGTGCCGATTGCAGAGTCTCCAAGTCAAGGAAAATTTACTTCGTTGCTTCATACCAGAATACACGACAAAAGACCATGGTTTCCTGCATTTGCCTCGTACCAACATACCATTTGTTTGGGATCAGTAGGTGCATGATGCATTGGATGTGCTAAAGCAAGCTTTGTCTTTCACCCCATTACTTTCTCCACCTGACTTCACCCAAGACTTCACCCTCTATGTGTTAGCTTCTGAAAATGCCATTGCTGGAGTTCTGGTTCAGGAAGATGATGCTCGTCAAGAGCAAGTGATTTACTACATTAGTTAGAAGTTGAATGATCCCCCCTAGGATATTCACCTGAAGATAATATGGCCCTCGTTGTCGTATTATCAGTCCAAAAATTGTGCCATTACATTATCGCAAACCATACTTGAGTAATGGATGATTCCAATTGTATGTAGTACCTCTTCAGCCATTGCCTCCTACAAGGTTGCACAACCAAGTGGGTAGTTGTCCTTCAGGAGTTTGACTTGGAATTTGTTACCCCGAAAAGAACCAAGGCATTGGCACTAGCTTCATTAATGAAAAATATACTCCCGTTGTCTGCACCACTACCACTCACAGCTGACCTTCCTGACGAATTCTTGTTTGTCATATCGATGAAATATCCTTGGTATGGTGGAATTATCTTGTACTTGTGCACCCACAAGTTCGAGGCTCACTTAAGCTGTGAAGACAAACAACACATCTGACACCAAGCCGCTCGCCGTCTCCTTATTGGAGATGTTCTGTACCATTGGGGCATCGAAACCATATTACGTTGTTGCCTCACCCATGCCAAGGCTGAACAGGTCCTCAATGATTGCCATAGTGGATTTTGCGGTGGCCACCTATTTAGTTTGGAAACTGCTCAAAAGATTCTACATGCTGGGTATTTTTGGCCTTCCATTTTTGCTGATTGCATCAAGACAATCAAACATTGTAGCAGCTATCAACTTTTTGCCCCAAAAGCAAGGACTCTCCCCACACCACTGCACCCCATGGTCATAGTTGGTCCCTTCTGCAAGTGGGTGATCGAATTCATGACAATCATTCCTACCTTTGTCGACAGCCATAAATACATTATTATGGTTATCGATTACTTCACCAAGTGGGCTAAGGCCATTCCCACATCTGATTGCAAAGCTGAATCGACGGCATGATTTTTATTCAACCATGTCATTTCACAATTTAGTGCTCCCCAACAGATAGTCTTTGACAGCGACAAACATTTTGAAGACGTTGTTTGGGTAGAGCTTTCAACCATGTTGAAATTTGAGCACCAGTTCTCATCCTTCTACTACCCCCAGGGAAATGGCCAAGTTGAAGCAGTCAATAAAATCATTAAGACCATGCTCCAGCGGATGGTTGGAAACCACAAAACCAATTGGAACCACATGATATTTTACACCCTTTAGGCCTACCGTAAATCCACAAAGACCGCCATTGGCTTCACCCCATTCCATTTGGTACACAGTGTTGAATTGGTATTTCCCATAGAGTGCGAGATCCCGTCACTCTGCCTCGTCATGGAACTCCTTCCCAACACTTCACCTCTAGAAGAATGTCCCCTCTTTCTTGAGCAAACCAATGAGGACTGTTATGCTGCTCTCCAAGCCATCAAAGCAGAAAAAACCCGGTCAAAGTCACATTTTGACTCCCATGTCCTCTCGCGCACCTTTAGCAAAAGCGACATGGTCCTTGTTTATGACCAAGCCAACGATAAGTTGGGAAAATGGAAGTTTGAATCTATGTGGTACAACCCATGTGTCATTCACCACTACCTTGGCAAGGGGGCATACATTCTCGATGACTTAGATGGACAACTCTTGAATAACCCCCGCAGTGGGCTCTACCTCAGGAGATTTTATGCCTAAAATCACTAAAATGAGTCACTTATAGCATATTTTTTCTCCCTTTTGTTTTACACAATTATTGAAGTGAGTCTTACACTTTTCTTCCTTGATTTATCCATATGGATCCTACCTCACATTGCTACACTAGATTTGTTGATGGACCAAGAATATGGTCTCCAAATCTTGCCTCGGCTGCATGGGTTCTCTATTTCCCATCACATGAGTTGATCCACACCGATGAAATGTTTGTGGGCATTGCAACCAACAACCAGGATGAGTATGATGTCAGTCATTGGTGTCTTGGCCGCCGCCCTCCAATTGGGTATTCGTCACCTCGATCTCTTCTTAGAATCCTAGCTGCTTGTCTCCCAGTTGAATAATCGCTACCGGGTACACGATCCTTGCCTTTTTAGAAAATACCTGTGCACTAAACAGATGGTTAGAGCATTTGAATCCATTACATTCACGCATGTTCCTAGAAACCTCAACAATATAGTAGCTCAAATGGCTAATGATAGTCTAGAATGGCATATTCATCACCCCATATAGGAAGTATATATAAAACTGCATCATGCATTAATATATAATCACATGCATACATATGTAACATACATCATCTAGGCATTTTTTCATCATTAAAAGACTTACATATAAAAACCATAAAATTGCATTCACGTGCATAAAAATATATATATAAATATCGCATGTCATAACATGTCCAGTACAAAATGAGAAGCTACACAACCTTTCTCAACAGAGTATACATAGCGGTACAAAAATCCTAAGTGCACCAACGCACTAAGGGCATCTCCTCAAGCTTCTAATCAGATCCAGACTCATCATCCTGCTCCTCTAACTCAGTCTCCTCCTCATAATTCTCCTCATCCTCCTTGTCCTCCTTTGATTCGTCATAATCATCCATGGGAACATATCCCCGTGCTGCCACTCGTACATACTCAGCAACAATGGAAATCTTCTTCATCAGAGGAATCCACTTGTGGGGAGCATGGTAAGAGGCGACAATAAGGTCATCATCTAGATTCTGCCAACCATCATCTATCACTCCCTCCAGTAGGTGCTCCACATGCTACCGAAGCTCATTAATAGTCTTTCACTCCTTCCTGCATCCCAGTGCAGGTGGCTCCAGCCCCGCCACTATACCCATTCGATGTTGGTAACCTGCTGGCGAGTGAGGCCCAATATCTACACATGCACATAAGGATATCATCAGTCCCTGTATATCAACTAGATACCACTAATATAAGTACTCTATATATGAATGTAAACACATAGAACATCATGTATATGTACGATCTCGTCCCCAGGCCTGGCCTAGAGGTTGGGGCATCTACTGGACCCCTTGGTAATCCATCTTAGCATATGGGTAGTCCTCAATGACTACTGGGCGCTTTCTCCACTGCTCTAGCAGCTCCTGAGTAAAAAAGCAGCCCACCAAACTTCCCCCCTCTTGCATCATCATCTCACACCACCTGCGCATCTGAGGCTCTCGATGCCCACCATCTCGCAATGCTAAGTGTGGTCGAAGGGTGAGAACTATCTCAAAGAAGAAAGAGCACAGGAAAGACACGAATCAAAATACCCCATCGACCATCTTGGCGGGTTTTAGTGCACACCAAACCATGAACAAGTACATCTGGGCCCATCCAAAATATGTGCCCCGCATTGCACTCTCCACCATATGGAGATGCCCCTACCCCCCAGATACCTTGTGGTTCCCAGACGAACCCAAGATCCATAGAACCACCGTTGCAATGGAATGAGTCGAAATACTCTCAATGTCACACATTAAGATATATGAGCCACATATATGCATAGAGGCATAATATTTCCTCTCGCAGAGCTCATCTAGAGTCTCCCCATGTGAGATATTTGGAGCCATATTGCCAATCACTCCCAACATCGAGAGCCCATACATGAAGTACACATATCATAGTGTAATCTCAAGATGTTGCCCCTGTATGATGAAGCACTCCCCATCAACATCCTAGAAACCCACCAAGGTCTCAAGTAACAGCCGCATGGTCTTCATTAAAGGAACCTACATGAACTTGAGTAGTCCATAGTGGGCCAGTACATCCCGTGCACATGCATTTCAGAGAGAATCCCTTTGTAGGTATTTGCATTCCCACTCCTTCCACACAAGTTGAGCCATCCTCCATAGTCACCAAACCCCTATTAGCCACAACTATCATCCAAAAACCAATCCCAGGGTAGGTTCACTCCTTGTTGACCAAAACCAGTGACCAAGTCACTCCTTTAGGCCAAACAGGTGCGACTGAGTCGCACCTTCAGGCCAAATAGAAGCGACCTCAAGTCACACCTTTCTCCCCAATAGAAGCAACCCAGTCGATTCTCTATGGCCATAAATAGCAACCTAGTCATGGGTTTGGCATCGAAAGGTGCGACCCAGCTCAGAGAAGCCCTAACAGGGAAACTTAGGCCTCTGGGTGAGCAAAACAACAAACTAAACCACTGAAAGAGATGATTTTTGCATGTGCTCTTACCTGCAAATCACGGATCAGGAAATCATCGATTGAAATAGAAGAAATCAATGAAAGAAGTATGGGGTCTTCCTATCCAACTCAGTACTGAATAGTAACAATGACACTTGTCATGTGGTCCCCCCCGTTTATAGGCCTCATTAGATCTATTTCTCTTTCGAACACTGCAGAGCCACCCAGAGTGCGTTTGGGACGTTGTTTGCACTGTTGGTTTTAGTTTTCTTCCCTTTGTCTTTTGATGAGACTATTGTCTCATGTTTAACCCATGATTTTCTGGACCACTTCCTTCAAGTCACCTTGATTTATGTGCCTTCACGTGGGTCTTCCTATATATGTATTGGCATGTTCACAATCCATCCGCTCCATCTATACTACACATATGACCACTTTGGACCATCTTCCATTGTCCCAGAATGGGGAACCATTAGTGGCCCCTTGCTGGGTTGACCATTGTGGAGTTTCTGTTAAGCTCTTTTTTGACTCCTAAACAAATGAAAAGATCGTCGAGCGTACTTACTTCCTTTCCTGCTCGTTAAAGTATTTGAAAGGGTTCCTACATAGTCTCGTTTACCCCATTTTGTGGACTATGTAGACTGCAAAAAATGGACCACCTCGGTACACTCAAGATAGGAACGTATCCGTTTGCATCCTTTTACACTTTCTCAAGCATAGGGACCAAAATCTACAAAAAATCTCATCACGGATTGTCTTTAAACTCTTTTCCAGCCTTCTCATCAAGAAAACATTTATGAGCAAACTTAGTTTCGTTCATGCTCGTAAAATTATTTGAATGACTGTCCAATCAGTACAGGTTTAA
This sequence comes from Pseudotsuga menziesii, assembly GCA_001517045.1. NCBI lineage: Eukaryota > Viridiplantae > Streptophyta > Pinopsida > Pinales > Pinaceae > Pseudotsuga > Pseudotsuga menziesii. The sequence goes on from LPNX011236173.1 coordinate 146,675, forward strand.
ATATTCTGGCCTAAGTGGACTATCAATAGTAAAGAACTCTCCCATTCCCCAAAAAGGGTGGATGAGCTCTCCTATGTACACTTTTATCCTTTAACGGGCACAAGAGACTATCAACAAAAAATAGAACCCATTGGAGTCTTCTTCATGTTTTCAGACTCTCTAAAATTGAAAGCATCACTAAGCATTTACTTTCTCGGGCTCATTGAAAATACATAATATCGTGCCATAATGGTGTCTTTAGGTGCCATCTGGCATATGTTACAGTTTGAAAGCATTCCCCCATTGGGTCTCCTTTGTTCAGAGTATTTTGCGATGAGTCATCCTTGGATCCCATGGATATCAAAAGTCTAAGCTACCTTCCCCCAAGTATTCCCCATCTGCAGTTACATTCTCGGTATTACAGCTATGGTCCTCTCCCATGAGTCAGTTTCATTTGGTTCTAGCTCAACCCTACCATCATACTCTGAAAAAAGGAAGTTTGAGTCCCCCGCACTCCCCCTTCCCCTGTTCCCCCACTTAGTGTGCTAGTCCCTAGATTGTCCTACAACCTTGGTTATCCCCCTCGTGCTTCTTGTCAAGGAAACCTTATTTCCTTGATAATTTGTAGGTCTCCCTCTATCGATGAAAACACACCTATTCCAGAGGATAGACCCAGAGGTCCCTGTATCCTAGTTTCATTATCCTCATTGATGAATTCCTTGGACAACTTGAGAGGAGTCCTTAGTGCCTCTCAGGATGGTTGGGTCTCACGTGCTCGACTTCAGCTACATCATCGCACCATTGAGATTCATACAGGGTATTGGTCTGTGCAGTATTTGGTCAAAGACACTAGTTTCCACTTGACTCTAGCACATTGATGAGTCTATTAAGGGACATAAACATGTTCACGTCCCTTGTGATTTACAGGTTGCATTGGAAAAAATGATCAAAAGCCCCTAGAGCAGTTCTTCTGCATAGATTCATGATTGATGCAACATATTGTACCACAGAGACTCTGTCTCTTCATCAGTGAGTCCTTACAGTTATGTAAACTTCCAGATACAGTAAGTCATCAGTTGTGAAGATATTTCATTCCATGAGAATGCCACAGGTCGGATGAATTGGTTCTTCAGATCGTATTGTATTCAGCCTCTCATTGAGGCCACCATTATGTAACAACAGTTGTATATGATCGGCTCTTGCATTTTGGAACTTTGATCACATTATTATTTTGACATTGTTATGATCATGGGTATGCCCGCCTCATCCATATACATGTCACATATTCTTTGTATCTCACCCATTGATGGGAACCAACATTAATACAAAACCAAAAGCCACCGTGTCTCAGACAAGGAAGCACTGCTTCTTTGTAGGTCTCTCCACTATCCCCAAGTTCCAATGATGTCCGTTGGTCATACGATGAGCTCCTACCCTCACACATCATGGGGCAATCTGTTAACACGAAAAATTGCTTAACTTGCTCTATATGGCCTACACCATATACAGACATCCATTTCCTAACCTTTTTCGACCTCCACATATATGTTTTAAACATTATTCTCTCTCAAAATCTCAAAAATAATAAAGAAGGGCCTAAATACCCATAAAAGAGCTAAAAATCTCACAAGAGAGCTAAGAAGCTCACAAAGGGGCTAAAGCCCCCAAAAAAGGGCCTAAAAACCCCAAAAGAGCTAAAAATAGGAGAAAGGGGCTTAAAACCCTAAGTAGGGCTCAAAACCCTAATCAGGGGCTTAAAACCCTAAATGAGAGAAAAAACTATAAATAAAGGGGTGGAGGTCCCCATTAGACATGACTTGTTTGCCTCCATCATTATTATACTTACATGAGTCCTTGAGAGACCATCACTCTCAAGCTACTCATCCCAACCATTCCATTTTCCCCATTTGCTCCCCCTCTTGCGTGTTGAGTCAACCTCCACACTACCCAAGCCTATGGAGAGGTGGTGTTGTTTCTAAGTTTGGGCATGGTGACCCCCTTTTCAAATAGATCTGAGGTATAACAGTCTCACCATTTTTTTTTAGCTTGTAGTTTGTATGCATTTGTTTATCTTTTGCTACTAACAATTTTTATTGCAGCTAGTTTTTCATTGCAGACTCTACCCTTTCGTCCCTTTGATGAAAGGGAGGTGCATTAGCACATGGCCAGGGTTTTTACCTAGCCACAGTTAGTACCAAAGTTCTTAGTGAGGTTATCCAATTGTTGACTATACTCTCTCACTTGACTCTAGGTTTCTGTGGTGACCGAATGGAGTGTCCTATTGTGTTGACGTACTTAGGATCGCTTGAATATTGTTCACTATCATTTGACTCTGGAATACCATGCTCTAAGATTTGGTGGGCCATGTAACAGGGAGACTCTTTATGAAGGGCCTCATAGGGTCTACAGTAGGGAGTGAATTCCTCAACCATGTTGATGGGATCTAATTGATTAGGGTCCTTTTATCTTGTGAGTCTTTCTTCTGAACCCAATTTCCCTTAGGCAGAAAATTGTTCTCATTAGTTCAAGCCCTTTCCATGTTTATTACCTGATTTTTCATCTTTGCATAATCGGCTTGTAAGGACTCAGTCATATCATTCATTTTCTTACCATAAGTATCCTGCATGTGGAATCCTTAGCTTTAGTATCCTGTTCCTTAGGAGGAATAAGGGCCCTTGTGTACCTAGGAATGTTTGAATTACCATAAGATTGCATATTCATGTCAATTTTAATAGCTATTTCTTGGGCCATCAAAAGAGTGGTAGGGTCTTTATCTCTGAGTTGATACTGCATTTCTCCACTAAGAGCTTCAATATAGTAGACTAAGATGGACTGAGTAATAGGATTGTAGTTAGTATGGATGGAATTCATCAGATTCATGAATTTATTGTTGAATTCATCCATTGTTTCATTCTCACTTCTTTTTATGGTGGTTAAAGAAGATAACTGATGTCAGGCTCTTTCTTTTCATAAAACTTGTTGGTGAATGTAGTTTTGAAAGTTGAAAGAGTTGCGAAGGAGTTTTCTGGTAAGTTGTTGAACCAGTCTCCAGCATATCCGTCCAAGGAAGGAGAAAATAATTTCATATACACATCTTTGTGTCTATGTGCAAGATCACTGATATAAGTGCTAGTACATATGGAGAAGTTTTTTAGATGAATACTTGCATTGATGGCATCGGTGCCATTGAACCTGGGAAGTTTGTCTATAGATTTATCTGGTAGATTGTGAGGTTGACTTGCTATCTGAGTGATGTTAAGGGGAATGAAATATTCATTCATTGTATCAGAAAAACAATTATTATTCTTGATAAAAAGACTAGGGATGTCCGAAATAGAATCAGATCCAAGATTGTCAAGGATTCTACGAGAAGCTAACCTATTTAGTCTCCTCCTATAAACCTGTTTAGGTTCAAGGATGAAATTAAGTAGGCCTACAAAGTTTCTTCTTGTTGAACACCTTGGTGTGTTTAATGACAGTGGAGTCAACAGATGGATTCAAGTCTAAAATCAGAATTGTTTAAACTAAATCTATCAAAATACAAGGTATAAACTAAGGTAAAAAGTCATTCAGGAACAAAAGATTTTCCCCTGAAAATGACGCCAAAAATGTTTCCCCCCGATGTGCACACCATCAGCAGAAATATTTCGAATAGTTATCTCCTGAGGAGGGAGAGGTGTGGCCATAGGGGAAAGCAAAGAGTCAGGTGTTGTCACCTGATCCCGACTCCTCCATTTAGGAAAACTCCTAATGAAGCTAAGGGGGGTAGTCCCTACAAAGAGTTTCTAAGGCTCAAAATTTTTAAAGATATTTAGGTGTGTGATGCGGATGGGTGTTTTTTTTAGGAGGTTTTGATAAATACTTACAATAAATAGAACCAAGTGAGAAATTGCAAGTAAAATTAGAAATAAACAACCATTTGACAATTGCACTATTAAAGTAAAGAATTTACAATATGAACAAAAGATAAGAAAAAACAATGCTTCAGGTAGATAAATTGAGAGGACTGGTGCCAGATGGAGTGCTTGAATTTTTTTTGCAAGTGTACTGGGTAAATTTTACTGTAAATTTTAAGGGTGAGTTGATTATTAAACGGGAAGGGAATCTCCAAGATATACCTTGGGGTACAGGAGATATGTCCATATTCTTCAATGAGTGGCTCCGCACGAGAAAATGTGGGATAGATGGAGTCGTGGGGAGATGCTCAACACTACACCAACATGGATGTAGCCTAACTAGACCCCACGGTCACGTTTTAGTACTTCCTGCTTTCCCTGAAGACTTTCCCCACTACATCTCATATTCGATACACCAGATTTCCATAATATTCAAGGATTGTAAGTTTTATTAATGTTACTTGGATTAGAATGTGAGGCTTTAAATAGTTTACAACTACTTCTGGGTATCCCAACTGAGTAGAGCATACACAGTGTAGTAAAATTCGCTTATTCTAGTTTTATTAAGGGTGAAGAAGAGCCATTGTAACAACCCTCTGACATAGAGCACTCTGGATCCACCTTATGGAGAGATTCAATATTTTTATGAAAACAAGGAAAAAGATGAAAAAATTAAAAAGAAATAAACTAAGCAATCAACTCTCCAACAAGAGCACTCTTGATCCAAGTTTCGGTGAGATTGAATATATTTTGTGTTCTTTTTTCTTTCAGCAAGTTAATACAAAACAATAAAACTAATCTAATATAACAAAGTAAATCCTCTCTGATAGAGATTTCTCTTGATCCACTTTTTAGTGAGATTCAAGAGACTTTGGATTCTTTTTTTTTAAATAACTAATAAAACCCAAAAAATATTGAAGTAAATCTATACTAGCAAAGCTTCTAAAAGCAAAAAAAAGACTGACTAACCTTTCTAATCTTAACATTTACTGTGAAAGAAAAGACAAAGGATGATACAGGTTTTCCCCAAATGGGGGAAGTGGGGTGTGGGAGCCTTTATCCCACTTGCTCTTTATTAATTTTTTACAATGCTTTTTATCTTTTCTTGAAAGCACAAGAAGAGAAAGGGGAATGAAAGAAGAGGGAAGCGTTTTTGTCTTTTTTCTCTTAGTTTGCTTCTAGCCTTTGGGATTTCTTGATTCTCTTGCAAATAGGAGATTTGGACACTAACTTGTTAGAGTTAGTCCAAATAAAAAAAAACAAAGATCTAAAAAATAACTCTAAAAGAAACTAAGTAAAAGAGAGGAAATCAAACAGAAGAGGAAGAGGTGAATTAATAGAAGGGGCTGCAAAAAAGAAGCAAACGAGGGGGCATGAAAGAGGAAAAGAGGGCAGCGAAGAGAATTGGAAGAGGGATTCAAATAGATGAAAGAGGGCAGCCAAATAGGGGGAGAAAAGGGCTGCAAAAAAGGAGGGTAAAAGGTTGTCCAAAAGGAAGAAAGAGGGCAGCGAAGGAGGAGCAAAGAGGGAAAAGAAAGAGGGAAAAGTGGGCAGTGAGAAAGGGATGAAAACAAGAGGAAGAAGAGGGTGGCAAGTAATCAAAAAAGGGAATTTAACAAGGGCACACCGTTTGGTGAAAAATATGAAGCTTGAAGTCCAAACCTTGCTTAACCAAAATTAAGATTTTTTAAAAGAATTTACTTCAAAGATGAATAAGAGAGGGTAGAACTAGTTAAACTTATGGATATTTAGAACAAACTTGGATATTATGTAGAAAATAATTATCGAACTCTACACTTGGCTCCAAGAAAAGGTGACGCAACTTAGCTCAACCTTTCACTTGGGAGGATAGAGTGACCTGCAAACAAAAACTCATAGATTTTCCAATAAAAGGATTAGATCATGTATCATTCACAAATTGAAATCAAAAGCAACATGAAATATAACTAAATAAAAAAATTCTCTTTTAGATTTCTAAGATTAAATCAGTAAACAGATCAATTGAAACTACAAATATCTAGTCTTATGTGCTTGAAAAAATCCTTCTAAAGCATAGATTCCTAATCCCAAATTGACAAAGCAAGAGAAAATTAAAATGATATCACCTCATCTATCAAGTACAAGCATCCACAAAATCACACCATATGTGCCTCCAAAGCCTTTCTTACATTCCAATGGTTGCATGAAAGCAACAAGTATTACAAAATATCACCAGAGGTTCTCTGCCAAAATTATCCACCCTTGAAGAGGGAGAAGAGAGCCCTATTTATACAAAAAGAGAAGAGCTAATGAAACCCTAGCAAATTGCATGAAGGAGGGGTGCAACCATCAGTAGGTGGAGTCTGTCTTGCAAAACCAAAACGTGCCAAAGAAGGGAAAACGTCCATGCTAGGTTAGGAGGTGCAAATCCAAAGGAGGAGTTAACTGTCGTGATTTGATACTAACTCAGATCAATTGGGTGATGATTGGCATCTTCCCAGATTCTCTTTTCCTTGTCATTTATCTATTTACTTTATTCAATTGGGTTTATTTTGGAGAGTTTTTTATTTATCTCCATTTAATATTTTTCTGATTAATTCAATTAAATATTCCTCATTTATTAATTTTGAGAAAATATTTAATTTGATGCAAAATAATCATCAGAAACTTAGGATAACTGGGTCTAGGGGTCAAATGAGTGTTTTGGATTAGAAAACAAGCAATAATGTTCAAAAATCCACCCCCAAAACTACTTAATTATTACATTTTGAAAAATTTCAATTAAAGTGTAGGAAAAATGGCTTAATTAATTGAAAATTTTAATTATTAGAAAAAATAAAAAACTCAAGCACGTCTGCTATAATTTTTTTTGGACAATGTTTAACATGCCTCAAGACCTAGGAAATGACCATAGGACATACCAATATTGTCTATTAGGTTCATATTTTACAGTTAGACTCTAATAACCCCCCAAGGCCTAACCGCCAAATTCACGCATTCCAGCTCAGCGCTTTGGAGGTAGCATGAGAAAAACTCATCGATTATTACTCGGCTAACTGAAAAAAATCCTTGGAATACCTTATTTGATTGTTAATTCTAAGGGAGCTGAGCCACTAAAGACCCCCTTACTAGCACACTTTATTACAAACCCCATGGGGTATGGCCATTTCGACAAAAAAANTACAAAGTTCAAATATTGTACAAAATTTTTGGTAACAGGTTGCATGTCACAAAATCAACCCCCCACTTAGTGAAGGGACCTACCGCGATGACAGGAAATAAAGGAGTAGGGTGTGACTGCATTTTATTGGTGTAAAGATGACACAGATGACAACGTTTCACTACTTCCACACAATCCTTGAAGATGGTGGGCCAAAAATAACCGACACACATAATCTTTTGGGTCATTGCTAACCCAGATTAATGACCCCCACACGCTCCGCTGTAAGAATCATTTAGGACATGCTCCGCCTCCTCATGGGTGAGGAATCGATGCAGGATATAATCTACCCCTCATTGATACAAAGTATCACCATTTATAAGGTAGTTTTTTCATTCACCCGTATCTTACATTGATCTTCCTGTGAGAAAGTTGCAGGTCATTTCAAAGTATGGATATATATTAGGATACATACATATCAAGGATCAGAGGTAGAAATTAAAAAGAGGAATTCATATGGAAATGAGTAATCTTCTATCACTACAGTCTCTTCAGTCGAGAATTCAGAGATAAATTCCATGAACACTAAGGACTTCTTAGACTTAGTGGGCTGGAAATCCAAGTCAAACTCTTGGAGAATGACGATCCATTTGTTGAATTGTCCCCTGATTATTCATTGGGATAAAACATATTGGAAAGGATTTACATATGTAACCATAGTGGTTGTCCTCAGCATAATATAGTGTCTTAACCTTTGAACAACATAAATCACCACCAAATCAAATTTCTCGATGTGAGAGTATCTTAGTTTAGGACCAGCTAGAGCATGACTAATTTAATATACAACATGATCTTGGATCTCATCATATTCCTGAAACAACACTACTCCTATCGTCGAATCATATGCAATTAGATACAATATAAAGTCTTTAGTGTAGTCTGGTGGATGGAAGAGAGGAGCCAATAGTAGTGCCTTTTTTAATTCCTTGAAAGCTTATTGTGTGGCTCTATCCCATGGGAATGGGGTGTCTTTCTTTAGCAAGTGCATGAATTCCTTGGTGATCTTGGCATAATTTACTATAAAATGTCGAAGAAAGTTGGAATTTCCTTGTAGAATTTGCAACTTCCTGATAGATCGAGGAGGAGGCATATTGACAATCGCCTCAACTTTTAAAGGATCCACCTATATACCTTTATTTGAAACTATGAATCCAAATAATCTCCATGAATCGACGCAAAAGACACACTTATGGGGATTTAAGTAGATCTTATAATGTTTGCATCATTCAAAAATTAAATGAAGATGATCTGGATGGTCCTTCCTCCTGTGAGAATGGGAAGGAATATCATCTAAGAATGGCTCGACAGTATGCTTAATGTAGTGGAAGGAAAAATTCATTGCCCGTTGAAAGGTAGCTTTGGTGTTTTTTAAGACAAAGGGAATATTTTTATACATAATTGTACCCCAAGAAAAAATAAATGTATTTTTGTGTTGCTCTTTCGGTTTGATTTGAATTTGGTCGTAGCCCAAAAAACCGTCCATGAATGAAAATACCTCACTACCTACACATGCTTCAATGATCTGGTCAATGAATGGTGTGGGATAATTATCCTTGGGACACATCTTGTTTAAATCACAAAAATAAGTGCATGAGAATATAGTACCCTTTTTCTTATCCAATGGAATGGGATTAATACCCATTTTATTTGAGAGGCCGGGTAGATAAACCCGTATTTCAACAAATTTTCCACCTCACCCTTAACAGGTGATTCTTTACATGGATTTACTAGTCTAATATTTTGTCAAATAGGTTTTACATTGAGTTAGGTTTGGATTTCATGCTCTACAATCGATGGATCAATGACTGGAAAATCCTCGTATGACCAAACAAAGACGTCACATAATTCCTTAAATAAGGAAGTGTAAATGGAAATCTCATTCGGATAATAGTTTGTGCCAATGTGTACATTTTCCATAACATTAGGTTTGTATATATATTGATCAAAATCATGGTGTAGATGTTTTCCATATTCCCCTTGACAAATATCCCCTCCTTGGGAAAAGGATTAACTAGCATATCAAAACCTTCTTCTAGTCTCACATGGAACTCTGAATTTTTTATCTTGATTAGTTCCAGAAGAAAGAAGGACTTGTGATGAAGGTATTCACAAATATTTTATGGTCCAATCATGGTTTTGTCATATGGAAAAACCATATTGAAACAATCGTAAGAGTATGTAGAGTTCTCTACCCAGGAGGACAAGTAGGCTTCATCCGACTCTTCTGAGACTGGAAGAGTTGTGATGGAATCAACAAAAACATCAAATATAGATTGATAAGATACCTCTTCTCTTGATGGGGGAACTTGAGGTTCATCCTATGAAGGAAGGACCCACGGGTCATTCCTATCCACAACCGAAGAGATATTGTTCCCAACACTGGTTGAACCTAAGTAATTTATGGGAGCTGGTACATCAAACATGCCCATAAACAATGTATACATTCTCACTCCCAATATTTCACTAGTCGGATGTGACTGATCAATCAATGGTATGATATAATTAGTGGTCTCCAAACAGCCCTTACGAGTATAATTTTGCTGGTCAACTGTGACCAGTTTTCCTTCATGTGGAAACACAAGGACTCGGAAGACGGACGAAGGGATATATCACATTGCATATGTCCAACTTCTCCCCAAAAGTAGATTATAGTCCAAAGGAGCATAAACCACTTCGATTTCAACAGAGACTGCTTTTCCTTCCAACTTTATTTCGAAATCTGGAAAGATACCATGTGGATGGAAAGACCTTCGGTTGAAAGAACTTAGCAAAGTGTTTGATGGGACCAACTCAGGGGATCCTAGATCCTTCCATCATGAAATCGACATCACGCATGTGGAAGCACCATCATCAATAACCATTCGTTAGATGTTTTTTTCTCCATGGATGACATCAATAGAAAAGGCCACATGGTATGGTAGGGTTGTTTTAACCTCAAAAAGATTAAACTTAGCCAAAAGGCTTGCAGAGTCCATACTGCCTATAGCCACTGAGAGTGCATCCCTCAATGAAGGAAAACTCTATATCACTTCTAGAGTCGACATTGCACAGGTGTTTGGGCTAGATATTCTACCATATAGTAGTTAGAAGCAACCCTAGTATTGCGGTTATGAAATGTCTTATTAAAGACAAATTTAGGTATATTAGGAATAGGTTCAATTGGTTTTTCAATTGAAAGTGGGGATGAAGGTTCAACAGTCGAATTATCTTTTTATTGAGCCTCTGATTCATATTTTTTATTTCTGGTTTGTAATAAAGTATTGGATCAGACCATATTAATATAAGACTGATCAATAGGAGGAGAATATGGTGTGCCCTTGACATCTTTTGAACCAGAAGATGTATTTTGTCCCTGGGTAAATGGATCCTTCAAGATGGCTAATTGTTGTTGTTTTAACAAATTTTGTGCTTGATCTATCAAGGAGCATTGGTAGGTCAGATGGTCTCGTTGACACAACTTGCAAAGAAATTTTACCTTCTTCTTCTCTTTCTTACCCCCCTTAGCATTGTTTGTGGGATTTTTTTTGTTTTGGTTCCCCTCACCCTTCTTCCCTTTATTCTTTTTCCCATCGATATTTTTATTTCCATTTTGGGAATACTTTTTACTAAATACACATTAGCATTCTGATGTGAGGGAGTGGCGGCCTTATTTGCCTCCGCTGCAGACTTCTTCACTGACAACTCATGGAGCTGCTTATCCAGTGTCTCTACAGTGGGTGTTTCAAGTGAAACGACAACAACATCGGCATGGGGTCCAATATTGGAATTCTCAATGTCTGTAGTAGTCCTTGGTGCCTCAGGGATAATTTCACAAAGAATCCTAGATTGAGCATAGATCAAATCCAGCTGGTGGGTCCCGAGAATGGCTTCTTCCTCCGTGGTGAGTCCCAATGTGGAAACATATTTTGAAATTTAAGGAATTAAATACTTCAAAAACCATTCCAATAAGAACTTGGGAGGAATTTTGGATTTGATAAGCCACTTTCTCCTTCTCCACTCTTGAATATGATCAAATATATCAGTGGACTTATTTTTTCAAAAGGTTGAAAAAAAGGTATTTGTAGACATCATATCGTATAGGAAGTTGAAAATGATTCAAAAACACAGTTGCTAAGTCAAGAAAACTGTCATATGTGGCTGATAGGAGTTCAATGTACAAATTTTCCACTACATTAGTCAGTGTTCGTTTAAATAGCCACAACCGAATGGAGTCATCATTTAGTGAATTGGAAGAATACCATAAATGGAACCTTGTGATATGAGAAGCTAGGTCTTCACTAGTTTTCCCTTCAAAATTTGGAATGTCTAAAGGTAATTTGATTGGGGCAGGTGGCCATGTCACGTTATGATGCACTAGATCATTCATCGGTTTCGATAAGTCTGGCAAGTTCAAAGTTTCCAGAAAGGGAAGTCTTGGCCTAGCCATATTTTGGTATTCAGGAGTCTGGGGTGAGGAAGTACCTGCACCAGGGCTCCCAAAAGAAATATTGGGGTTTCCCCTAGCCACTGGATATGATGTAGTAGCATTATTTTGAAATGGGTTCCACCCAAATGCTACAGTGTTACTAACCTGTGGTGTGTTGTAAGTTGTCTGGCCAATTCCATCCGGATTTGGAGTTTAGAAAGTAGGAGATGGGATTCCCCCACTGAACAATGAAAAATGAGAGCTCCCAAATGGAGCGGTTGATACTTGACTAGAGGCCCTAAAATTGAAACCCGTAAAGGGGTTCTTGTTTCCATACGATACACTAACATAAGTAGGTGATGGACCTATACAAGGTGCATATAGAGGAATGTTCCCTCCATTCCACGGAAATCCTTGAAAAAATTATAAGGTGCACTGGGTATCCTAGTAAGCACCGCACTAGACTGAATTGTAATATTTGAAGGTGCTAAGGGAATAACCACTCAAGCACTAGGAGAAAGTGGAGTTGGAAAATTCAACGACACTATAGGTGCAATAGATGTATTAGGTCTTGGAGAAATCACCAGGGGAGGAGATAATCCGTCAGCCATCATGGATGAAGTGGGGGTAGACATGCCTTCTCTTGAACTAGACATACCTAAACTCAAAGGAAAACTAGACTCACGTGAACTAAACGGAAGGACTTGAACTAACAAAGGGTTACTTAAATCAGTAAGAGGTGTATTATAATTTCTTGTAAACTCATCAACTTGCGTATCTTCTATCTAGACTAGTGGAACTTATTCCTAACTATGTCTAAGTTCCAGTTCACCTAGAACTTCATTAACACATATTAGTTCAAAAGAATTGTCTGTGTCTAGTCTCTGCCTTTGAGGTGTCGGTGGAGGCTCCACTGTTGAAAATGGAGGAAGGTTTTGCAACCTTCTAGACCTACAAAGAGGTTGGTCCTCCACATCTAAAAATTTATATCACACACTTAAAGGTCAAACTAAAACATAAGCAAACCACAAAGCACACTAAAAAAATATCCTAAGTATCTCAAACAAAAGTAGGCAATATATACACCTTCCAATGGAATCTATGGGATGATTAAGGCCTAGAACAAACCAATGAAGATCGGATATTAGTTACAGGGTGTCTCGTGATGATTTTCTAGGTGCAAGTGTTTGAATCACCTGCTAGAACACAGAACCACACCCAAATATTGTGGAAAGGGAGGCCCTGAGGTAACAATAGAACCACTTTAGGAAAGGGAGCCGGATTCCCCATTTTCAGAGAGGGATCTCTCAAAAATACATAACAAGGCCAGATATATTGTCACGAAATGAATTTCAAGTATTTGTGGTAGAAACAAGGTGAATATGTATTTGGATATGGGGTCAAAAATACCAAGAAACACATAGTAGTCTACATAGTGAATGTCCGCAAGAGCAAGGTAGCACTTTGGTCACGGTCTATATGTTTGGGTCTGGTGGAAAATGAAGAACGATGAAAGTCCATCAATGTAGAGCACCGCAAGGATGAATTCTACACCAAATTTGGAAGAAGCATTAGGTGAATGTATAAAGCAATGGGAAAAGCATAAGAATATGAATTTCGAACCATTATACACTAAGTCAAAGACATGAAGAAAACATAATGTAAAGAAATAATAGGAAGTACATGCACATAAGGAGAGGAGATTATAGACTGCAACTGGTAAATACATAGGAATTATTATATTCAAAGGCTGACATTCAGATCCATTTCTTGTATTAAAATAGAACAAAATTACATGAGAACCAAAAACCAACCCTTTATCCCCCTACGGGGAGTATCTTTATAGTGCTTTTGGCCCTTGAGACTAACCTTGAAATAGGTCCAGAATTCAGTTACAATCATGATCAAAACTTTAACAAAGTAGGACGTGGCATATTCACCATGGTTTACATACATAAAAGAAAAAATTATGGAGCAAACGTGAATGCTGGTCTTAAGCGGTAGTGTACCGTCTTCAGTTCCGGGCTCACCTGTCTTGAAAACAACGGCTCAGTACATTCTCCAATGCCTTGCTGCTGAATCGACTTGAATCATTTATTCTGCTATGGGGTATGCAACTCGCTTCTTCCTCTCTCAACCATTTGTGTTCATTTTGTGCTCAATGGAACCTTTACTCCTGTGTTCATAGCTGGAAAGAAGGTTTTTGTTCCTTCCATGCTCAAATTTCCACCTCACCCCTCTCTCTCCTGGTAACACTATTATTCGAGGGGACTTGAAGAAGGACCGAACTATTTTTTATAGTAACAGGTCCTTGAGGAGGCTTGTCATTCTTTTCCTTCTCTCCTCCTAGGAGGAGGGTCCTCCTACAGGTCATAAGGCGCGACACTTCCCTGGACTAGTCACCACCCCAGATAAAGTGGGCAAGTGGAATTCACAAAGATGGTGATGAAGGAATTTGGATGCTTCCCTTATAGTATGAGCATTCACTCCAATGGGTCACCTCTATAAATGGTCACCACATGTTGATATTATGAAGACAACGACCATGTACGAAGGTTTTGAAGGGATTCCCATTTGACAGGAAATTCCAGGCACAACACCCGCGGGGTTGTTGTAGTTTATTAGGATAACAATGCCCTCACCATCCCCAAGAGGTCCATCTAATGTGAAGAACATCCTTTCCATGACCTTGATGGTGCTGGAAGGATTCTCTAATGTAATGAACATCCTTACCATGATGGTTGGAGTTCCCCTAGCATGAAATATTAGGAACATTGGGATTCCAAGTCAGGACTCACCAACCAAAAGAAAACCTTGAAAAATAGATTTTTTACCCAAGAAAGCTATCGTAAGCTTCCCTTAAGACTCTCTGAATTCTCAATAGAGTAGCATTAAGCCACCTTAACTTCTATTCTACATTCATTCAGTCTCTATCTCCCAATGGCTCTAAAAATGACATTTATAAAGAGCTAGAAGGCTGAACCCGAGGATGACCCTGTGAAAAACCTTGCACACTTCGTCATCAAGTAGCATGATGACAACACACATGGTCAGGTGGGTTTGTGATCCGGCCTTCATGTTGAGATCCCAGTCATGTCGCCCTTTCTGCTGTGATGTTATACTGCTAGTTGCAAAAATTACCTCTGGCATCAGTTCCCATCATTTCCCATTCAACTCATGACACATGGACATAGAAATCCCTTATCCATCTATCCTTCTTGACAACGGTATCAAAATACTCTTGTTCACTACGTCTTCCTGCTTCATGTGGAAGCCATACCTATCCTCTGCATTTCAATCATTGGGATACTTTACTAATTTTCATATGCTTGATGTAGAGAACTTTTGGGTTTAGGAGAGTGTTCTACACCACGGAGTTAATTTTTCAATCGCAGATATGCTCCAATGGTGTCGAGGTATTCGATTACCTATCACTTCTGCCTTTTACACACTTCTCTCAGAATATCACATTGACAGGGACTTTTTTGTAATGAGAAGACCACATGCAGAAGCACATATTTCATCTCTGATTCTCCTTCCTGTGAATTTCTACAAACATAATAATTTCAAGCCTTTTGATCTAAAATGTCTTCACTCTCCGCCATACACATGTAACAGATGTGCTATATTTTGTGAATCTTGGAGGTGGTTTGTTCTGTGCATGTTCAATCAGTGGAGACACTTCCAGCCATGGATCTTTCCTCAAATCGATCCAAAACATTGAGACTTACCTATATTTATCCCATTTCACATATTCAGGAACTAGAATCTCCATGAGCTCTTTGAACTAGTGGAATTAACCTCCTTCGTTGATCTAGTACCCCTTTGTCGATCTTGAACCTCGAAAGCTACAGTCGTTCTAACTTGTTCCACGAAAATAAAAAGGTGACTAGGGCCACACTTTTCATATTTGTGAAACCCACTATATTCATTGATCTGGTTGACCTCCATATTGCCACCGTTGAAGTGCTATCCACTTTAGTGTAGTTTTGACTGATATGCGTATAATATTTCTTACGCGTTATTAGGATTTTATTTCTCTGTCTTACCCTCCCCATCATTATATGCAGGAGAAAAACAATGCTAATAAGTGGATCCATCTAGGGATGTTATCCTCCTTGTGAGGTAGCAAAGAACAATGTAGACCAGGTGAGAAAACCATCAAGGGGCTTCCCAAACTTTGCTGCAAAGTTCCAAAATGCTCCAAAAACCAAAATTAAACCAACGATGAAACCAACTGAAAAAACTGAACTAACACTAAAAAATGCTTAAAAGGAAATTCTCATCATGTCAATCTTACTCATCTCTATCTACCTAGTCTAGCTACTGGACCTCATCACCCGTTCAAGTGACTTCTGACATCCAATGAAGCCAGCCAAGCAAATGGTCCCATAAATCAAATTTCTCTTCATGTTGGACCGAAAAAAGAATTGAAATACGTAGCAGCACAATATTATAATAAATAAATTGATATTTACAATAAATATATAACCATTCATTACCATTTCCTAGCCTCTCCATGTATTCTACGATTGGATCATAAAACCCTAGACGGTCACCGAATTCTTCAGCCGTTCATTTGATATGACAAAAACGTTCCAACTTCCACCCTTCTGGCACCATGCAGAGATGATGCTCAAGAAAACTTTGTGAGGGGAGCCCATAATAATTTGCAACTGCAACATCAACCTTTCTGCATGAAATTTCAGAACGCAAAACTTGATTCCTTACAAGTGTTGTAAAGAAGGCATCATTGCATTCCTAAATAGAACCAAACAAATTAACTTTTGGGTCTAGAACAAATAAAGAGGTATCCCATCCAGAATTTTCATCTACTTCTTGGTGATCCTCTCGGTTGAAAAATACTTTCACATAATTGGAGATAGGATCATAAAAAACACAACAGCGTCCAGAGAACTTTGCCTCCTGATTATCTTGAGAAAATCGCTCGGGGGGTAGCTTCTCTGACCCATAGTCTGATAGGTTCTCAAAGGAGTCATGCACAAAGTACCTATGACAATTTTCATATGAAATATCATGACACCCTCTCAAAGTTTCTAAGACTAGGAATTCATTCTTCACACCTACTTCAACAAAGGCATGATCATTTCCCTCAACAAGACCAAGTAAACAGAACATTTCCCCTCAACACGAATTTTTTGAATTTGGAAAATATGGAGAGGCATTTGTTCTAGAATTCTCACTTTCTTCCCTTTTGGTACTAGACTTGTATACCCCATAACTATTTCCCCAGGAATGATATCTGAGTATTCATCCTCATATTCATCGTATATAGGCATGCTGAAATCCTCAATTAAATTACCATGGACATAACCTGCGACAGGTTGGTTGCAATCTTCAAGAGACAAACTAGTAGAACCTCCCACTCTTCCGTCACCATACTGATCTTCTTTCTGTCCACTAGAAAAAGGGGTAGGTTTCCAAGAGAATGTTTCTTCTTGCTCGTACGACTCAACCGAACTTGTTTCTTTGTCAACTTTATCATTACAACCAAGGCCCAAGAACCTTTTTGACATCCTAAGATTCTCTTTGACCTTCAGGGAATCAAAAACATATTCTACAATGTAACTAATTTCCTCTCCAAAATAAGTAAATACAATTCAGGAGGAAAAACAAATGCATAAATCAACTTGGCAGGACTTTCGAACTGTTGAATCTTCTTTGGAATATTATAATAAAATATTGCAAACCTCTTGTTGAAACTTGACATAGTTTGACCTTCGTGTCTCTTCATAGAATACAATTTCGACATTATTTGGTCCCATTATATTCTTTCACCCCAGAATCCTAAAAATGCATGAGAGAAATCCCAGGTAGAGATGGATCTAGTCCGCAGTTGTTTGAACCATTTTTTAACATTCCCTTGCAAAGATTGGGAAAAAAACCTCATACGAACATCATCATTCTCTATCTCAAAAAGGTCAAGGAAATACTCGAAGGATTGTAAATGTTCCTTAGCTGTAAGGTATTTAGATTCTCCGTCAAACTTAGGAAGGTATTTGTAGTGTTTTGTGGGGAAATAAAGAAGGGCCTAGGGAAAACAGAGAGTTATATATTGGCTTCAGGTATTGGAGAGAATAAGGTTAGGTGGAAGAGATATACCCTCGGGCGCGACATCATGAGGTTCACTAAATTGTTCCTTGATGTCAGGGACTTCAAAAAAAGGTCTTGATTCGAATTGGACATACAAGATGAAGAAATGCTCTTAGTTTGTAAGCAAGGGTATACAGGGGTGAACTCAAAACTTTGTTCAAGGTGAAATAAACCATGAGGGATTATTTTAATAAGCCTACAAAAAGAGAAGGACATATTTACAAGGAAGGAAAGGATGTTTTGGAGAAAAATGGATCTCAAGTACCTTGTATTTTCATCAAGTCTATCCATGCTTTCACAGTGAGTCCAGTACCATGACAAAATATCCCAATCCCCTTTTGAAATTTGAATTTCTCGATCAAGGATCCGGTGGAGTTGTTGAAGCATTCGGACTATCGGTTCTCGGGAAAGTGAAATTATCGGGTGAAATATTTATCATCTATAGTCTGGGAGGATTTAAACCCTCCTTCTCGTATCGGTCCTTCTGGTTACTGATCTCCCAGTGGAGTCATCTCCTAGAATATTTTTAGTGGAGTTGCCGGGGAAAATGATACAACCTTTTTCACTCGCAAGGGCTTCTGTTTGCCCACATAAACTTTTGTTCCCTTTGAATCTTTGTCGTTCTCCCAGGGATGACATTCAATTTTTTCCCCGACAATGGTGCCAGTTTGTTAGCACTCAGAACCACACCCAAAGGTTGTGGAAATGCAGGCCCTGAGGTAACAATAGAACCACTTTAGGAAAGGGATTTGGCTTCCCCATTTTGAGAGACAGATCTCTCACAAATACATAACAAGGCCAGATATATTGTCATAGAATGAATTTTAGGGATTGGTGGTCGAAACGAGGTGAAGATGTATTGGGATATGGGGTAAAAAATACCAATAAACACAGAGCATTGTACAAAAGGAATTTCTGCAAGAGAAATGCAACACCTCGGTAATGGTCGATATGTTTGGGTTTGGTGTAAAATGAAGAGCGATGATAGTCCATCAATGTAGAGCACCACAAGGATGAATTATACACCAACTTTGGAAGAAGCATTTGGTAAATGTCTAAAGCAATGTCTAGATCATAAGAATATGAATTACAAACCATTATACACTAAGTCAAATACATGAAGAAAACATAATGTAAATAAATAATAGGAAGTACATGCACATAAGGAGAGGAGATTACAGACAACAACTGAGAAATACACAGGCATTCTTACATTTAAAGGCCGAAATTCAACTTTGTTTCTTGTATTAAAACATACCAAAATTACATGAGAACCAAAATATTACAGGTTACAACCAAAAACCATCCCTTTCTCTCCCTGTGGGGAGTATCTTTATGGTGCTTCTAGCCCTTGAGACTAACCTCGAAACAAGGTCAGAAGTCAGTTACAATCATGATCAAAACTTTAACAAACTAGGACGTGTAATATTCACCATGGTTTACATACATAAAACAAAACAGTATGGAGAAAATGCGCATGTTGGTCTTAAGCGGTAGAGCATTGTCTTCAGTTTCGGGCTCGCTTGTCTTGAAAACGATGACTCAGGACATTCTTTGGCAGCTTGATGTTTAATTGGCTTGAATAATTTATTCTACTATGGGATATGCAATTTGTTTCTTACTCTCTGGGCCATTTGTGTCCATTTTTCCTCAATGGCACCTTTCTTCTTGTGTTCACAACTAGAAAGAAGGTTTTTGTTCCTTCAGTGTTCAACTTTCCTCCCTGCCCCTCTATCTCTTGGTAACACTATTATTCGAGGAGACTTGAAGAAGGACCGCATTGTTTTTTACAGTAACAGGTCCTTGAGGAGGCTTTTCATTCTTGTGCTTCTCTTCTCCTAGGAGGAGGGTCCACCTACAGGTCATAACGCGTGACACTTTCTTGGACTAGTCACCACCCCAGATAAAGTGGGAAAGTGGAATTCACAAAGATGGTGATGAAGGAGTTTGGTTGCCTCCCTTCCATTCCAAGAATTCGGTCCAATAGGTTGCCTCTAGCAATGGTCACCACATGCTAATATTATGAATACAATGACCATGTCTGGAGGTTTTGGAGGGATTCCCATTGGAAAAGAAATTCCAGGCACAACACTTGTAGGGTTGTTGTAGTTTATTAGGATAACAATGCCCACAACATCCCCAAGAGGTCCATATAGTGTGATGAACATCCTTGCCATGACCTTGTTGGTGCGAGAAGGATTCTCTAATGTAATGAACGTCATTACCATGATGGCTGGAGTTCCCCTAGCATGAAATATTAGGAACAACGGGATTCCAGGCCGAGACTCACCAACCAAAATAACACCTTGACAAACATATTTTTTACACAAGGAAGCCATCACATACTTCCATTAAGACTCTCCATATTCTCAGTAGACTAGCATTCAACCGCCTTAACTTCTCTTCTACATTCGTTCAGTCTCTATCTCCCAATGGCTTTGAAAATGATATTTATAAAGATCTGGAAGGTCGAACCCGGCGATGACCTCGTCAACACCCTTGCACACTTCGTCATTGAGTAGTATGATGAAAACACACACGATCACGTGGGTTTGGGGTCTGGCCTTCATGCTAAGATCCCAGTCATGCCGCCCTTTTTGCTATGATGCTATACTTTTAGCTGCGGAAATGACCTCTAGCATCAGTTCCCATAATTTCCCATTCGGCTCATGACATATGGACATAGAAATCCCTTATCCATATACCCTTCCCGATGAAAGTATCATAATATTATCATTCACTATGTATTCCCACTTCATGTGGAAGCCATACCTATCCTCCGCAGTTCAATCATTGGTATACTTTCCTGATTTTCATACACTTGATGCAACAAACTTTTGGGTTCAGGAGGGTGATCTACACTGTGGAGCTGATTTTTCAATCGCAAATATGCTCCAATGGTGTTAGGGTATTCGATTACCTGTCACTTCGACCTTTTGCACACTTGTCTAAAAATATCACATCGACATGGCCTTTTTTGAAATGCATAGATCATATGCAAAACCACATATTTCGTCTCTGATTCTCCTTCCTGTGACTTTCAATGAACATAATCATTTCAATCCTTTCAATCTGAAACATCTTCACTCTCCACAGTGTTAGGGTAAACAGGGTACTCCCAAAGGACCAAACACCAAGAACAACCACTTCACACAAACAGATCACAGATCAATACACCAATGTTTGTCACGTGGTTAAAACCCTTGAGAGGGAAATAGTCCACGGCCCCAGCCAAATAGCTACTTGGAGCAATTTATTATGGAAAAGAAAGAAAGTTACATGAGCTTCTCATAATTGATCAACTAGCCAAGGACCCTCCATGCTCTTTAAATAGAGATCATAGACCAATCGGGTGTTAAGCCACGAATCAATGGTAGGTATGATATAAGAGAATTTGAACCATCGGATCACTCTATGTCTAGAACATATCGTGACCGTTGGATTAGAATATTTACAAATGCATAATAATGCATACTAAAGAAGCACACTTTTACCTAATGGATATATTGCACAAGTTGATCTTAACTAACTACTAAGTGTCTAAATATCCTAACATCCCCCCTTAAGAACAAATTGGGATAGGATTGAAGGATTTACAAAAGTGACACTATTAGGAGAAGGAAGGAGGCATTAGAGCCTATCCCCCCTTAAGGACACATTCCTAAACTCCTAACATAGACCAAAGTTTAGAAAACTTCGCTTCTGTAAGAGACTTGGTGAAGATGTCTGCAACTTGATCATCTGTAGGACAATAGAGCACTTCAATAACATGATCATGAACAAGATTTATGATGAAGTGCATGTGTAGCTCAATGTGTTTGCTGCGCTAATGTAGAACTGGATCTTTGGCAAGCTTGATGGCACTTTGATTTCTCACGTGTAACATATGTGCTATATTTCTCAAATCCTAGAGGTGGTTTTTTCTCTACGTGTTCAATCATCAGAGACACTGCCAGCCATGGATCTTTCCTCAATCCACACCATTGATACTTACCTATATTTATCCCATTTCATGGATTTAGGAACTAGAATCTCCAAGAGCACTTTGAACTAGTGGAATTAACCTCCTCCTGTGATCGACCCCTTTGTCGATCTTGACCCTCGAAAGCTGTGGTCATTCTAACTTGTTCCATGAAAATACAAAGGTGAATTTGGCCATGCTTGTCATATTTGTGAAACCCACTATATCCATTGATCTAGCTCTCCTCAAGATCGTCACCGTTGAAGCGCTATCTCCTTTAGTGTAGTTTTGGTTAATCTATGTATAGTATTTCTTATGCATTATTAGGATTTGATTTCTCTTTCTTACCCTCCCCGTCATTCTACACGGAACAAAAAAAGTTCTAACATCACCAAACCAACCTCCCAAATTGTCAACCAAGGTTAACTTCTAAGTTTACCCTAGGAGCAATGGAAATAGCCTTCCACTGCCACCCGTGTAAGAACCTAAAGTCTAGATACTAAGGATGCCAAACTTACAACAAGATTATGGCAGAAAAAATGCTAGCCTAACTGGTGTGCATGGGTAGGGTAGCTAAGCCCAAAATTCTAACAACACCGACACCTCACAGGGACCAAAAAGTGGTACTGCAAGAACCCCCATATGCACAACAATCCTGGTTTATGCTTGAACGAGGTATTAGAGGGTTATCTCCGCAACCAAGCTCTCACATGGCCTCATGCTTGACACCTGTGTTAGAGGAGATTTCTAGTTGATCCCTTGTAAAATTGGGTTTACCTAATGATTGGCCACTAAGTTTGAGTTCAAAATGCTCTTGGATAGTTAAAAAGTTCGCTAACCCAAGAACCTAGCCTAATCTAGTTGATGTTGAACCTAAAAAAGAAAAAATGTTGCTAATAAATTTTAAATTATGCTTTATTTTTAAGGCTTATATTACTCACAGGTGGTGAGATTGAGACTCAATGATGTTTTGACTCAACATTGAAAGAAAAGATGATGTAAAATTGTTAAAAAAATAATTCTATTAATAATTCTCTTCTTTCCTTTTTCCTTTATGAAACAAATGAAAATTTTAAACAACTTTGAAAACACAAGACTTTTTATATTTTTTCTTTTTTGAAAATAATGGAAAAATAAGAATGCAATGAGCCTGAGCTAGGGATTACCATGCAATTACAACTGCCTTGTTTGTTTTTCTTTTAAAAAAATCACAATTTTAATGCAACTAAATGAAACTAAGTAAGATAGACTAACTAAAATATATATAAATGCAAGTAACGAAATTCAGATCTTTAAAGTGACAACCTTTATGTTAGTTTTTCAATATTTAAGCTAGCATTATCATAAGATCTTTTCACTGAGAGAATAACAAGCACAGTAATCACATAATCACATCACAAGAGACAAGAGACACAAAGCTTTTAGGAGGGGAAACCATAAATGGAGAAAACCCCTCAACTTCCTCTAAGATAGTATCACCACAAGATGTGATCCCAAAACAGTAAGATGACCTCCCAACACAATAGCAGCCTTCTGTCTTCTGTCAAGCCCAAGAATTTCCTTCTCCAAAAGTGCGCCACACTTGAGAGAGAAAGTGATGTAATTCACAAGTGATAAATAGAGAGACTCTCACTCTCTATTTATATTCTTCCGTTGACTTGAAGTGCACTCAACCATGTAGGATTAACTTATTATTAATTACTTGAGCCTACACCTTAATTAGTGTATAATAACCCAAGTGCCCCTAAACTGTGGGGACTTACCTAATGACTTGATATGACTTGTTTACATTATTAATCCTCCCGATCGGAACATCGGGGCATGACCACATGACTCAAATACATAATAGAAACATCCCGGAATAGACATCGGGTTACAATACATAAGATACATAGAAGAATACACTCCGAAGTTACATATACATCAACACTTTAACAGGCACTGTAAAGATGACCTAAAACCTACTTGGGCTGAACTACCGAATGAGAAAGAAAAATAGATAAAAAACATGGTAAAAATGACACACTTATACCACTACTAAAGGAATCAGATGCAAACTAGTGTACTAGAGGACTGATAGAGAACAACAACTCACATAGACACTTGTACTGGAACCAATAAAGCCAAGAAGGAAATACCTAAACCACTCTCACACAAAGATTCAAACCTAACTCACTTAATATGGACTAATACAAAAAACATGAATGAAATGCAGTTAGTAACACCACAATATAAGCCATGGAAGTAACCATATAGGTGTAAAAGAAGCCAAAACATTCAACTAAGGGAAAACCCTAGCAAACTGGACAACTTCTATAGGAAACCATGACTATTATCACAGTAGACCGTGAATGAACCATGACTGTCAACACAGCAACCCGCGATTACAACCTTCCAATCGTGACTCTATACACAATAGCCCATGAATGCAATTAAAATTTTTCAAATGAAAAATTAATAGACCAGGGATCCTAGGTACAAAAGAAGACTGAATGAAGGCAAAGTACAAGCATATCATTATAGAAATAGAAAGAGAAAATATGGACTGGAATTCTATTGGAACAGACCCACAACAAGCTAGACTCTCCAGTGGAGTCTCCAGTTCTATTGTTCAAGGATTATACCTTATGACACAGGGTGTGGGGTCACCAACGTACAAATTATTGACATGCAAACATACAACATTACAGAAGTATATATGAGGAAAAATAGGACAAAAAGCATATGTACCTTAGAATTGAAGGATGATCCAAGCTTTAGTCTTTTCTCCAAATGCTCCAGAAACTTTAATTTCTTCAGCACCTGCAAAAGAGATTAATATCTAACCACATAGATCTTAATTTTTATATAAGGAAGAATGAAACATTATAATTTCATATCAAAGTAAATGGCAATGTACTTCATAGATCATAAAAAATAAGAATAAGTGTGCACAAAGTGTGGAATAAAATCACTCTTTATTTATAAGTAACATGGAATTATACAACCTTGTCTAAGACAAGCCTCTCTGTTGAATAGGAACTGAGTTCTCGTCATCCTTTCTCCAATGCATTCCTCCAGCATAACCTTGCTCATCTAAATTTTCTTTCTCATCCTCTACCCATCCCCTCTATTTATACTTGGTGAAGAGGGGAAGTTATGAGCATTAGGATGGTTAGGGAGGTTGGGAAAGTTATGATTTAGAACCCAACTGTCCCTAACTAATCATGTTTTAATTTTTTTCTTAATGTAATCGCAGATGCATATATAGGAAGCTCACGAATTAATCGCGACTCATGTGAAGGAAACTCACAAATACAATATATGATCATCTAATTGTAGGTTGTTTATTGCGCTACCCATAAATGAGTCATGACTTACAGTGAGAAAGGTCACAAATGCTGTAATGTCCCCCTACCCTCCGACCAACGAAGAGGATGCTACCATGGCGTTAACCATGCGGGAAACCAGCCCCATGAACATGCGCATTCATAAAATGCAGAAATGCTGAAACAAAATGCTTGAACTAGAACATGCCTACATAATTATTTATCATATAGTGGAAGCAAACATAAGTTCATACAAGCATTCAACATGTTCATCACATTCATTAATAGAAAATATGATTACAGAAGTAAAATAGACAAGATTACTTATCTTATGAAGAACTCGTTCCGCAACCAGCTACGTCACTGCAACGTTCCACCCAACCATAGGCCAGTGTGCTCCTTAATCTCTCAACAATGCTGCCACCACCAAGCTGGGCATGATTCTCCAAGGAATAAGGAACAAGCAGGCTTATACATAGCCAAGGATACACAAAACATAGCCAAGCCAACACAGTTGGGTTTATCAGGCCATCAACAAGACAGCCAAGCCAACATGGTCAGTTTTATCAGGCCATCTAGGAGTTGGGAAAGGATAAATGCTAAGCTGGTAAGCTCATTACAGAGCTAGGAACACCCACACTAGAACTAGCCTGACTTCTAAGACACCCACACACACCCAACACAAGGAATCGGTCCCTTCTCTGCTACACAGTCCCTCAGGTCTTGACTTCCCTTCCAGTGCTATTCAGGGGTTGTGGAGAAGAAAGCCAACCCTCTATCTCTATCTGTGTGGTTTCCAAACACACCAGGTTTATCAAGCAACCCAATCCCCCATCCATACTCCTAATACAGTCTGAAGACCAACCAATGCACGCATGCAATCAATCAGTTGTTACAACTTAAACATGGAAAATGACTCCTGATTCGTTCTTCGCCCTATCATGGCCAAAACGACTCCCAAGCAAATTAAAACAATCCCCAAAATGTATCAGTAAACATAACTCACAACATGGGGAAAACAACAGTCCGTCCTGGGAAATGAGGCCACAAGGAAGACTTACACAGACCACATTGGGGAAGAAAATACAGTCTTCCAACCTGTACATGAGGGAAACTTGCACCAGACCCCAAAATACAGAGGGAAAGCACACCCGATTCCACTCTATGGAAAAACATGAATGACAACCGATAGGTGGCTCCCCTCCTAGCTGCGTGAGATCAAACAGAATAGATGCCTGTGCGTGAAAATGAATAGACTCCCATCCCCAAAATGTAAACAAGACCCCAACAAAACACAGTGTAAGGGAGACCACAGCGAACCCACAAATCAGTCTGTGAGGAAAGTATACACCCACACCATCTGCAAGATCCGTAGAAGAAAACAGCGTGAGTAAAACCAGGAAAATCCTGTGCGTGAGAATGAGCAAGGCTCTTGCCCTTCCATGTGGATGAACAGACAATGGAGAGGATGCATAGTAGTGGGGAGAGTGGAATGAGGGGCATATTCCTTCCTCTACCCATCGTGAGGTTCAATCTGCTGGTGGAGTGTGCATGTGGGAAAGGGCTGACAGTCTTGCCACACTCCACTCCCAGCCATAATTGCCTCAACTACCCAACAAACATTAAAGTGGTAGTTGGATAAGCCAAGGAAAGATGGGAAAATCAAAACAGGGTGGTGACACATGGATTTTCTCTCATGGCTCAAGGTTTGACATCCCCCCAGCTTATCCTTGTGAAAATCATGCCCCTTCTCAATTTAGTTGCTGCGAACGTAGCTGGTTGGGGTTCATTTTGATTAGAGATGCATATTTACATGATGACTAAACTTAATATGTATGCCGCATGCCCCAATATACCATCGGTGACGATTTCAATTCGAAACTTAGCATAACCAATCGATGGTGGGGCCTTGGCCTTTAGCTGTGCACCATGATTATTACAATATATACATCATGTACATTTAATGCAACAGGGTCAAAAATAGGGTGTTATATTCCCTTCCCCCTTCAATATCATTGTCCTCAGTGCTTTACAAAATTTGAACAAAATGCTACATTGGTACCGTCTCAGTGTTCCGCAGAATTGAACAAAAATGGATGTGCCAATCGCATGGAATCCTCCAGCTCCCACATAGCCTCTTTAGGTTCGTAGTGCTCCCATTGCACCTTTATTTGACCTATGGCTTGATTCTGGAGTATTGTGACCTTCCTGTCGAGGATGCGCATTGGCTCGATTCGGAACTCTCCCTCGGGTTCCACCTGAATCACATCCCAATTTATCACATGGTTAGGATCATGTACATATCTCTTAAGAAAAGAAACATGAACAACATTATGAGCTCTAGTGCTAGCAGGAAATGCAAGTCTATATGCAATTGGCCCTATTCTTTCAAGCACTTCAAATGGCCCACAATATCTTGGTGACAGCTTGGCACAACTTCCAAGATTCAAGGAACTCTTCCTTTCCCTCACTCTAAGGTAAACATGATCCCCAACACTAAACTCCTTGTTCACCCTATGCTTATCTGCATAGCTTTTCTACCTGTCCTGTGCTGCTTTCAGATTCTGCCTGATATTTACAACCTCTTGCTCCATTTCCTTGAGCAATTCTAGCCCAAGCACAATCTTGTTCACTGGGTTATCCCAAGTCACAAGTGTCCTACACCTTCGTCCATACAAAGATTCATACAGACTCATCCCCAAGGATTCCTGTTGTCCATTGTTGTAAGCAAACTCTACCAAGTGAAAGTAATCTTCCCACTTGGTTGGTTTGTCCATCACGTACATGCGAAGAATATCTTCAAGCACTTGATTAACTCTCTCTATCTGCCCATTTGTCTGAGGATGGTATGCAGTGCTGAAGTTTAGCTTTGTACCCAAATCTGCAAACAACCCCTTCCAAAAATTGGAAGTGAACTTGACATCTCCGTCAAAGACTATTGCCTTAGGCAATCCATGCAATTTGAAAATCTCCTTCATGAATATCTTTGCAATATCATCAGTCTTATGCGTAGACTTAACTGGTATAAAATGTGCTACCTTTTTCAACTTGTCCATGACAACCATGATGGAATCATGTTGTCTCCAAGTCATCAACAATCCTGTAATAAAGTACATGGAAATAACTTCCATTTCCATTTCGGAACTGGAAAAGGCTACAACAAACCTACAGGGTGTTGATGCTCAACCTTTACCTGTTGACATTTCATACACCTTGAAATGTACTCAGCCATATCCCTTTTCATTCTTGGCCAAAAGTACTACTTCCTGGCTGTAGCAATGGTCTTTTGGTATCCTGGGTGACCAGAATACAGAGTTTGATGGATTTCATCCATAACAACTCTCCTCAAATTTGCTACATCTAGAATATAAATTCTACCTTTATAAGTGAGAAGTCCATCTTCTTCCAATTTATATCCCTCATACCTCTTCTCAAGACTTTGCTGCTGCAATTTTTCTTTTACCTGCTCATACAATTCATCTCCAGCAGCATGACTAACAATCTGCTGCCTCAAATATGATTGGCAAATACTAAGAGATGCCACATGCATTTCTTGCATCTTCCTGCTGAGTGCATCAGCTACCTTGTTCTCTTTCCCTTTTATGTGCTTGATTTCAAAATCAAATTCACATAAAAATTCTAGCCATCTTGCTTGCCTAGCATTTAGAGTAGGCTGATCAAACAAATACTTCAGACCACAATGGTCTGTCCCAAGCTCAAATCTTCTACCCATCAACTAATGCCTCCACATCTTGAGAGCATGTACTATGGCTGCAAGCTCTAGATCATGAGTGGCATAGTTCTTCTCATGTTCCTTCAGCTTTCTTGACTCATAACATATCACGTGGTTGTCCTGCATAAGGACTCCTCCAAGCCCTTGTCCGCATGCATTGGTACACACCATAAAGTCTCTCTATGGATCTGCAACCTTCAATATGGGTGCACTGGTGAGAAGATTCTTCAATTGCTGGAAGCTTTCTTCACACCTTGATGTCCATTCAAAATTCATCCCCTTCTTTTGCAAAGAAGTGATGACATGTGCAACTCTGGAGAATCCCTCAATGAATCTTTGGTAGTATCTTGCAAGTCCCATAAAATATCTTACATCTATCACATTTCTTGGAGTAGGCCAATTCATAATGGCTTCAATCTTTTCAGGCTCTACAGATATACCCTCCTCTAAGATAATGTGACCCAAGTATTGAATTCTATCTCTATAGAAGTCACACTTGCTTAGTTTCACATACAACTGATGCTCCCTAAGCAATTGCAATGTCAAACTCAAATGCTCTTCATGCTCTTTCTCATTCTTAGAATAAATAAGAATGTCATCAAGGAAGACAAGAACAAACTTATCCAGATATCTACTGAAGACACTCTTCATAAGGCACATAAATGTAGCTGGTGCATTTGTGAGATCAAATGGTACCACTACAAACTCATAATGTCCATACCTTGTCCTGAAGGCTGTCTTATGAATGTCTTCCTCCTTGATTCTCATCTGATGGTAACCAGACCTCAAGTCAATCTTGGAAAATACCTTTGCTCCTCTCATTTGATCAAAGAGATCATCAATCCTAGGAAAAGGATATTTATTCTTCACAGTAACCTTGTTCAATTGTCTCTAATCAATGCACAACCTGAGTGTACCATCTTTCTTCTTTACAAACAGAACTGGTGCTCCCCACGGAGACACACTCGATCGGATATACTTATTTTCCAACAACTCTTGCAGTTGCATCTTCAACTCTAGCATCTCTGGTGTGCTCATCCTATAGGGTGCCTTGGACACTGGTGCTACTCCTGGCACAAGTTCAATTGTGAAATCAATGTCTCGCTTTGGAGGAAGCCCTAGAATCTCATTAGGAAACACATCCCTGAATTCTTGTAACACCTGATAGTCCTCCAACCTCAGAGTTTCATCATTTAATGTCTCCAAAATATGAGTTGCATAGAACTGGCAACCCTTCCTACAGAACTTCTTTAACTACATTGTTGAAACCTGCCGTACTGAAATCACCTTTGGAATACCTTTCACAACTGCTAGGTTCCCTTATTCATTCATGCATTCGAAAGTCTTATTATAACAGTCAAGCTTCACCCTGTGAGCTTCTAACCAATCCATTCCAATGAGAACATCATAGGAACCAAGTGGTAGAACATTCAGATCTACACACGTGACCAATCCATTCATGACCAATGGACATTTCTCAACCACTTCACTAACTTTTCTCTTAGTTCTAGTGGCTAGCTGAACTATCCAAGACTTCCTATGCTTTACCTTCTTAAAAGCACAAATCTCCACTACTCTAGGAGTAATGTAACTATGAGTAGAACTAGGGTCAATCAAAATAGAAATATATTGCTCAACAATCTTACCTGCTACTTCAACCACAGTTGACTGGTGATCTGCCTGGTGGTCCTCTAGTGCTGCATAAATCCTAGGGACTGCCCTTGCTACTTGACCCACTGTTTTTTCTTCTTGAATGTTATAAGCCGATCTTGCACTCTCATTCTCGAGTGGACAATTCCTGTGCATGTGGGGTCCTCCACATTTTCAACATTGAATTGGCCCTCTATTCTCTTGTGGATCCTTAGGCTTTTCTCCTGTCATTCCAACTGGTTTACTTGCAGCTTGAGATGGCTGCTTCTGCTGATTCCTGAAGTTAGAAGGTTTGAAACCTTTCTTTCTTTGGTCAAACTTCTCATTCTTCTTGTCCTTCCATGCCTTATGGTAACCTGGTTTACCTTTGCTTTGCTCATAGCAATACTTAGCCTTCCTTATTGATTTTTCAATAGTTCTAGGTTCATAAAACTCAATTCTATCTTTATAAGATTGAGGCAATCCACTCAGAAAAAGATGGACCTTCACTTTTTCATCTTTGATGTACCAGACATACCTCAACAGCTCCAAAAACTTATTTGCATACTCTTCCATGGTCCGCTGTCCCAATCTCAGCTCATGGAACTCCTTAATCTTGTCATCATAAAACATGTCAGAGAGGTATTTCTGCTTGAAATACTTCTTGAATTGTTTCCACTTAAGTCTCCTTTCACTGATCCTCTTTACTTACTTGAAGTGTTCCCACCAAATGGATGCTCTTCCATTCATATTGAATATGGCAACTCTTGCCTTCATATTTCTCGAATAGTCATGCACTTGAAAGTACTTCTTTATCCCAAGAAGCCAAGCTTCAGCCTCTTGTCCAATCTTCACCTCACCATTGAATGTAGGAGGTTTAGCTTTCTTAAATTCATCCCAAGAGAAATCCCTATGGTGCCTCCTTCTTTTCCTTTTATGAGAAGAAGAACTTGAATCCCCACTGGATTCTTCAGAATCAGATGATCCACTAGAAGTCCTTCTCCTTTTCCTAGTACTGCTCTTACTTCCTTCTGGTCTTTCTGTACCTCGTCCAAAGTCTATCTTTCTTTACAAGTCTATCAAAATCTACAATATGGCAGCATTCAACTGATGTTTCTCTTCCTGGGCTTTGACCAAGCTTCTCATGGTGGCTGCAACATATGACAGTGTCTCCTAGAACCTCCTTCCATTAGACTCTATGTCCTCATTTCTATTACGAACATTTTCTCCCATGGCATCTTCTGCTCGCTCATAAGAATCCTAAGCATCATACCCATCATGGGTTCTCATGAAGGAACCACCTCTAGCTTTACCACACTGTTCTTTCTGGAGTACTGCTCTTGGAAGTTATCTAAAGTTCTGCAAATGTGTTTGTATCAAACTGTTAGATGCATAATATTAATATAAACCAAAATTACTTACCTTTTCTTCTGGAAATTCATAAACAACAATTACGCTAAACACATAATTTCTCTATTTCATATTCAGCTCTGTGACCATAGATAGTTTTCTGAAATCTGTTGAAATAGTGAGAATTTGCTGAGAAAATATCCACTTCGAAAAACCCAAAGTCTCCTTCTCTTCATCAGGTCTCTTCCGCATAAGTTTTCCGGCGTTTCGGTGGGCAAATTGCCAAACTTCCAATCTGTATTAGTGACACAGAGGACTGTTCATCTATTTCCTTCCACTATATCGGATTCGCATCCAACTCTCTGAACCTAATCAACGATGAAACCAGCCTATGCGCTGCATCAATGGTCGGGCGTCTTGTGCATCGGGTGGTTAGTCATCTCGGCTTCCGCAACGGTGGCCCATAAACCTTCCGTGTCTTTCGTGGCCACAAGCCTATCTCAGGAGACTAACCCTCTACACATCGGTGACCCAAGTCACTGTACTTCTTGTCGTTTCGGTGATCCAAACGACAACTTGCCTCCACTGTGTCGGCGATTGGCTATGTTATTGCGTTAGATGATTAGTTTTCTAGGCATCCACAATAGTGGATGCACGAACGACCAATATTTCTCCAATCCAATAGCTAACCATCATCGATCACCAATGGCCTCAACACTTTGACAAATTTTTGAAAATTTCTTCTTCTGTCAGTGAAAACTTGCTCTATCTTCTGCTGACTCTGTCGACTCCAAGACTTAGAAAGATTTTCGAATTTGTCCCTTTAGTATTCCTCTTTGCCACTTTATCGGTTCAATCCTCTTCTTTTCATCAGTGAAATAGTTCCATCAGCAGTTGCAATAGTTACCCACCATCCTCGATCTTCTTTCAGTCGACAAACTAATTTTGACTGACATCGGCAGTCAGAGCTTCTCCCCGTCGAAAGACTAGTGCTCTAGGATTCCGCAACGAAAGATGCACGAAACACCATCTTCTTCCGGTAGTCGACGATTTTGGGACTTAGAAAAATTTTTAAACTTTCTTTCTTTATGACGTCGGTGGTCAGAGGCCTTACCTGTCAGACGCGTACTTGTCTAGTCATCCACAACGGCGGGCGCTCATTCACAATTTTCCGTTGATGGATGTCGAACACTTAGAAAAGTTTCTCCAATTTTCCTTCCAACTGTCCTCCGTCGGTTGCAGTTCCACCTAGCTCTCCTCTACATCGGAAGTCCTTCCCACTAGTGTTTCGATGAACCGACAGTTCAAACACTTAGACAAATTTTTGAATTTCCCAGTCATTCACTGATTTCTCCTGGGAAGAAGGAAACATGCCTCTGCTAACTGGTCTTTCATGGCCCATAGAGGCCCATGATGCAACTTGCAAGCTCTGATACCACACTATAATGTCCCCCTAACCTCTGACCGAAAAAGAGGACGCTACCATGGCATTAACCATCCGGGAAACTAGCCCCATGAACGTGTGCATTCATAAAATGCAGAAATACTGAAACAAAATGCTTGAACTAGAACATGCCTACATAATTATTTATCATACAGTGGAAGCCAACATATGTTCATACAAGCATTCAACATGTTCATCACATTCATTAACAGAAAATATGATTGCAAAAGTAAAATAGACAAGATTACTTATCTTATGAAGAACTCATTCTGCAACCAGCTACGTCGCTACAACGTTCCACCCAACCATAGGCCAACGTGCTCCTTAATCTCTTAGCAATGTTGCCACCCCCGAGCTGGGCATGATTCTCCAAGGAATAAGGAACAAGTAGGCTTATACATAGCCAAGCCAACACAGTTGGATTTATCAGGCCATCAACAAGACAGCCAAGCCAACATGGTCAGTTTTATCAGGCCATCCAGGAGTTGGGAAAGGCTAAATGCTAAGATGGTGAGCTCATTACAAAGCTAGGAACACCCACACTAGAACTAGATTTACTTCTAAGACACCCACACACACGCAACACAAGGAATCCGTCCCTTCTCTACTGCACAGTCCCTCAGGCCCTGACTTCCCTTCCAGTGCTATTTAGGGGTTGTAGAGAAGAAATCCAGCCCTCTAGCTCTATCTGTGTGGTTTCCAAACACACCAGGTTTATCAAGCAACCAAATCTCCCATCCCTACTCCCAACACAGTCCGAAGACCAACCATTGCATGCATGCAATCAATCAGTTGTTACAACTTAAACAGGGAAAATGACTCCTGAGTCGTTCTTGGCCCTATCATGGCCAAAACGACTCCCAAGCGAATTACAACAGTCCCCAAAATGTATCAATAAACATAACTCAAAACATGGGGAAAACAACAGTCTGTCTTGGGAAACGAGGCCACCAGGAAGACTTACACAGACCACATTAGGGAAGAAAATATAGTCTTCCAACCTGTGCATGAGGGAAACTTGCACCAGACCCCAAAATACAGAGGGAAATCACACCTGATTCCACTCTGTGGAAAAATGTGAATGACAACCGATAAGCGGCTCCCCTCCTAGTTGCATGAGATCAAACAGAATAGATGCCTATGAGTGAAAATGAACAGACTCCCGTCCCCAAAATGTAAACAAGACCCGAACAAAACAGGACGTAAGGGAGACCACAGCGAACCCACAAATCAGTCTGTGAGGAAAGTATACACCCACACCATCCGCAAGATCCATAGAAGAAAACGTGTGAGTAAAACTGGGAAAATCCTGTGCGTGAGAATGAGCAAGGCTCCCGCCCTTCCATGTGGATGAACAGACAATGGAGAGGATGCGTAGTAGTGAGGAGAGTGGAATGAGGGGCGTAGTCCTTCCTCTGCCCATCATGAGGTTCGATCCACTAGTGGAGTGTGCGTGTGGACAAGGGCTGACAGTCCTGCCACACTCCACTCCCAGCCATAATTTCCTCAACTACCCAACAAACATTAAAGTGGTAGTTGGATAAGACAAGGAAATATGGGAAAATTAAAACAGGGTGGTGACACATGGATTTTCTCTCATGGCTCAAGGTTTGACATCCCCCCCCCTTATCCTTGTGAAAATCATGCCCCTTCTCAATTTAGTTGCCATGAACGTAGCTGTTTGGGGTTCATTTTGATTAGAGATGCATATTTACATGATGACTAAACTTAATATGTATGTCGCATGCCCTGATATACCATTGGCAACAATTTCAATCTGAAACTTAGCATAACCAATGGATGGTGGGGCCTTGGCCTTTAGCTCCGTACCATGATTATTACAATATATACATCATGTACATTTAATGCAATGGGGTCAAAACTGGGGTGTTACAAATGCAAGACAAAATCCTTTAAAAATATGGGAAAGGCTGAAGGAAGTAATGTGCATTAAGGAATATCTTCATCTATAGATTTTAGGAAAATTCAACCCATATGTCCTTTTGTGTACCGAATTTTTTAGTGTTAGTACTCAGATGGAGAAGTGTTGTTTCATGGTATAATAATTAGTGAGAGAATCATCACGACGAGTCTCATCAGGTTTGGTCAAGTATACAAAATGTTCTTCCTCTGACGAGGTATTCGATAGGAGTTCAATAACTAGCCTGCGAGATGAAATTTTACATTTGATAGGTAAAATAACTTCCATAACAACTACAAATTTGTGAATCTGGTAGCCGTTTTGTGAGAAATTTGAACCACAGGAGAATCTAGGAGCATTAGTGAAGCTCACAAATCAAATTTGGTGCAAGAATTAGCAAAAACCATCAAATGAGAAATAAATTACACACACAATGTGAACATAAGCAAGATAATTTTGTACTTTATAACAATGAAACTTGTTATTATTAGGTATATAATACATCATAAGATTTTTGTGAGTATTTGGAAGCCAATTGTAAGCATACAACCCAACATTTCCAAATTGGCATCAAACCCCCTTGGGTGGGCCAATCACGTCCCAAATCAACCAAAAAAGCTATGAATTGATGTCTAGACAAGGCTGAAGTGATGTGGATCAATGATTACACCTTGGAAAATGTGGGTGTGGAAATCTGGGTGGTTTAGAGTCTCAATGCAACATTTAATGCACAAAATCAAGCCAAAATTGGGCAAAATCCCACTCTAGCGCTCCAAGTCAACTTAGCTAACCACATCCAATGTATGGGAGCACACCAAAAATTATGAGGGCATGCATGTGGCTTGTTTACTGATTTGGAGTGCTCATGTGGGTGTGAAAGCCCCAATTTAACATGGCATTAGTCCACCTAAGCACCCCTAGTCCACCTCATCGTGTATTAAAGCTTAAAAATCAATAGAATTGACTAATTGGCGTAAATAAGATACTAATAATGGATTAATGTTCTAAAACCCTCACTTAATCCAACAACTAAGTACAGCTCACAAATGATAGAGGCCTTGGAAACAATGGCTCAAGTCACCTCAAATACATAATTTAGAAATTTAAATTTTATTTGTCTATATGAACCGAGGAAAAGAAGGAAAAATCATGGGACAAAACCTTCCCTCAAGAATGGAAATTGGGCCGGAATTTCAATAAATAACAGCAAATTACCATCCTTCACTCACCCCAAGCAAATATCTCAGGTAGATGAAGGTCTTCTCAGTGAAAACCTTGGTAAAAATGTCAGCAGTTTGCTCAGTGGATGGGCAATACTACAGTGAGATCACCCTATCATGCACTAAGCCTCGAATGTAATTCATGTGTATTTCTATTGGATTTGTCCTATGCCTCTATACTGGATTAGTAGATATCTTTATGGCACTCTAATTTTCCACCCAAATTTTGGTTGGAGAATTAATTGTGACACCAAATTCCTGAAGAATTCCCTTCAACCAAACACACTGTGTAGCAACATTGACTGCTACCCTGTACTCGGCCTCTGTTGATGAAAATGAAATAGTGTGTTGTTTCTTACTTTAACAGCAAATGGGGCCTTTAGAAAACATGATGAAAAAAAATTTAAGTTGACTTCTTGTCAGTTGGATCACCGGCCCAACCTGGATAAGAAAATCCAGCTAGTTGAAGTGAGGAACTAGCTGTGTAGTGCACCCTGAAATTCTTGGTACCCTAGACATACTGGAGAATTCTTTTTTCTGCCCTCCAATGGAGCTTATGTGGCTGGTGCATATTTATTTCTACAACACTTACAACATAAGACAAATCATGTCTTATGTGAGTGAGATAGAGCAAGCTTCCCACTAGTTGCATGTAGAGTGCAATATCCACCAATGGAGAATTGCCAAATTCATGCATTTTGATGCCAGAAAGAAAGGGACACTTGGATGCCTTACACTCAGATGTGTTAGAATTATTTATCAGGTCTCAATCATACTATGGTTGAATCAGCTTGATGCCTATTGCCTCCTTTCACACACCTGGGTTACGTGGCAGAAATCTTCAAGCCACTTGGTGTGTCATTGGGGGCAAGTCTCGAGTCAACGCTGTCACCTTGTTCTTGACTCCTCCGTTCAGGCTAACTCCTAACGAAGCCAAGGGGGGTAGACCCTATTAAATTACTAATTCTAATTACTTAGTGTGATGGTGTTATATTAATTAAGTTGTTTAGGAGTTTTGAAATTAACCAGTGGAAACAAAAGATAACAAGATGCAAGATTTTAAGCAGATAAGCACAGTAATAACACTCAATATATATATAATTGAAAGAAATAAATCACTAGTTCCTTAAATGGATTCAATATAGAAAATAATGTGCTTACATGCGCTTGAATGAATGTTTTACAAATGTCTCTTGGTAGATTTTAAATTAATTTGGAATGTGAATGAATTAAATTAGGCGAAAAGGGGACTCCAGATATACCCGAGGGGTACTTGGAGTATGTCCAAAAGTGAACTTTCATGGCTACCTACAAGGTGGATTGTGGGCTGGAACGGAGTCTCGAAGACTATTTTTCATAACGCACCTGTCAGGGTGTGATAGAGATCGGCGCCTCGAGGTCACTTTCTAGTTGTTCCCACTCCTTTGGGTATTTTGCCACCATTTATAGTTCATTCGAGGTGTTGGATTTTCACCTAATGGTTTGTCAATTTGGGAGGTGAATACTAATTAATATAGTCACTCAAGTTCTTTTGATGCAGCTTGACTGATTAGATGAACCACAGCCAAGTATAGAGCATACACACTGGAGTCTTTGTTATTTTTAGTAAATTTTAAAAGAGGTGTTTATTAAAAAGAAAACCCTCAAGGAACCTCTTTCGGTCCAAGTGGACCTCAACCGGGGAATCAAGGAGGGGTTGATTTGATTATTATTATTAAAACAATTAATGAAAATGGAATTAGAGATACACAACATTGGTTTTCTAATTAGTCCTACCACGCATCTCTTTCCCCTTGTGGGTCAATCGGGAAGTCGTGGGGTAAGTAGTATGATTACTTTTGAATTGAAAATAGAGAATAATGCAAAATATTATCAAAGTATACAATCCTGCATGTCAATACTAAACTAGAACAAAAAAAGGGAAAAATGCAAAAAACTGAAATGGGCGCGGATACCCCCAGGTGGGATCATAAATTAGCAGAAATTAAATATCATAAAACTGAAATTAATCCACCTGGTCCTTATATGGAATGAGACCAAAGGTTTACAAATTGCAAAAAATTGAAATTTTGCTCAAAGGGTAGACCCGTAGGGGGATTTGAACGCTCCCGAGGCCACCTTTGAACAACAACTTCTCTTATTTTCTGTTACACCTGCTAAAAACCAGCAAGTATTTTAGGATAAAATATTCCCAAAATCACTTTAAGAGTACCTTTGGGTCAGCCTACCTTAACTCAAAAAAGACTAAGTTAAAACTAGCTAAAGAAGTGAAAAAAGGAACCAAGGAAAGCAAGCTTTCATTGGGATCTTGGCTTGCTGTTTGTGAAGCCAATGAAATATGCAATTATTGCTGGATTTATTCTTTTTAAAATAGAAAAGAAAATCTAGAGCATGCAACCTACGGATTCTCTTTAACTTGCCACGCAAAACGGACGATTTCCCTAAGCTAGATCTAGAATGCTTAATGATACTTTTCAGAAATAAGATCTAGACTATGAGATTTGAAATAGTATATCTATGTAATTTTTACTTTATTATGACAGGTCTAAATTATAAAAAAGCTTTCAAACATAGTAACCAGGTAAGAAAAATTGAATTTTATAAGGAGGAAGAGAGAGGAAGAGTACTGGTAGCCTTGAAGATCCATCGTGGAGCTTTCAGGTGGAATGTCGAGGGACTATGCCTTTGAATGGTTTTGGAGAGAGTGAAGAAGCAAACTAGATCAGCATCGTCTCCAAGTTAGGAACCTGCAACTGAAATCAAAGACTTGCCAAAATACTTGTGATATCTAGTTAATACATACACAGAGATTCAAAATAACATGCATATAAACTTATAAAACATGCTGAATATAGATCTCTAAACATGCATCAAAGGAAAGAGATGGCCAATAAACTTATCGAAAAGCTCCTTTCCTATCAAGATTATAATAAGCTTATTATCAATCTTAGCAATGGATCCACAAATAATCAGCAAATTATGAACATAGATACAGGTTACCTTAGTAAAACATGGCAATGCTCATCCACACATACAATGACATGAAATCGTCTTACCTCCAAATCTTCTCTTTATTTCAAATGAACAATAAAAACAATACAATAGCAATAGCACCTTAATCCCAGTTCTAACTAGCTTGGAAGAGGTGATCTGAGCTTTATTTATACAAAAAACTTGAAACCCCAGCCTAGAGGGGGTGCAAATCCCAAGGAGATAGACAACTGCAGCTGAAGGAGAGTACATCAATGCTTGATCTAAAGCTGAACTGGGCTTCCAATGAGCCTACTTGTCAATCAGGGGGTTGATTGAGCTGACACATCAACCCACAAACTGACATATCAATCCATAGAGCTTCCAGGAGAGCCCACACATGTGGAGGAGAGAGAGAGGGAACAATTCCCCATAAAGGATGCTGAAGTTCAACTCTAGATCTATCTAGATCAACTCCTTCAGTCAAGGATTTGCCAGATTCAGTCAATCTGGTGAAGATCTGACTGATTTCAATCAAATCAGTTGAGAATCCACTGATCTAGGATTTTGAATTTGCTCCATTATTCATCAATTTATTAATTAAAATAATCAATAATTGTTTTTTTGGGGCTTTCTGACCTGAGTGATGGAAAATCACTCAAAACTAGGAAATAGTGGGTCTATTGGTTTACTGGGTGCTCTTAGCTTGAAAATGAGCACATAAATGACTGAATTTGACTTTCGAGCCCATTTTTATTACAAAACTGAATTTTTCAACTAAACTATTAAAAAATAGCCTAAGTTTTGAAAAAATTAAATTTTAATAAAAAACATTGAAAAAATAAAAAAAATTTAAAAACCTAGGGGGACTTAGACATGTTCATATGACTCAACCATAATGCCTAGCATATTTATACATTGACACATAGACTCTAGTAACCTCAATAGGACTAAATGCCAAGCCGACCACCCCAACTTTGGAGGTGTTGAGTGAAAAACTCAGAAATTATGAGTTGTTTATTCAACAACCAATAATAACTAAGACAAAAAACACCCTGGGCTGATCGGATTGAAAAATAAATTCTATGAGACCGATTCTTTTACCGACACTATCATGCTAGAACATTTATTACAACTCCCCGAAGGGGTATGAACATGTGATATAGTATAACAAGCACTTCCAAAGGTCCTCTGAAGTTCGAACAAAAAATATTTGTCTGGTTCACCAGTCTCACTTGATAAAAAACCACTAAGTACAACTTAGGTGGTAACATTCTGGCTCCAACTGCGGGACGTGTGCTCAATCTGGTCATAGGGCAAGGAGAGGATACGAGAACACCATAATCTCTAGTTTATACACCCTGTAAAAACATCTCAACTTGATAAGAAAACCTCAGTAGCACAAGCTTTACATAAAAACCAAATGAACCATTAAGCTGATTTATTTAAACAAAATAAATGTAACTAACTAATGAAATTTTTATTATTATTATAGCTAAGTACAAAAAAAAAATGCGGAAAGTAAATGCTTTTTTTCAAGGAGCTTATTTTCCTACTCTAAGCATGATATAAAAAGGGTCAAGTGTAATCAGAAATCCAATGTAACCACCTAAGCATTTTATTAACATAAATTTTATTTTCCTTGTCTTTGGTTACCAACCAAAGTAAGGAAACTTTATTCAGAAAATGCAAACCTGCATGATGATTCGGAAGGGGCAGGATGTATGGGAAATCATAGGCATGAATAATGTTGTCAAACTTCCTCCCAAACTGGTAAGTGCTTGTGCAGGCTTCTTCTATCCATGACTAGACAGGTTTGATGTACAAATCAGAATGATGAGGTAGATTGACTACACCATCACACTGATCATCAAGGATTACCAGATGATAATTCACTGTATAAGCCCCAAGTGGCTCCAAATCATGAGGAAACTCTATATGTGAAGATGATTGTTCAAACTGATATTCTATTAACTGCATCACATCTGTCTTTTCACAACACTGCTTCTCCATGTCTTCATTATTGATACCTTTGTGTGGCTCTACATGATACAACTCTAAATGATCATATAAGAGTTTTGAATGCTGCTTTTCCATACTAGGATTTTCCTAGGTCTCCAGATCCATGCTTCCCTCTATGGAATTATAGTAGATTGGACTTCCACAAATTTCTAAATAGACACTCCCCTTGCTATATATAGCATAGATAGAATTCTTAATAAGATATCCACAAAAATTCCAATAGTTAGTCATCACCACCATCTATGTCAGATGTGATGGATTCCCCATTGCTGATATCAAGTTCCGATATCATGTTCTCTTTGTCTTCATTAATGATACTAATATATGGCTCAGACTGATCATATGGATAAAATGCATGCTCCTTTTTCATATCAAATTTTCCTAAGGCCACATGGTCCATGCTCTCTCCTTTAGATATGCCATAGAAAAATCAACAAAACCATCAAAAGTTTCTGGTTCATTATTTTCTTCTTTATTCATGTCATAGACTGTATTTTCCATGAATGTCCAGGACTCCTCATCAACATCTTTGTCAGAGATAAGTGAGTCTTCGTCACTTGTATCATGCTCCAAGTTATACTTGTCCTCATTTTCATACTCATATTCTTTAGAGAAAAGGTCACAAGGCAGTAAACCTTCTAGACTGCCATCATCATATGGAGAACACGTAGGAGTCCCATCATGTACATTACAGTTTTCATCATAAGTTTCACTATAATATTCTACAATGGTTTCATCCTTAGGCTTGTACTGTTTAGCTGGTGACAAAGGGTAGGCCTGGCCTACCATGTATACATGACCAGGCTCACTTGAAGTTGTTTCCTAACTACTGAACTCGGGAAGTCCATGTTCCATGACTTGATTTGCAACATAACAAGTGCTTTCTTGGTGGAATTGTTCATAGGGTCTACACCATGGAATTACTTCTTCTACCATGTTAGCTGAGTCTAACTAGTTTGGAATCCTAGGCTCCTGCTGAGGAAATTTCTTTTGATACATCTAATTTTGCTTGGGTTGAAAGTTCCTAGGTCCATTATTCCTTTCCATTGTGATCAATTTATTATGCATGCGATTCAAGTGTGCAAAATGATTGGCCTAGTAACCAAGTTTTTTGTCATGTCCATCACCTTTTCCATGGGATCTTTAGAAGTTCCCTTTTCTTCTGATTCAATGGATTTACCCTCGGTCTCTTTGTTACAGGAATTGTTTCCCCTAGTGTGACCTGGAATGTTGGACTTGCCTGAATATTGCATATTCTCTTCTATTTTCTTGGCCAATTCCTGGGTAGTTTTCAAATCGGTCGGTTCTTTATCTCTCAACTGGTACCTTAATTCAAAGGTAAAGGATTCAATGTAGGATATGAGAATAAAGGCATTTTTTGGCTTGATGTCTCTAAGAAGGTCCACAACCACACGCCTAAATTTAGTGTTAAATTCATCGATGGTTTCATTCTCCATCTTCTTTATGCTATAAAGGGAAGCAAGCAGATGTCTTGGTTCCTTCTTTTCTCCCCACTTCTTCCTAAAACCATATTGGAATTCACTAAGAGTTTTATATGAATCATCATCTAGCTCGAGGTACCACTCTTCAACATCATCTTCTAAGGATAAAGCAAAGATCTTCATTTTGACATCGTCATGGTCATGGGAAACATCATTGCAATAACTGACCAGGTACTTTTCAAACTTTCGAAGGTGAGACTTGGCAGTGATGGAATTATTTCCCTAAAATATGGGGAGCTTCTTGATAGCATCTTTTGGAATGGCATGGGGAGCACCTACTATCTGAGAAAAGTCAAGGGGTTTGAATAATTCCACCATTTCTTGATATTGGTGAACATGACTCTCTACAAATAAGTGATGGATATCTGAGAGGGATTGGTCTCCTAAATTTTCAAGGTTTCTACAAGAAGTCTTCCTATTCAATCTTTCCCTAATAAACCTTCCAGGCTCAGGGAGAGGATTGAATAATTGATGGCGGTTTCTTCGGGTAGAAATTCTTGGAGGGATGTTAGACATTGGAGTCTCCAGATGGATCAAGTTTTAATTTTTATGTTTTTTAAACACAAGATCAATCAATTTTTTTTATCTTTTTAGTTGTTTAGAAAAAAGTTAAGCTAAGTCATACCCAGGAATAAAAATATTTATCCCTGGCAATGGCGCCAAAAAGTGTTGCTTCCTTTCACACACATGGGTTATGTGGTAGAAATATTCAAGCCACTTGGTATGTCCTTGGGGTCAAGTATTGAGTCAAGGCTGTCACCTTGTTCCTAACTCCTCCATTCAGGATAACTCCTAATGAAGCCAAGGGGGGTAGACCCTATTAAATTACTAAGGCTAACTACTTAGTGTGATGGTGTTGTATTAATTAAGTTGTTTAGGAATTTTGAAATTAACTAGTGGAAACAAAAGATAACAAGATGCAATATTGTAAGCAGATAAGCACAATAATGACACTCAATATATATATATAATCAAAAGAAATAAATCACCAGTGCCTTAAATGGAGTCAACAGAGAAAATAATGTGCTTGCATGCGCTTGAATGAATGTTTTGCAAATGTATATTGGTAGATTTTAAATTAATGTGGAATGTGAATGAATTAAATTAGGTGAAAAGGGGACTCCAGATATACCTAAGGGGTACTTGGAGTATGTCCAAAAGTGAACTTTCATGGTTACCTGTAAGGTGGTTTGTGGGCTGGAACGGAGTCTCGCAGACTATTTTTCATAACGCACCTGTCAGGGTGTGGCAGAGATCGGCGCCTTGAGGTCACTTTCTAGTTGTTCCCACTCCTTTGGGTATTTTTCCACCATTTATAGTTCGTTCAAGGTGTTCAATTTTTCGCTTGATGGTTTGTCAATTTGGGAGGTGAAGACTGTTGCCACCTTTCACACACTTGGGTCACATGGCATAAATCTTCAAGCCACTCGATGTGTCCTTGGGGGAAAGTCTCGAGTCAAGGCTGTCACCTTGTTCTTGACTCCTCAGTTTAGGCTCAATTCCTAACGAAGCCAAGGGTGGTAGACCCTATTAAGTTACTAAGGAAAAATTCTTTAGTATGGTGATGTTAAATTGAATGAGTTACTTAGGAGTTTGAAATTTAACCATAAACAACCATAGATGACAAGATACACAATGAGCGCACGAAAGCACAATGCTAAGACACAATATATATATATAGCAAGAAAATAGCCAGTGCCTTAAAATGGAGTCAAAATCTAATCAATGTACCTGCATGTGCTTGAAGTGAATGTTTTGTGATTGCCTCTTGGTACGCTTTAAGTTAATGTGAAATATGAGTTGATTAAAATTAGGCGAAAGGGGGGGACTCTAGATATACCCGAGAGTACTTGGAGTATGTCGAAAACTAAACCGTCATGGATACCCACAAGGAATATGTGGGCTGAATGGAGTCTCTAAGGCTATTGTTCATAATGCACCCATAGGTGTAATAGATATCGGTGCCCCGAGGTCACTTTTTAGGAGTTCCCGCTTCCTTTGGGTACCGTAATGGTTTGATCTAGGTGTTGGATTTTCAACTCATGGTTTGTCAATTTGGGAGAGTGACTCCTAATTATTCTAGTCACTCAAGTGCTTTTGATGCATCTTGTATTATTGGATGAACCGCAGCCAAGTGTAGAGCATACACACCGAAGTCTTGTCAATTTTAGTAAATTTTAAGATAGGTGTTCTTGTTAAAAGGAAAACCCTATAGGAACCTCTTTCGATTCAAGTGGATCTCAATCAGGGAATCAAGGAGGGGTTAATTTTATTATAGCTAATGTAACAATTGATG
The DNA here is from genome assembly GCA_001517045.1 of Pseudotsuga menziesii. Taxonomy (NCBI): domain Eukaryota; kingdom Viridiplantae; phylum Streptophyta; class Pinopsida; order Pinales; family Pinaceae; genus Pseudotsuga; species Pseudotsuga menziesii. The sequence goes on from LPNX011236173.1 coordinate 191,624, forward strand.
AAAAGGAAAACAAAGATACACAATTCCGGTTTTCTAATTAGTCCTACCATGCATCTCTTTCCCCTTTCGTGTCAATTGGGAAGTCGTGGGGTAAGTATTAAGATTACTTTGAAATATCAGATATGGAATATGGAAATGATAATAAATCAAAGTATACTAGATTCTAGATTAGAACTATGCTATATTGAAAAGAGATGAACAAAAATTAAAAAATTGACGCAGATGCAAATCCCCCTAGGGGGGATGGTGAATAGGCTCGAAAGTGCCTATTCGAAAGGACCTTTTATTTTTATTAGCAAAAATTTACAATATCAGCAAATCAAAATTGATGCACTTTGGTCCTTGTTATCTAGGATCCAAAGGCTTACAAAAAGCTTGTAACAAGCTAAAATCAAAACACAGCAGTGGGGGAAGCTTCCAGGAAGCTCTGGTTTGTCCAAGAGTTGGAAATTGGGCAGAGTATCCTTCTCTTCTTTGTTAGACCTGCTAAAAAATAGCAATAAATTAAAATCAAATTTTCTCAAACACACTTTAAAAGTGTTTTGGGTCACCACACTAGTTACCGAAAAAAAACTAAGTAAAAATTTGTTAAGTTGGGGTAATCTAGTTTTGCAAAAAAAGGAACCAAGGAAAGCAAGATTTCCTTGATATCTTGGATTGCTGTTTGGGAAGACAATGAGATGTGCACTTTTATTGCAGAATATGAAACTTTAAAGTACAACAAAGGAAACTACCTTAAAAGAAAGCTACAAATTTTCTTTAAAATGCTTGCAAAAAAGAGGATAATTTCAGCTAGATCTCTTAAAATATGACTTTATATGCAAAATAGAACTGAGATCTAAAATTAAGAAAGCATATTACTAACTAGATATATATGTAATTTTATTTGTGAGACAGATCTAACCAACAAGATTCTTTAAAAGTAACCAATTTGAAGAGAAATTAAGATTTTGAAGGAGGAAGAGAGAGAAAGAGTGTTGGAAGCCTGGGAATGTTGGGCTTTGGAGTCTGCTTAGGTGGAACACCGAGGGACTATGTCATTCAGAAGATCTTGAGGGTGAGGAAGATGCAAACCAGCTCAGCCTCTTCTACAAGTGATATCACCTGCACTTAGAAATCCTTGCACAAATAAATGGTTAAAACATAGGTGTTGCTGGAAGAGATAATTGTAAAGCATGCAATTAAAATTAAAATACATACAACTCCAATAGATCTGAAACAAGCAGCAGTAAGAGCATAAATCAAACTAGAATAAACTCTTACCTTAAGAGGAGGGAGCTCTCTCCTTTAAGGCCAATAATTAACCAGCAAAAGTAGTGATAAATAACACAGATTATACCTCATAAGCATTTGAAAATCACCATCCACACATGAAGAGCATTGCACCATAAATATTTCCTCCAAAGCTTCTTTATTCCAGAATAATAAAAAATACAATACAAGAGGAACAACACATCAATCCCAGTTCTAACTAGGTTGGAAGAGGCTGCTTGTGCTTTGATTTATACAAAAACCAGGAGATCTAGCCCCGGGGGGGCACAAATACCAAGGAGACAGATCAAATCAGCCGATGGAGAGTCAACCAATGCAGATCTGAAGCTGAAATGAGTCTACTTGTCAATTAGGGGCTTGATTGAGATGACACATCAACCCATAAACTAACGCATCAGTCCACAGAGCTCCCAGGAGAGCCCACACGTGTGGAGGAGAGAGAGAGGGCATAATTCCCCCTAAAGGTTGCTGAAGATCAACTTTGGATCTAATTTGATAACCTCCTTCAGTCAAGGATTTGTCAAATCCAATCAATCTGGTTCAGATCTGACTAATTTCAATCAAATTGGCTAAGAATCCACTGTTCTATGATTTTGGATTTGCTCCATTATTCACCAATTTATTAATTAAAATAATCAATAAATGATTTTTTGGGGCTTTCTAGCTCGAGTGATGAAAAATCACTCAAAACTAGGAAATAGTGGGTCCATGGGTTTACATGGTGCTCTTAGCTTGAAAATGAGCACCTACATGACTGAAATTGACTATTTGGCCCACT
>LPNX011236173.1:194036-237715 GCA_001517045.1 Pseudotsuga menziesii
AGGCTTCCCAGAAGCAAGAATGGAGGTCTTTTGAAGTCCGAACAAGTTATCCTTGTCTGGTTCACTAGGCTCACTTGATAAAAAACCACTAAGTACAACTTAGGTGGTAACATTCTGTCTCCAACTTCGGGACGTGTGCTCGATCTGGTCTTTAAGGCAAGGAGAGGATACGAGAACACCATAATCTCTGGTTTATATACCCTATAAAAACATGTCAACTTGACTAGAAAACCTCAGTAGCACAAGCTTTATATAAAAACCAAATGAATGATTAAGCTGATTTATTTAAATGAAAGAAATGTAATTAACTAATGAAAAAAAAGTTTTATTATAGCTAAGTACAAAACATAAATGAAGAAAGTAAATGCTCTCTTTTAGGAGCTTATTTTATTACTCTAAGCATGATATAAAAGGTTAGTTTTAATAAAAAATCCAATGTAACCACTTAAGCATTTTCGTAACATAAAAAAAAAATTCCTTGTCTTTGGTTACCAGCCAAAGTAAGGATACCTTATTCAGAAATGCAAACCTGCATGATGATTCAGAATGGGTGGGATGGATGGGAGATCATAGGCATGCATAATATCATCAAACTTCCTCCCAAACTAGTAATTGCTTGCACAGGCTGCTTCTATCCATGACTGGAAAACGTTGATATACAAATCAGAGTGATGAGGCAGATTGACTAAACCATCATACTGATCATCGAGGCTTACTAGATGATAATTCCTTGTATAAGCCCCAAGTGGCTCTAGATCATGAGGAGACTCTATATGTGAATATGATAGCTGAGATTGATATTCTACTAACTGCATCACCTCTGTCTTTTCACAACACTGCTTCTCCATGTCTTCATTATTGATACCTTTATGCAGCTCTATATGATATCACTCTGAATGATCATATAAGAGTTTTGAATGCTCCTCTTCCATTCTAGGATTTTCCTAGGTCTCCAGATCCATGTTCTCTCCTTCAGATATGCCATAGATAGAAAAATCAACAAAACCATCAAAAGTTTTTGGTTCATTTTTTTTCTCTTTATTCATGTCACAAACTGGATTTTCCATGAATGTCTAGGACTCCTCATCAACATCTTTGTCGGAGATAAGGGAGTCTTCGTCATATGTATCATGCTCCAACTTATACTTGTCCTCATTTTCATACTCATTTTCTTAAGAGAAAAGGTCACAAGGCAGTAAACCTTCCAGTCTGTCATCGTTATATGGAGAACACGTAGGAGTCCCATCATGTACATTGCAGTTTTCATCATAAGTTTCACTATAAGATTCTGCAATGGTTTCATCCTTAGGCTTGCACTGTTTAGCTGGTGACAAAGGGTAGGCCTGGCCTACCATGTATACATGATCAGACTCACCTGATGTTGTTTCCTGATTACTGACCGCAGCCATTCCATGTTCTATAACCTGGTTTGCTATATAGCAAGTGCTTTCTTGGTGGAATTGATCACAAGGTCTACACCATGGAATGACTTCTTCTACCAGGTTAGTTGAGTTTAACTGGTTTGGAATCCTAGGTTCTTGTTGAGGAGCTTTCTTCTGATACACCTGATTCTGTTTAAGCTGAAAGTTCCTAGGTCCATTATTTCTTTCCATTGTGATTATTCTGTTCTATATATGATTCAGTTGTGCAGAGTGATTTTCCATGAATTGATTTTGACTAGTAACCAATTATTTTATCATGTTAGTTACCTTTTCCATGGGGTCTTTGGAGGTTTCCTTTTCCTCTAATTCAACGGCTTTTCCCTTCTCTTTGTTGTATGAAGTGTTTCCTCTAGTGTAACCTGGAATGTTGGATGTTCCTGAAGACTACATATTCTTTTCTATTTTCTCGGCCAATTCCTGAGCAGTTTTTAGATCGGTCGGCTCTTTTTCCCTTAACTGGTACCTCAAATCACCAGTGAAAGCTTTGATGTAAGATATGAGGATGGAGGCATCCCTTGGCTTGATTTCGCTAGGGAGTTCTGTAACCACATGCCTGAAATTAGTGTTAAATTCATCCATGGTTTCATTCTCCATCTTCTTTATGTTATGAAGGGAAGCAAGCAGATGTCTTGGTTCTTTCTTTTCCCCCCATTTCTTCTTAAAACCCTCTAGGAATTCACTAAGAGTTTTATATGACTCATCATCTAGGTCGAAGTACCATTCTTTAGCATCATCTTCTAAGGATAAAGCAAAGAGATTCATTTTGACATCATCATGGTCATGGGAAGCATCATTGCAATAACCGACCAGGTGCTTTTCAAACTTTCAAAGGTGAGACTTGGTAGTGATGGAATTATTTCCCTAAAATATGGGGATATTCTTGATAGCATCTTTTGGAATGGCATGGGGAGCACTTGCTATCTGAGAAAAGTCAAGGGGTTTGAACAATTCCGTCATTTCTTGAGATTGGTGAACATGACTCTCTACAAATATGTAATGGATATTTGATAAGGATTGGTCTCCTAAATTTTCAAGGTTTCTATGGGAAGTCTGCCTATTCAATCTTTCCCTAATAAACCTTTAGGGATCAGGGAGAGGATTGAATAATTGCCAGTGATTTCTTTGGGTAGAAATTATTGGAGGGATGTTAGGTAGTGGAGTCGCCAGATGGATCGAGTTTTAATTTTTATATTTTTTAAAGACAAGATCAATCAAATTTTTTTTTTTTTAATCTTCTTAGTTGTTTAGAAAAACGTTAAGCTAACCCGAGAGTAAAAATATTTATCCCCGGCAATGGCACCAAAAAGTGTTGCCACCTTTCACACACCTGGGTCACATGGCAGAAATCTTCAAGCCACTTGGTGTGTCCTTGGGGGCAAGTCTCAAGTCAAGGCTGTCACCTTGTTCTTGACTCCTCCGTTTAGGCTCAACTCCCAACGAATCCAAGGGGGGTAGACCCTATTAAGTTACTAAGGCAAAATTATTTAGTATGGTGATGTTAAATTGAATGAGTTACTTAGGAGTTTGAAATTTAACCATAAACAACCATAGATGACAAGATACAAAATGAGCGCATGAAAGCACAATGCTGAGACACACAATATATATATAGCAATAAAATAGCCAGTTCCTTAAAATGGAGTCAAAATCTAATCAATGTACTTGCATGTGCTTGGAGTGAATGTTTTGTGATTGCCTCTTGGTACATTTTAAGTTAATGTGAAATATGAGTTGATTAAAATTAGGCAAAAGGGGGGGACTCCAGATATAACCGAGAGTACTTGGAGGATGTCAAAAACTAAACCATCACGGCTACCCGTAAGGAATATGTGGGTTGAATGGAGTCTCTAAGGCTATTGTTCATAATGCACCCACAGGTGTAACAGATATCGGTGCCTCGAGGTCACTTTTCAGGAGTTCTCGCTTCCTTTGGCTATTTTGCCACCATAATGGTTTGATCTAGGTGTTGGATTTTCACCTGATGGTTTGTCAATTTGGGAGAGTGAATCCTAATTATTCTAGTCACTCAAGTTCTTTTGATGCATCTTGACTGATCAGATGAACCGCAGCCAAGTGCAGAGCATACACACTAGAGTCTTGTCAATTTTAGTAAATTTTAAGATAGGTGTTCTTGTTAAAAAGAAAACCCTCCAGGAACCTCTTTTGATCCAAGTGGATCTCAATTGGGGAATCAAGGAGGGGTTAATTTTATTATATCTTATGAAACAATTGATGAAAATGAAAACAAAGATACACAATGCTGGTTTTCTAATTAGTCTTAACATGCATCTCTTTCCCCTTTCGGATCAATCGGGAAGTTGTGGGGTAAGTATTAAGATTACTTTTAAATATTAGATATGGAATATGGAAATGATAATAAATCAAATTATACTATCCTGCAGATTATAACTACGCTAGATTGAAAAGAGATGAACAAAAATTAAAAAATTGACACAGACGCAAATCCCCCCAGGGGGGATGGTGAATAGGCTCGAAAGAGCCTATTCGAAAGGACCTTTTCTTTTTATTAGAAGAAATTTACAATATCAACAAATTGAAATTTATGCACTTTGGTCCTTGTTATCTGGGATCCAAAGGCTTACAACAAGCTTGTAACAAGCTAAAATCAAAACACGGCGGTGGGGGAAGCTTTCGGGAAGCTTTGGTTCATCCAAGAGTCGGAAATTGGGCAGAGTCTCCTTATATTTTTTTTTAGACATGCTAAAAAACAGAAAACAATTAAAATCAAATGTGCCCAAACACACTTTAAAAGTGTTTTGGGTCACCACACTAGTTATCGAAAAAAAACTAAGTAAAAATTTGTTAAGTTGGGGTAATCTAGTTTTGCAAAAAAAGGAACCAAGGAAAGCAAGCTTTCATTGGGATATTGGATTGCTGTTTAGGTAGCCAATGAGATGTGAAATTTTATTGTAGAATATGAAACTTTAAAGTACAGCAAAGGAAACTACCTTAAAAGCAAGCTACAAATTTTCTTTAAAATGCTTGCAAAAAAGAGGATAATTTTAGCTAGATCTTTAAAAATATGACTTTATATGCAAAATGGAACTGAGATCTAAACTTAAGAAAGGATTTTACTAACTAGATCTATATGTAATTTTCTTTTTGAGACAGATCTAAGCAACAAGATTCTTTAAAAGTAACCAATTTGAAGAGAAATTAAGATTTTGAAGGAGGAAGAGAGAGAAAGAGTGTTGGAAGCCTGGGAATGTTGGGATTTGGAGTCTACTTTGATGGAACACCGAGGGACTATGTCATTCAGAAGATCTTGAAGATGAGGAAGATGCAAACCAGCTCAACCTCTTCTACAAGCGACATCACTTGCAACTTAGAAACCCTTGCACAAACAAATGGTTAAAACATAGGTGTTGCTGGAAGAGATAATTGGAAAGCATGCAATTAAACTTAAAATAGATACAACTCCAGTAGATATGAAACAAGGAGCAGTAAGAGCATAAATCAAACTAGAATAAACTCTTACCTTAACAAGAGGGAGCTCTCTCCTTTAAGGCCAATAATTAACCAGCAAAAGCAGTGATAAATAACACAGATTATACCTCATAAGCATTTGACAATCACCATCCACACATGAAGAGCATTACACCATAGATCTTGCCTCCAAACCTTCTTTATTCCAAAATAATAAACAATACAATATAAGAGCAACAACACCTCAATCCCAGTTCTAACTAGCTTGGAAGAGGCTGCTTGTGTTGTGATTTATACAAAAAATAGGAGATCCAGCCCAGGGGGGGCGCAAATCCCAAGGAGACAGATCAAATCAGCCGATGGAGAGTCAACCAATGCAGATCTGAAGCTGAAATGAGCCTACTTGTCAATTAGGGGCTTGATTGAGCTGACACAACAACCCATAAACTGACGCATCAGTCCACAGAGCTCCCAGGAGATCCCACACATGTGGAGGAGAGAGAGAGGGCATAATTCCCCCTAAAGGATGCTGAAGATCAACTTTGGATCTGATTTGATAACCTCCTTCAGTCAAGGATTTGTCAAATCCAATCAATCTGGTTCAGATCTGACTAATTTCAATCAAATTGGCTGAGAATCCATTGTTCTATGATTTTGGATTTGCTCCATTATTCACCAATTTATTAATTAAAATAATCAATAAATGATTTTTGGGGGCTTTCTAGCCCGAGTGATGAAAAATCACTCAAAACTAGGAAATAGTGGGTCCATGGGTTTACATGGTGCTCTTAGCTTGAAAATGATCACCTACATGACTGAAATTGACTATTTGGCCCACTTTTATTACAAAATCAATTTTTCCAATTAAACTATTAAAAAATAGCCTAAGTTTTGGAAAAATTAAATTTTAATAAAAAACACTGAAAAAACTAAAAATTTGAAAAATTGAAAAAACCTAGGGGGACTTAGACATGTTCATATGACTCGACCATGATGTATAGCATGTTTATACATTGACACATAGACTCTAATAACCTCAATAGGCCTAAATTCCAAGCTGACCACCCCAACTTTGGAGTTATGGAGTGAAAAACTCAGAAATTATCAGTCGTTTATTCAACAACCAATAATAACCAAGGGAAAAAACACCCTGGGTTGATCGAATTGACAAATAAAGTCTAAGAGACCGAGTCTTTTACAGACACTATCATGCTAGAACATTTATTACAATTCCCCCATGGGGTATGAACATGTGATATAGTACAACAAGGCTTCCCAGAAGCAAGACTGAAGGTCTTGTGAAGTCCGAACAAGTTATCCTTGTTCGGTTCACCAGGCTCACTTGATAAAAAAACACTAAGTACAAATTAGGTGGTAACAAAGACTAATTAATCTAGTCACTCAAGTGCTTTTGATGTAGCTTGACTGATCAAACAAACCACAGCCAAGTACATAGCATACACACTGGAGTCTTTGTTATTTTAAGTAAATTTTAAAAGAGGTGTTCGTATTAAAAAGAAAACCCTCCAGGAACCTCTTTCAGTCCAAGTGGACCTCAATCGGGGAATCAAGGAGGGGTTGATTTTATTATGATTATTAAAACAATTAATGAAAATGGAATCAGAGATACACAACACTGGTTTTCTAATTAGTCCTACCACGCATCTCTTTCCCCTTGTGGGTCAATCAGAAAGTCATGGGTAAGTAGTATGATTACTTTTGAATTGAAAATATGGAATAATGCAAAATATTATCAAAGTGTACAATCCTACATGTCAATACTAAACTAGAACATAAAAAAGGGAAAAATGCAAAAAAGTGAAACGGACGCGGATCCCCCCAGGGGGGATGGTGAATAGGCTCGAAAGAGCCTATTCGAAAAGTTTTTTCTTTTTATTAGCAGCAATTAAAATATAAAAAAACTGAAATTAATCCACCTGGTCCTTATATGGAATGAGACAAAAGGTTTACAAATTGCAAAAATTTGAAATTTTGGTTAAAGGGGAGACCCCTGGGGGGATTTGAACGCTCCCGAGGCCACCTTCGAACAGCAGATTCTCTTCTTTTCTGTTACACCTGATAAAAACCAAAAATCATGTTGGAATAAAATATTCCCAAAATCACTTTAAGAGTACCTTTGGGTCAGCCTACCTTAACTCAAAAAAGACTAAGTTAAAACTAGCTAAAGAAGTGAAAAAGGAACCAAGGAAAGCAAGGATATTGGATTGATATTTGTGAAGCCAATGAAATATTCACTTATTGATGGATTTAATATTTATAAAATAGAAAAGGAAATCTAGAGCATGCAACCTACGGATTCTCTTTAACTTGCCATGCAAAATGGACGATTTCCCTAAGCTAGATCTAGAATGCTTAATGATACTTTTCAGAAATGAGTTCTAGACTATGAGCTTTGAAATAGTAGATATATGTAATTTTTACTTTAATATTATAGATATAAATTATAACAAATCTTTCAAACACAACAACCAGGTAAGAAAATTCAATTTTATAAGGAGGAAGAGAGAGGAAGAGTGCTGGTAGCCTTGAAGATCCACCGTGAAGCTTTTAGGTGGAATGTTGAGGGACTATGCCTTTGAATGGTTTTGGAAAGAGTGAAGAAGCAAACTAGATCAGTATCCTTTCCAAGTTAGGAACCTACAACTGAAATCAAAGACTTGCCAAAATACTTGTGAGATCCGGCTAATACATACACAGAGATTCATAATAACATGCATATAAACTTATAAAACATGCTGAATCTAGATCTCTAAACATGCATCAAAGGAAAGATATGGCCAATAAAATTATGGAAAATCTCCTTGCCTATCAAGATTATAATAAGATTATTATCAATCTTAGCAATGAATCCACAAACAATCAGCAAATTATGAACATAGATACAGGTTACCTCAGTAAAACATGGCAATGCTCATCCACACATACAATGACATGACACCGTCTTGCCTCCAAAGCTTCTCTTTATTTAAAATGAACAATAAAAACAATACAATAGCAAGAACACCTCAATCCCAGTTCTAACTGGCTTGGAAGAGGTGATCTGAGCTTTATTTATACAAAAAACTTGAAACCCTAGCCTAGAGGGGGCACAAATCCCAAGGAGATAGACAACTGTAGGTGAAGGAGAGTCCATCAATGCTTGACTTGAAGCTGAACTGAGCTTCCACTAAGCCTATTTTTCAATCAGGGGGTTGATTAAGCTGACACATCAACCCACAGACTGACACATTAATCCACAGAGCTTCCAGGAGAGCCCACACATGTGGAGGAGAGAGAGAGGGCAAAATTCCCCATAAAGGATGTTGAAGTTCAACTCTGGATCTGTCTAGATCACCTCCTTCAGTTAAGGATTTGTCAGATTTAGTCAATTTGGTGCAGATCTGATTGATTTCAATCGACTCAACTGAGAATCAACTGATCTAGGATTTTGGATTTGCTCCATTATTCATCAATTTATTAATTAAAATAATCAATAATTTATTTTTTGGGGCTTTTTGACCTAAGTGAAGGAAAATCACTCAAAACTAGTAAATAGTGGGTCTATAGGTTTACTAGGTGCTCTTAGCTTGAAAATGAGCACCTACATGACTGAATCTGAATTTCGAGCCCACTTTTATTACAAAACCAATTTTTCCAATTAAACTATTAAAAAATAGCCTAAGTTTTGGAAAAATTAAATTTTAATTAAAAACACTGAAAAAATAAAAAAACCTAGGGGGACTTAGACATGTTCATATGAGTTAACCATAATGCCTAGCATGTTTATACATTGACACATAGACTCTAATAACCTCAATAGAACTAAATTCCAAGCCGACCACTCCAACTTTGGAGGTATTGAGTGAGAAAATCAGAAATTATAAGTCATTTATTCAACAACCAATAATAACTAAGGGAAAAAAACACCCTGGGCTGATCGGATTGACAAATAAATTCTATGAGACCGAGTATTTTACATACACTATCATGTTAGAACATTTATTACAACTCCCCAAATGGGGTATGAACACGTGATATAGTACAACAAGCACTTCCCAGAAGCACTTCCGAAGGTCTTCTGAAGTCCGAGCAAAAAATCTTTGTCCGGTTCACTAGGCTCACTTGATAAAAAACCACTAAGTACAACTTAGGTGGTAACAATGCCCCTTCATTTTTCTCAATTTCCAAGCCCAAAAATTACCTTAGCAATCCTAGGTCTATCATGCCAAAGTCACTATGCAAAGATGACTTAATTTGGACAATTAAATTGGTTCAGCTACTTGTAATAAGAATATCGTCAACATAAAGAAAAATTACCTGCAAAATACCATCATGTTGCTTCAAATACACATTAGGGTCTGATTTGCATCTAGTGAAGCCAACTGAAAGCAAGAAAGCATCCATTTTTGCATACCAAGTCCTGGGGGCTTCCTTGAGTCCATACAATGACTTCTTCAACCTACATACCAATGAAGGATCCTATTGGAAACCTTCAGGCTTCTGCATATATATTTCTTCCTGTAGCTCACCATGCAAGAATGCACTCTTAACATCCATGTGGTGAACTTCCCAATTTTTACTAGCTGCCAGCGTTATAACTAGTCTAATTGAGTCCATCTTTGCAACCAGTGCAAAGGTCTCTGTGTAATCAACACAATGGACCTAAGAATAGCCATTAGCAACTAATATTTCCTCATGTTTTAGATTAGAACCATCAGTAGCAAGTTTGGTCTGGAAAACCCATTTTCATTGAACAAGATTCCTCTTGGGAGGAAGGGGAACCAATTCCCATGTATTGTTCTCTTGGAGGGACTGAAATTCATCTTCCATTGCTGATTTCCATCTAGGGTCATTACAAGCTTGCTGATATATCTGAGGATCAGACCCAACCAACATATAATAGTTCTTAGCAAGAGCACTATCACTTTCAAGGGAAGCTTTACTAGTTTGTGATCTAGTCTTCTTAGGCTAATGGGGATTTCCTGCCAATTCCTCAGTTGGTTGTACAATTTTTTCATCCCACTTGGGCTTACATGGTGATTCATATACAAAAATATCATATTCATCAACATTTATATCATACATGTCAGAAAAAATAGATCATGTTTCATCACGTACATCTTCGAATGGTTGAGGAGAGGAGCATTCCCACAGTACAAGCTCGAAGTCTGTAATTGGCTCTTCTTCAAATTTCACACTTATTTCAACAAATTTATTGCAAGTAGAAGTGTCAAAGATCTTGTAACCTTTAGTGTCCTCACCATATCCAACCATGATACACTCATTTCTTTGTGGTTGCAATGCTTTCCTCTTCTCGTAGGGAATTCTAGCCCATGCTCTAGCCCGAATATCCTAAAATTTGAGACATTTGACTTTTGACCAAACCATGCCTCGTAAGGTGTCATTCCTTTTTTATCGATTTATGAAAGGATCTATTTTGTATGTGAGCAGCACAACTAATGGATTCAGCCCATAGCTTGGGACTAAGATCCCTTTCTTCTATCATGCAAGTTTCCATCTCTTTGAGAGATCTATTCTTCCTCTCAGCCACACCATTTTGATGTGGTGTGTAGGGAGTTGAGTGTTGCATTTGGATGCCACACTCTGAAAAAAAATTATGTGGGTTCTTGCTCACATACTCCTTTCCATTATCAGTCCTAATGACCTTAATCTTTTTCCCACTTTGATTTTCTACAGGTGCTTTCCAAATCTTGATTTGCTCAAACACGTCAGACTTTAATTTCAGAAAATACACCCAACAAAATCGAGAGTAATAATATATGAATGTAAGCACATACCTAGATCCACCATATGAAGGAGTGGGTAATGGACCAATGAAATCAGAATGCAACAAACCAAGTGGTTGTGTTTCTCTCCTTGCCTTCCCCTTCTCATAGCTTTGCTAAGGATGCATCCCAATTACACAACCAATGCAAGCTCTAGTTGATGACTTGATTTGTGGAAGTCGTTCCACCATCTCATCTCTGTGAAGTTCTTGAAGGTACCTGTAATTCATCTGACCAAACCTCTCATGCCATAGTTTGGAAAATTCATTGGCATGTGAGTAAATTTCTTGATCACTGGAAGTGGGGAGGAAGTTTGAAAACTTGTACATCCTCTCATGATGATCAGCATACCCAACTGCAATAACTTGGTCTGTTGAGATTTTAGAAATCTCTACCATGTCAGGAGTGAAGATCAATCTCTTTGGCTCTCTTGTATGGGTCATTTGATAGACTGGAAACAGATTTTCTGCAAGATCTGGTACATACAATACTTCACTAAAGAATCCATGATCTAAATCAATCATCCCAATCCCCTTGGTTTGGAGTTCCGAATCATCCCCCATTCAAACTGTTGGGCCAACATTCTAACTCATGGAGGAGAAGAGATCTTTCTTGGCTACCATATGGCTAGAATCCCTCAAATTAATGACAAACGATGAAGAGTTAGAAGTACTTGCCACCAAAGCATGACATTTCTCCTTGCTCTCATTTGAACTAGAGTTTCCATCCTTCTTCCTTGCGCTGCCAGGGACTGGAATGTTGTTCCTCTCCAGTAGCTGCACCATGGTGTCAATGGTCTTTTTCATGCATGAGCTCTCTGGATGCCATCCATTGTATAAATAGGTGCATTTGGCCTTCTATTTTCCCTTCTTTTCCTTCTCCTTGGAAGGATTCGAACCACAGTAGAATCTAGGAGCGCTAGTGAAGCTCACAAATAAAATTTGGTGCAAGAATTAGCAAAAACCATCAAATGAGAAGTAAATTAAACACAAAATGTGAACATAAAAAAAGATAATTTTGGAATGTCTAACCATGAAACTTTTTATTATTAGGTATATAATACACCATAAGAGTTTCATGAGGCTTTGGAATCCAATTGTGAACATACAACCCAAAATTGCCAAATTGGCATCAAACCCCCCTAGGCCTAGGTGAGCCAATCACGTCCCAAATCAACCCAAATAGCTAAAAATTGATGAATGGACAAGTATTAAGTGATGTGGATCAATGGGTGTGAAAATATTGGTGGTTTAGAGTCTCAATGCAGCATTTAATGCACAAAAGCAAGCCAAAATTGGGCAAAATCCCACTCTAGTGCTCCAAGTCAACTTAGCTGACCACATCCAATGTATGGGAGCACACTAGCAATGATGAGGGAGAACATGTGGCTTTTTTACTGAGCTGTAGTGCTCATGTGGGTGTTAAATCCCCAATTTGACATGGCATTAGTCCAACTAAGCACCCCTAGTCCACCTCATGGTGTATTAAAGCTTAAATAGAAATAGAATTGACTAATTAGTGTAACTAAGGTACTAATGATGGATTACTGTTCTAATAGTTTTAGATGACATCCCATAATACCAAAGAGATGAAAAAATAGAAAAATGCCACTTGGATTTATGCATCCCCACAATGCGTCGGGTCATAGTTTTCAAGACCTTATTAATAGCCTCTACTTTTCTATTTGCTTGGGGATAATAAGGAGACTATTTTTCATGGAAAAAACCTAATTTGATGCTTAATTCAACCATGATATGATTCCGAAAATGGGAACCATGATCAATAAAAATGGCCTACGGGACTCCAAACCTAGCGATAATGTGATTAAACAAAAATTGTGTTCCAGATTTTCCATCTTTAGCATATGTAGGAATAGACTCAACCCACTTGGTACAATAGTCAACTGCAACAATGACATAACCATTCTCGCACATGAGGTAGGATTATAAAGCATGAAATCAATGCCCCATTTTGTAATAGGGCTGACAATAATGATAGGATGTAATGGAGCAGGATGCTAGCACTTTTTTGGATGAAAATATTGACCAGGGGGACACTTATTAACAACTTCCACACAATATTTAAAAATGGAAGGCCATACTTATCCAACACACAAAATATTATGGGTCGTAGCCATCCTAGAGAGATGACTGCCACATTCTCTAGAATGACATTAAGTTAAGAACACGTTCGATTTCTTCATGATTTAGGAATCGTCATAAAATAGAATTGATACCATAGTGATACAAAGTTTCTCCTACGGTTAAGTAATATTTCACATGATGACAGATGTGACGACGATCATCATGAGATAATTCAGCATGAAAGCATTGAGTTTGGAGGTATAAAGTGATGTCTCAATACCATGGGTCAAACATACTTATGAGGAACAATGGCTTATCAGGAAAAAAAGTCAATGGGCTCATTTTCTTCATCAGTAAGGGGAAGGTCACATATAAGCTCACTAAAAACCAAAGATTTCTTTGATTTAGGTTTTGAAAAATTGAGATCGAATTCCTGTAGGATAATGATCCAACGTGAATATCTTCCACCTAGTACTTGAGAAGTTAAGATATGGTACATGGGGTTAAAATATGTAATAATATTAATTTTGTGGAGAAAAATGTAATTGAAAAATATTCGGACAATGATGACATTTACCAAATACAACTTCTCAACATGTGAATAATGAAGTTTAGGGCCTGCCTAGATCTTAGAAAATAGAAAACGTCTTCTTGGTCGTCATCAACCTCTTGTACTAACACCATTATACTGGTGGAAGTAGATGTGACAAGGTACAAGATATAATCGCGTGCATAGTTGAGGGGATGGTACATGTTTCAAGAAATGTTTGATATTATAAAATGAATTTGAGCTTGGCCATCCCACATTAAAGGGACATCCTATTTCAACAACCACATGAAACCTTTAATAACCTCTACATAATTGCAAATGAGACGGTGCAAAAAGTTTTCCTTCCCTTGCAAAATTTGAAGTTGGGTTATGTTTGTAGGTGGAGGTAAGGGTAAAATGGCCTCAACCTTCAAAGGATCAATTCTAATCCCATCCTTGGAGACAATAAAATTAAGGAGTCATCCAGTTTCAACACATAAAATCCATTTGTTTGGATTTAAGTGGATATTATAGTGACGACATTGAAGAAACATATCTCTAAGATGCTCGATTTGATCCTATAAATGGGTTGAATCTATAGGTAGATTATCAATATAGGGGTCTATTATATTATTAATATCATGGAAATCATACAAGATAGGCCACTATAAAGTAGCTCCAACATTTTTTAGGCCAAAGGGTGATTTACAATAAGAAAATGTTCCCTAGTGGAAGATGAAAGTTGTTTTCTGTTGGTCATAAGGGAGTATCTCGATCTGATTATAGCTAGAAAACTTGTCCATGAAAGAAAAGATAACACTTCCAACAAAATTGTTGATAATTTGGTCCATAAAGGGAGTTGGGAAATTGTCCTTGGGATAAGCCTTATTAAGGCCCCTATAAAAGACACAAACTGTAATCGTTCCATGTTTTTCATACTAGGAACAATATTATAAGCCCTGTAGTAGGGCTTTCACCCTAGCTACAGGAAGGAACATCTACCTTTCGTCTATAGGACAGAAGGGTAGGTTTCCTATGAGGTTGGCAGAGAACCTACAAACAAGGTTAGGGCCAAGCTATGGAAACCCTGCAAGAAATGGTTAGAAATAAAATATGGATGCAAGAAATCAATGGAATACCTACAACAAAGCATTATCAAAGAAGCCTACAAACGAAATATGTTAGAAAACTACAACAAAAATGACATAAAACACAAGTATACCTTCTATTTGGCTGGAAATGGGCCATTATGCCCTTGCTTTGGAAGCACCTCTCTCTATCTTTGGGATGGAAGCTTGGCTTGTGGAGCAATGGAGAAGAGGGAGGGTGAATGGATTGAGAGGAAAAGGGTCTCAAGGCACTCACATGGGAAGCATAAGGATAGGGAGAGAAGGAGTGTTTTGACAGTGATCCCCACCCCTCTATTTATAGTTTTTTTCTAGAGATTTAGTGTTTTAAGCCCCTGGTTAGGGCTTTAGCCCCTTTTTGGGGATTTAATGCCCCTTCGCCCAATTCTTGTCTCCTTTGGGGGTTTTAAGCTCCTTTGAGGGGTTTTAGCCCCTTTTTGGAGCTTTTAGCCCCTATGAGAGCTATTTTGGCACTTTTTAGGGGTTTTTAAGCCCCTTTTAATATTTTTGAGCCTTAGAAAGGGTGTCAGGGTCAAATGAGAGTTGTACATAGATGTCTTTGGGTGGTGTAGGTCATGTAGAGCTCATTGAAATATTTTTTGGGTTAACAGATTGCCCCCTAATGTGTGAGGGCAGAAGCTCATCGTATGGCCGATGGACATCATAGGATTTTCTGGGGAGAGGTGGTGCTTCCTGGGCTGGGGCATGATGGATTTTGGTTTTTGTATTAATATGGTTCCCATCAATGGGTGAGATACAAATAATGTGTGACATGTATATGGACGAGGCAGGCATCCCATGCTCGTAACGATGTGAAAATAATAATGTGATATAAGATCTATAATACAAGAGCCGATCATGTACAATTGTTGTTACAATAATGGTTGCCTCAATGAGAGGATGGATACAATACTGATCTAAAGAACTGATACATTGGACCCATGGAATTCTCATGGAATGCTATATCTTCATGACTGATGGTCTGCTGGATCTGGAATGGTACATAGTTTACTGACAGAGAGAGTCAATGTCTCTGTGGTACAAATATGCATCATCAATCATAAATCTATATAGAAGCATTGATGGGGCTTCTGAACACTGTCTCCAATGCAACCCGAAAATCAAAAGGGACATGAATCTGTTTGGGTCCCTTGAATAGACTCATCAATGTGCTAGATTTAGGTGACATCTGGGGTCTTTGACCAAATACTGCATGGACCAATACCCTGTATGAATCTCAATGGTGCGATGATGTAGCTGGAGTCGAGCACGTGATAAACAACCATCCTGAGAGGCACTAAGGACTCCTCTCAAGTGGTCCAAGGAACTCAAAAATGAGGTTAATGAAACCAGGATATAGGGACCTCTAGGTCTATCCTATGGAATACATGTGTTGTCGTCGACAGAGGGAGACCTGCAACTGGTCAAGGAAATGGTGTTTCCTTGACCAGAAGCATGAGGGGGATAACCAAAATATGTGAGACAATATGAGGACTGACCCATTGAATGGGGGAGGAGGGGTGGTGGAACATGGGTAGAGGGAGTATAGTGGACTCAAACTTCCTTTGTTCAGAGTATGATGGTAGGGAAAACTGGGAAGCAAATGAAACTGACTCATGGGAAAGGGATCATAGCTGTAATACCAGGAATGTAACTGCAGATGGGAAATGATTGGGGGAGGTAGAAACTTTTGGTATTGATGGGATCCAAGGAAGACACATCATAGAGTACTCTGAACAAAAGCGACTCAAAGTGGGAATGCTGCCGAACTATTATATGTGGTGTGGTGTCTAAAGACACCGTTGTGGTACGATCTTGTGGATTTTTAGCGAGCCCAAGAAAGTAAATGCTTGATGGTGCTTTCAATTTTAGAGAGTCTGAAAGCATGAAGAAGACTCCAGTGGGGAATATTTTTTGTTGTTGGTATCTTGTGCCCAAAAAAGGATTAAAGTACACATAGGAGAGCTCTCCCATCCTTTAGGGGATGAGAGACTTCTTTACCATTGGTAGTCCAATTAGGCCAGAAAAGGTTAAACCTATACTGATTGGACAGTCATTCAAATACTTTTACGAGCATGAATGAAAACAAGTTTGCTCGACGATATTTTATTGATGAGAAGGCTGGAAAAGATCTTAACGACAACCCATGGTGAGCTTTTTCATAGAGTTTGGCCCCTCTTCCCGAGAAAGCATAAAAGGATGCAGAGGGGAATGGTCTTGGCTTGAATGTGCCAAGGTGGTCCTTTTCATATGGTAGTCTACATGGTTCACAAAAGGAGGTAAACGAGATGATGTAGATTCCCTTTGCTATACTTTAACGAGCGAGAAAGGAATCAGCTGCGCTAAAAAATATTTTAATTATTTTAGGAGTTGAAAAAGAACTTAAAAGAAACTTTGGTATGGTCAACCAATCGAGGGGGAACTGATGGTGCCCCCTTGTCAGGACAATGGAAAGTGGTCCAAAAGTCATCCATGCAATATGGATGGAGCAAGTGGCTCTTAAACATACCAATACATGCATGGGATAGATCGTGGTAGAGGCACGTGAGTCGGTGCAGCAGAGGCACGCAAACCTAGGTGGATCTTAGACAAAGGTCAGGAGAGTTGTGTGTGAGTTGTGGTGGATGGAATTGACTACATATTGTGTGAGTGCAAGTTTGGAGGTAGTCATATGCCAAATGCATGCAAACAAAATGATCCACCCTCTGGGTGATGGTCCAGAAACCCGCATAAGGTGCAGTTGATGGATTAGATAGTTATATGTTGAAATGATAAAATGATGTGTCTTCCAGGGAGATGGTTCGGAGTCCTGTATGAGTTGTGGTAGGCAGGTGTGACACAAGTATAGGTCTAGAGACACTTGTATCACAATGTGGTACATAAATAGAGGTAACTTTTGGGAAGAGGTCCCTAAAATTACTTGTTAAAATTGAGATGATGGTCTCACTAAAATATAGAGGACAAAATTCTGAAACCAGTGGTGTAAACGGTGTCCCAAACAGACTCCGTATGGCCCTATTATGCGACAAGGAAGAAAATATGTCAAATGGGGCCTATAAATGGGTGGGGAGCACTTTGTGAGGTGTCATTGTCACTGTTCACTATAGATTTGGAGAGGTGGGCCCTAAATTTATTTTACTGATTTCTCCCATTTCGACTAGTGTTTTTGAGATCCGTGACTTGCAGGTAAGAGCTCTTGCAAAATCTATCCTTTTCAATGGTTTACATTTTGAATTTTCTCACCCGAGGGTCCTCTATGAGGCTGTTAGGGTCTCTTTGAGATAGGTTGCACCTTTCGTGGGTAAAAGAGTGACTGGGTCACACCTGTGAGGCTATTTTGAGAGACCTGGTCGCTCTTTTTGGCTAGACAGGTGCGACTTGGTCCTCGGGTGGCCTTTTTTGCTGAAAGTTGTGTTTTTCTTATGCAGGATGGTTGAGATTAAGTGGCATGAGAGAGACTATAAATACCTCTGGGAGGTAGCATTGCTGGAAGGGAATGTGCATGGTGCACTGGCCCATTATGGATTACTGAAGTTTCTGCGTATTCCTCTTATGAAGATCTTTCATCTACTACTGTAGACTCTGGTAAGCTTTTGGGACATTGGGGAGGAGGCCTTCATGATCCAGGGGTAGCGTATTAAGATTACTCTGTTGTATGTATACTTTTTCACTGGACCCCCTATGTTGGGAGTTGTTGGTGACTTGGCACCGGTACTGTCTCAGGGGGAGATGTTGGAGGATTTATGTGATAGGAACTGTTACTCTACTGCATATGTTCATGGCTCACACATCTTGACATGTGACATTGAGGACTTGTTGACATGGGCAGTGGTGACACTACTTCTACATATCTTGGGTTTCATGGGGAGCCACAAGATATATGGAGGGCATCTGCAGTTGGTAGAGCATGCTATGAGGGGCACTTACTATGGGTGGGCCCAGATGTACCTTCTGGCTGTTCGTCGTCAGCTGAACAATGCGAGGGCATTTGGGGTGGGATTTTGATTTGGTTCCTTTTTATGTGCTTTATTTTTTTGAGAAAGTACCTACTTTGTGTCCGCATCGGGAAGTGCAGGATAGTGGTCCACGTGAGCCATGGATGCGCAGATGGTTCCATATGATGGTGCGAGAGGGCGGTGATAGAGTGGGTTGTTTCTTTATAGAGGAGCTACTAGAGCAGTGGAAGCATCTTCTAGTGGTTATTGAGGAGTACCTATATGTGGGTATGGACTATCATGGGGACCCCTAGATGCCCCGAACTCCAGGCTAGGCATGGGGACTAGCTGGTATGTATGTATGATGTTTTTGTGTTCATCTTTATACATAGAATAGTTTAGCTAGTTTATAGTTGTATGATTATATGCATAGATTGATGGTGTCTTTATTTGTGAATCTAGATATTGGTCCTCTCCTACTACCTGGGTATCAAAGGCGGGTTGTTGTGATTGCGAAGGAAGTAATCCCTATGGGGAACCATCATAGGAGACGGTGGGAGGCGGATGCTATTTTGCTGCACTTGGAGTGGTTTGCTGAGGGGATTTCTAATGTTGGCTAGTAGTGTTTAGATAATGAGCTGATCGCTGCCATTCATAGTGTGCCTTCAGAGTGGACCTCTGTGATGAGGAGGATGGCCCTGACCTGTGATTACCTTCATAGGGGGGCGCGAGGGGATCTTCCTGCAGAGGATGATGAGTCCTCTGAGGAAGATGATGATACTGAACTAGATGATGAGGATGAATCTAGTTCATATTAGTAGCCAGTGGGGCTGCCCCTAGTGCATTGGTGCACTTAGGAGTTTTTGCATCGCTATGAATATTCAGCTGAGAAAGCATATGTGGCTTCTCATTTTGTACTGGACATGTTTCAAACATGCGGCTTATATACTTATCTATATTTTTTATGCACGTGGATGCGCTTTTTATGGTTTTTATATGTAAGTCTTTTTATGATGATGTGAAATGACATGCCTATGTGATGTATTTTTTACATGTGTATGCATGCTTATATATGATGATGCATGATGTTGTTTTTGTATGTTTTCTATGTGTGATGATGAATGTGCCAATTCAGAATGTCATTAGCCATTTGATCCGCTACACTATTAAGGTTTCTAGGAACCTGTGTGAATGTGATGGATTCAAATGTCCTAACCATCTATTTAGTGTGCAGGAATTTTCTAAAGAGGCAGGGATCATGTACCTGGTAATAATTGTTCAACTAAGAGCTAAGCAACTAGGATTCTAATAATACATCGAGATGGTAGATTCCCAACTGGAGGGCGGTGGACAAGAGGCCATTAACACCATCATATTCAGCTTGGTTGTTGGTCACAATGCCCTTGCATATTCCGTCGATATGGATCAACTCATGTGACCGGGAGTAGATGACCCATGCAACTGAGGTGAGATTTAGAGACCATCTACTTTCTCCATCGGCAAATCCAATGTACTGCCCTGAGGTAGGATTCATCTAGAGTAATGAAGAAAACAATACATAAGACTCACTTTGAAAAAATGTGTAAAACACAAAGGACAAGACTATGTTACAAGTTGAACTACACGTCACTTAAAGAGGTGATGTTAGAGGGAAAATAGTTTGGAATTCAAGGGGATCAATGTTCATCCCTTTGTGTGACACAATGAAACCTAGGATACGGCCCATTGGGACACATAAAACACACTTGAAAGGGTTCAAGCAGATCCTTTACTTACGACACCGCAGGAAGGTTTTGTGGAAATTGAACCCAAGTGATAGAACAATTACACTCACAAAATTGCTAATCAAACATGTAAAATTAACATCAAAGGAGACTGAAATTGGAGCATAACACTAATATGTATTGAATAAGTGTACAATAGCCAACCTTGTGAAGTAATAGGCTTTTGCAAGATCTAACCCTGCATCACCAAAAACACCCCTTTTCGGAGCAGGTTGCTCTTATCGGGGGAAAAGGTGAGACAAGGCACACTTAATCCCCAGACAGGTGCACCCAAGGTGCACTTAATCCTCAGACAGGTGCAACTTCATCCTAGGGGCTCAAGTTGCGGCTGTTTTGGCATTTTGTGCAACCCCCTTGCTCATTTCTAGAAAAATATCGTGGCCCCCTCGCGGGATTTGGTCAAAAATGTGTGGCCTATCACACATAAGTTGTTTTTAACTTTAATTAACAGTAATTTGCATTTTCATAGGACTGTCAGTGCGGCCTAGCCACCTCTTTCCACCATTGCAGGTCTCTTTTAATTCCAGTTTTCATTTTTTGCAAATAAATAAATAAACAAAGTGTACATGCTAATTCAATCATTAAGGTTTAATAAAATGAACTAGCCTAACTAAAGTAACCTAAAATTAACCATCTTGCTGCCCCCTTCCTCCTCTACCCAGTCATCACCCTCCAGGGTATTCTAGGATATGACGAAGGGAAAGCTCATATAGATCTAGGCACTCCATGGTATTTTTCCTAAACCACTAAAACCAGGTGACTTGGAAGGTAGAGGGGGTAGAGAAGGAGCGATTCTCATGGCGACAATCGTCCTCCCTGTTGACCAAACTAGCACTTGGGAGGTGACCTAAGGATCTATGGATGGGTTTAGTCCCATTGTGTTGAGAGCCCAACACCTTCTCTTGGTTGAAGAAGAATACCACTGAGAGGTAGACATTTAGTTAGGCCAACAGTTCAGGGTTAATCACCACATTTGCTTACAAAGTTCTGTTTATGTTTGCATACAAAACCATGATATGAAATCTACCATGAATTCATAAACTATATTGCAAACCAAATACCAGAACAAACAAGAAAACCAACATACCAAATAATTAACCCAACTCAGTTCATGACGCTGAGTAAGCCTTAAAATTTACCAAATTTACACTAAGTTCAATCAATTCTGCAGTCTTTAAGGGCATAAGTCCTTGACTACTTCAACTTTGGGAAGTACTTAGGCTTTTCCTAGAAACTCATTGTGAGGAGTACCCTAGGAACCCCAAAGTAGCTGGCCGCTAAGAGGAATTTCCAAGTGAAATGGGAAACGACCCCTTTCAATTGAGTAGAACCACCCATGAGGAACAAGCCAAGCGCTGTCTTCTGGTAGTCTTGGTGGTTGAGAGACCACCTTCAGCCAATAGGAAGCCATTGAAACTGGGGTCCAAATTTCATACCCACCAGTTTCATACACACAAGCGAACACAATTGATCCTCCACGATCCTCCTCATTCCTAAGAGGTGAACCACCACTATTTGGAACACTCAGTTGGCACCATCGTAGCCATTCTTAGTGATCTCCCACAACATTAGAGGGCCACATAGCCTCTGATTCTGATTCAGACCCATATCAGTCTGAACCAGACCTCCACACCGCACCATCTAGCCCCATCGCTACTGCAAATCCGGATCCATTTTTTGGTCTAACTTTAGCAAGTGGACCCATGTCCACATCACAACTAATTACCCACAACATGGAAAGCAGGCCAAGAACATTCATGCAGACTGTTATTAGCAAATTTCCACCACCCATAGTGACCAGCTAAGCTGGCCCAGTGGTAACACATGGGGGCAATGGCCCCTCCACACATATTTTCCCCCCTACCACACAGGGGGGCAGTGCACCATCCACCCACATTTCCCCTACTATCATACATGGGGTAAATTCCCCCGCTACCCATACCATCCCACCCACGATACTTGGGGGCATTGGCCCATCTGCCATGGTACCACCATAAGCACCCCCAACCATGCAGATGCATTATACACCTGCAAATCCCACCCCCATCGTGGCCCCATCCCACATCAACTTGGGGTCAAATTTGCCCTTCATGGCTTGTCTGAACTTGCCTGACTTAGCTATATTAACGAATGACCCCATCTGCCACCAAAATTTCTAGCCACCCATGCCAACTAAGCTGCCATTAGACATCCCAAAGTTTGAAGGCAAAGCCAGGGAATGTCCCCAAAATCATATAATGACATTCCATCTATGGTGCTCATCCAATAGCATCGTAGAAGATTCCATTAGGTTGAGGTTGTTCCAATGCATCCTTACAGGTGCCACATCCAAATGGTACATTGACCTGCCACAAGCCAAGTACCTCGAATTCAACTCCCTAGCCTTCATGTTCCTATAGTATTTCCAACTCCCTGTCAGATATGATGAGGGAGAGGAGATCCTGTTATCATGTCGCCAAAACATCGCCACTCACATCACTGATCATATCCATGATTGGCGGCAACACCGTAGCTTGTGAAAAATCCAACTTGAAGACAAGATCTTCTTGGATTGGATCCTCAAGACTTTGATCCTGCCCATCGCAAAGGATGTTGCATATGAACGTCCCTAATCTGAAGAAGAGGCCATACTGAAGGCCCAATAAGTTGACCTCATCTATGCCCAGTCGAGATACTTGTATACTGTCATCCCAGATGCTCCCCATCCAAGTAACTCTTAGCACAATGCACCGAGGGCATCCCACATAGTGGACAGTATCATAGGGTTAGTCTCCCAACAACCACAGCCTCGATCGACACCACCTACCATGGAACCGCAACCAAGCAACATTGCTAATGTTGCTTATCAAAACCAAGCTCCAGACTATGCTAGAATGATGTCCCAGTCCGGAGCAACAACCTCTTATGCACAACCTGCACCACTGCAGTAGGCTCAGGTGATGGCTTGGCCAACAGAATAATATGTGGGGAAAATTCCCACATTCATGGCACCACCACCCCCACAAATATAATTTGCACCACCAATGCAACAATTTCAAGCCCTTGCCCCTGCTCCACCCGCTCCATTGGGAAAATTGTTTGCACAACAAAACCGTCCCAACCAGCCTACCCTCAACAATCAAGAAGGGAAAGCTAGAAACAATTGACCCCAAAACTAAGGCAATAACCAACCACAGGGAGGTGGTCAGTAGCTGAATCCCCCCAATAATGTTGTGGCTAACCGACCAGCCCAAAACTCCCCAAGACAGAATCCACCAAGACGCAATGCACTGTTGTGCACAAATCAACCTTGTACACTCTGCGATGTGTATGGGCATTACACATTTGAGTGTCTCCTCATGGCTCGCTCTAAGCAGGCCATTCAAAATGAGGCCCAATAGGCTGCCAATGCCCCTACTCAAGCCCAACCCAACCAAGCACCACAAGAACCTCCTCCCATGGTGCTTCAAAACCCACTACCAGTCCAAGGATTGGTGGAAACCGCTACCCCTCCCTAGGCCAATCCCAATGCTCCGGGGGCACTGCCTATGGCCGAAACAGGTGTTCACCACCTGATGACCATGACCACTGAAGATGTCAACTTACAGACTAGACAAAATCAGTACGGTACCACCACCAAACCTGTTGACTCATCAGCAACATCCATGTCTAAGACAACCAACCTACCTCTCTAGTTACCCCCGTTCCTGTGCCCCCCCATACGTAGAATCACTAAAAATGCCACAGCTAGAGCTGTAGTCAGCTATAGTGTTGTGGATGATTTGGCCCAAATGCCAACTACCATGTTCGCTCTTGAGGTACTTAAAATGTGCCCAACGTAGCGAAAATCCCTACTAGCCACTCTAGGGGTAGTAGACCCCTCCGACTCCAAGCTAATCACATTTGAAACAGACAATGAAGAGCCATGCATGCCCTCCACTATCGCCTTCCAAATCCTAGAATCCATCAAGAACTTGGTTGTGCACCAATGCATAGTGGAAGAGGGGGAATCCACATGCATCATGTCTACCTTGGTTTGGCAGAAGCTTGGATCAACAATTCTGCAACCATCATCCATGACTATGCAGGCTTATGATGGACACCCCACTAAAGCCCAAGGAATCCTCCCCCATGTCCCCATCATGTTAGCTCGGAAGACAGTCCTGATCGACATCGAAGTCATCAACACTGAACTAGACTACAACCTCCTCCTTGGGAGGAGTTACATGTACGCCATGTGAGCTGTAGCATCAACTATCTTCTACCTCATGATGTCCCCCCACAAAGGGAATATTGTGATAGTTGACCAACTCACCTACCACGATCCACAAGGGTTAACAGTGCCTGCCAACATTATCCCTACCATCACCACCATTAAGCTGCAAGGGGCGACTGCACATGCTAACATCATCATTGTAACCAACAATGTGGTTGAAAACACACCAGCCTCCCCACCGTTGAATGTGGGCCCTAGGTTGTTTACCGATCCCACCATGACAGATCCTTTCCCATTGGTGTCACCACCACCAACACAAAAGCAAATTGTGGACTTGTGCATGGTCTCATCAAGCATCACTACACCCAAACATCAACTGCAGCCACAACCCCAACCATAACCACAACAGCATCCACAGCCGCAATGCCAACAGCAGCCACAACATCACCCACAGCAATAGCATTACACACAGCCACAACCACAACCTCACCCCCACATGCAACCAGCTGGGATTTATGTGGGCTCATCCCATGTCCACACAATTTCCTTCCTCTTTCCCCCACTTGGTGTCATGAGCAAGCCAGTCATGGCCACCTTAATCCTACCCAAATTTATGTTGGGGATCCCAGTGTGGTATCTAGATCCACCAGCTCAACCACCGATGCCTCAGGTTGTGTTAACTTCGGTGCAACCTACTATGGTTGAGTCCCACCCCCCACCTAGTCTGCATAGGCCAACTGCCACACCCACACCGCCCCAACCCAAAAGGGCTAGGGGAAAGAACACCAAAGCCACCACAGAACCACGACAAGTTCCACCATGTGCCATCTATGAACAATAGGGCCATCCAACTTAGGATTTCCCTGAAATCCCAGTGATCTATGCACATCTATATGCCATGGATATTAATGAAAACATCCTTGTGGTTGAAATACCAACCGCACCAGTCGTAAAGAACAAGGCATTGAGGACAAACCATGCTTGTGCCCTTTGCAGCTTGTATGGCCATTATTCTCACCATTGCCAAGATCTTCCTAGATTTCGAATCGATCTCACCGACCTCTGTCACCATTCGCTTGAGTCTGAGATCACCTTGATCAAAGAAGTTCACCCACCACCTCCTTCTTTAGACCCCATGTCCATTTACATGATCTCCAGTTCTGCAGACCCTCTTGTCTCCACCATCACCGACGGTCCATCAGGCCTATCTCTTATGTTATTTTCACTACCCCAGCTCCATCTGCAGCTACAACCTCGGTCACAACCTCGACCTCAGTTGATCCTTTTCTGTTTCCTTTTCCTTTTCCCTTTCCTTTTCCTACCATCCGGGATTGTGAGTAAGTCTATCTTTGCAACCCGCAATCTACAGGATTTCACACTGGGAGATCCTATGTGGTACCTTGAACCAACTACCATATCTCTGAGGCCCCAAGATGTGTTGACTCATGTCCAGCCAATTGAGATGATTTTGCACCTACCTCCAGGTCCATCAAAGACTCCTCCCGTCTCCATGCCTGCCCCTCTTCCTCCAACAAAGACTAGGGGCAAGGCCACCAAAACCACAACCAATACCATTTACATGATCTCTAGCACTAGTTTCCCTTCCATCTCATCGGCTATGGAATATCCACCTGATCTATCCCGGCACCACTTACGCAATGACGGAGAGATCTGTAAGACCGCCTTCGATTTTACCCCATTCCATTTAAACCTTAGTATGGAATTGGTTCTTCCCATAAAAGACCAGATTCCATCACCCTGCCTTGCCAATTACCTTCATCTTGGCAAGGGGGCACAAATCTTCATTGACTTTGATGGACAACTCTTTGAGAACCCCCACAACGGGATCTACCTCAAGAGATTTTATGCTTAACATCACCAATGAGTTGTTTCATTTTCTTTTCTTGTTTTTCAACGTTTTTTAGCACAAGTTAGGGCAGCGCCATTAGCTTCTAATCCAAAGTCACCTGGAACCTATTCAAGACACCTCTCACACCTCCAAGATCAAATATCTTAATGAGACCATCATCTCATGTTTAACAAACAAATTTTGGGACCGCTCCCTAGAAGTTACCTCAATTTATGAGCCATGACATGATGATGCAAGTGTCCACACACTTGTACTTGCATCATACTTCCTGACCGCAACGCATACGAGTTTTCAGGTCGCCACCCATTAAGGATTGTACTATACTTTTGTTTTTGCATTTTATAATTGTCTTTTTCACCACACCTCATGCAGACATCTAGACCATCATCCAAAAAACCCTTTGTTTTTCTTCCATGTATTTGACATAGAAGTGTCCTCGGGCCACCGCCCATCAAGGACTGTAACTTTAGCTTTTATTTTATTTTTAACACATAGATTGTCTTTTCTTTTTACCGCACCTTACGCGGACCTCTGTACCACCGTCGACAAAACATTTTCTTTTATTGCATGTATTTGGCATATAAGTGCCCCTGGACTTTCACTCACATCACATGTAGTCAAGTTTGTCCACTGCAACACACACACATGCTCTCCTGACCTCTGTCCAAGAGCCACCTCAGTTTGCATGCCTCTATCGCACCATCTTGCAAGCCTCTGCCCGTGATCTATCCCACACATGCATTGGTATGTTTGAGAGCCTTTTGCTCTGTCCATACTATGTGGATGACCTTTGGACCTCTGTCCACCGTCCTGACATGGGGCACCACATGTGCCACCATCAGTTGACCACATTGGAGTTTTGTTTAAGCTCTTTTCTAACTCCTTAAAACAATGAAAATATCATTGAGCGTAGCTGCTTCCTTTCTTGCTTGCTAAAGTATAGGAAAGGGTGTCTACATTGTCTTGTTTACCTCCTTTTGTGGACCATGTAGACCATTTCATGAAAAGGACCTCCTTGGCACACTCAAGCCAAGACCATTCCCCTCTGCATGCTTTTGTGCTTTCTCGGGAAGAGGGGCTGCACTTTATGAAAAAGCTCACCACTGGTTTTCGTTAAGCTCTTTTCCAGCCGTTTCAACAAGAAAATATTTTCAAGCAAACTTGGTTTCGTTCATGCTTGTAAAAGTATCTGAATGACCATCCAATCATTATAGGTTTAACCTTTTCTGGCCTGATTGGAATACCAATGGTAAAGAAGTCTCTCATCCCCTCTAGGATGGGAGAGCTCTCCTATGTATACTTTTATCCTTTTTTGGGCATAGGAGACTACCAACAAAAAAGAGTCCCCACTAGAGTCTTCTTCGTGCTTTCAGACTCTCTAAAATTGAAAGCACCATCGAGAACTTACCTTCTTGGGCTCACCAAAAATCCACAAGATCATACCACAACAGTGTTCCTAGACACCACCCCATAGAAAATAGTTTGGCAACATCCCCACACTGGGTCACCTTTGTTCAGAGTAATCTATAATGTGTCTTCCTTGTATCCCATCAGTATCAAAAGTGTCCACCTCCTCCAAGTATTTCCCATCTGCAGTGACATTCCCGGTATTACAACTATGATCCCATTCCCTTGAGTCTGTTTCATTTGCTACCTGGTTCACCCTGCCATCATACTCTGAAAAAAGGAAGTTTGAGTCTCCCACTCCCCCCCTGCCCCTGTTCATTTCTTTCCTTTCCCTCCCCTCCCCCCGCAATCCAGTGATTCAGTCTACAGATTGCTTCACATCTTTCAGTTATCCCTTGCACTGTTGGTTAAGGAAACATCATTGCCTTGACTAGGGGCAGGTCTCCCTTTGTAGATGCCAACACACATATTCTAGAGGATAGACCCAGAGGTCCCTGTACATTGGTTTCATTGACATCACTAATAAGTTCCTTGGACCACTTGAGAGGAGTCCTTAGTGCCTCTTGGGATGGTTGTTTCTCACGTGCTCGACTTCAACTCCATCATCGCACCATTGAGATTCATACAGGGTTTGTTCCATAGAATACTTGGTCGAAGACCCCGGATGTCACCAGACTCTAGCACATTGGTGAGTCCACTCAAGGGACCTAAACAGGTTATGTCCCTTGTGATGTCCGGGTTGCATTGGAGACAGTGTTGAGAAGCACCAGCAGTGCTTTGATATACCTTTATGACTGATACAACATACTTGTACCACAGAGACTTTGACTCTCAATTAGTGAGTCCATACAGCCATGTACCATTCCAGAACCAACCGACCGTCAGTCATGAAGATATAGAATTCCACGAGAATGCCATGGGTCCAATATACCAGATCAGTATTATATTCAGCCTCACATAGAGGCAACCAACATTGTAACATCAGTTGTATATGATCGTCTCTTGTGTTTTAGAGCATAGATCAAATGATTCTTTTTCACATTGTCATGAGCATGGGAATGCCAGGCTCGTCTATATACATGTCACACATTTATTGTATCTCACCCATTGATGGGAAACAAATTAATACAAAATCAAAAGCCACCATGCCCCAGCCTCAGAAGCACCACCTCTCGACAGCAAATCCTATGATGTCCATCGGCCATACATTGAGCTCTTACCCTCACACATCAGGGGGCAATCTGTTAACCCAAAAATCCCCCACACAGCTCTCAATGGCCTACACCACCCAAGGACACCATCTCACAACACTCATTTCACTCCATAAGACCTTCCATTTGACCCCCACACATCCAAAAGAACCCAGGGATGAAGAAAAGGGATAAAAACCCCCAAAAGGAGCCCAAAATAGCCCCCTAGGAGCTAAATCCCTCAAAAAGGGGCTAAAACCCTAAAAGGGGCTAAAGTTAGGGAGAAAGGGGCTAAAGGCCCCAAAAAGGGGCTAAAGCCCTGACCAAGGGCTTAAAACCCTAAAATCCCTTGGAAAAACTATAAAAGGAGGGTGGGGGGTCACTCTCAAAACACTCCTCACTGGCCTATTGTTATGTTGCCCGTGGATGCTTTGAGACCTCTTGCTCTCAAACCACCCACTCTCCCTCTCCTCCATCTCCATTTCTCCAAGCTATTGCTTCCCAACCAAGAGAGAGGTGCTCCCATGAGCTAGGGCATGGTGGCCCATTTCCACCTAAGTGAGGTATAATCTCTTTTTATGCTTGTTTTACTTGTTTTTACTTTCTAAACCTCATCTGTAGTATAGGTTTATTTTGTAGGTTTTGGAGGCGGGACCCTAACATACTGTGTGCAGAGGGGTTCAACAATACTCCATTATATCCTCTTCTTTATTTTTCTATCATTAGCTATTAGATTCAGTTTACTATTGTAGCCATTTTCTTAGATTAACTTAGTTTCAATTCGCAGCTCTGTTTATGTCATTTTTACATTCCATTTTTTACTGTTTTCAAAGGGTAGGAACCTACCCTTGTGCCCTATAGGCACAAGGGAGCCATTCTTACCCCTATAGTGAGGATAAATTCTGACTACAATAACCCTGTAGAGAATTTTTTCTCTCAACAATATCTCCATCTCAGCTTTCCATTCAAATAAATTAAATGGAGTCAAGATGATCTTCTGGTATTGGTCCATAGCTCAGAAACTGTGCCCTTCAGTCAACAAAATATACTCCCAGTCAAGATGTCAAACCTGTAATAGAAATATGGAAGGAGAAAAATTGATCCACAAAGGCTCTGATACCATGTGAAAATTGAACCCAAGTGATAGAACAATTACACTCACAAAATTGCTTATCAAACATGCAAAATTAACATCAAAGGAGACTGAAATTGGAGCATAACACTAATATGTATTGAATAAGTGTAAAATATCCAACCTTGTGAAGTAATAGGATACTAAAATATATAATTACATGAGAGATTCGAATGCATAAGGATGCCATTTGAAATAGTCAAAAAGTAGGATTACTAAATCTAGTCAAATCCCCCATAGGTGCATAAAGCAGTTTCCAAATCCACTAAGATGCTCACGAATTGGAAAATTAAAGTAGGCAAGATAATAAGGGATGGAAAGACAACTCATACATGCTTTTATTAGGAGAAAAGTATGGAGGATGATGTGGGAAAAAAACAAGTTAACTACACCTAGTCTAGCTTTTCCTTTTGCCTTAATTCTCAATAAAATAGGAAGCTTTACAGAAAAAGAAGATATGCGCTTTGGAGGATCTGGAATAAAGAAGACATGATAAATATGGTTTTCGGGAGGTTTCCCAAGCACTCCATGACTTAGTTTTAGCAAGTGTTGACTTCTATGACATGTATAAGGAAACTAGCATAGAGTGGAATCTAGGAGACTAGGTAATAAGACAAAAATGATTTAATTAATGTCTAAGGTAGGTAACTATGGGTTGATTATTCTAACAAGTTTTCAAGTCGGGTATGTGTTGTGCTTGCTTCTGTGACTGTTAAATGGTGTTTTCAAGATAGACCAACATGATGTGAATGAGGTCACGGAAGCAATATGCCATGGCATGCTGGAAGGTGGCTCCAGTGTTCTTTAGACCAAAGAGCATTACTTGATAGGCAAATGTACCCCACGAGGTTGTGAATTCAGTGTTGTAGTGATCTTCTTTCTGGATCTGGATTTGGTTATATCCAAAAAACCCGTCCATGAAGGAAAAGACCTTATGTTCGATGCACGCATTGATAATCTAATCGATGAAGGGTGTTGGGAAGTTGTCTTTGGGACACACCCAATTCAGATTGCGGAAGTCCGTGAAAACACAGATGGTACCCTATTTTTTGTTCATGGGAATAGGATTTGAAACCCAAGTGGTGTAAACAATGGGGTAAATGAAGCCGGCCATGCACAACTTCTTGATTTTGGCTTTGACCACGATAGCTTTGGAGGGATGGATGGGCAGCTACTTTTGGCATACGAGGGCCACATCGGGCCATGTGTCGATGTGGTTCTCCACAATGGATGGATATAAATCAGGAATTTCAATGTAGGACTAGGAAAAGATGTTACAGAATTATTGGAAGAGTGCTTTGTAGGAAGCAACATCTTTCGAGGAGCAGGATGCCCCCAACATGATTTCTTCAACAACCTCAGGGTTGGTTGAGATGTTGATTTTGATGGTTGGTGAGATGTTGGCCATGTTCCATTCTTCGAAGGAATTTGATGTCAGAATGAGATTTTTGAACCGGTCGAATTTCCCATGAATGAAATATTTGGTTTCCACAGAAAACTGGTCAGACTACGACACAAGCTCTTCGGGGAGGAAGAATGAGCGATTGTGGATGTTGTCCCATGGGTATTATAGGGAAGTTAAGGCTTCAAGTATCTCCTCATTGTTGCAAAAGCAACAAAAGATACAAGTTTGATGGACCATCGGTGGTGGTGGAGAAAAGAGGGTTTGTAGAACTGGAAATCATGTAAATGGACATGGTGTTTGAAGAAGGAGGTGGGGGGTGGATTTCTTCAATTATGGTGATCTCAGATTCAAGGGAATGTTGTCAGAGGTTGTCTAGAGCTATTCGAAACTCAGACAAGTCCTGGCAGTGGTGAGAATAGTGTCCATACAATCCACAGAGGGTGCAAGCATGGTTTGTTCTGAACTATTTGTTTCTCACTATTGGCCCACTTGGGAGTTCAACCATGGGGAGGTTTTCTGTTGTATCCATGGCATCCAAATGTGCACGGATTATGGGAATCTCAGGGCAGTTTTGATTTGGATGGCCCTGTTCTTCATAGATGACACAAGGTGGGATCTGTCGAGGTTCAGTGATAGCTTTCGTGTTTTTTCCCCTGGCCCTTTTTGGGTGGGGCGGTGTGGGTACGGGTGTGGTGGTCAGTTTTTGCGGGCCAGGTGGAGGATGAGATTCGATCGCAATGGAATGCATAGGGGTTAAGACTACTTGAGGCATTGGAGTTTGGGCCAGTGGATTGAGGTTCCACATAGGAATCCCCAATGTAATATTGGGAAATTTTAAGGTAGCCATTACTGGCTTACTCATGATGACAGGGGGGGAAATAGGAAGGGAATTGTGTGGACTGGGGAGGATCTCAAGTAACTCCCTGATGGTTGCATGTGGGGATGGGGTTGTGGTTGCGGCTGTGCATAATGTTGCGGCTACAGATGTTGGTGCGATTTTTGTTGGGGCTGCAGCTACGGTTGATGTTTAGGTGTAGTAATGCTAGATGAGAGCATGCACAGATCTACAGTCTCATTTGGTGTTGGCAGTGGTGACACTAAGGGGAAGGAAGCCATCATGGTGGTATCAAAAAACAATCTATGGCCTACATTCAACAATGGGGAGGCTGGTATGTTGTCAACCATGGTGTTGGTTGCAGGGATAACATTAGCGAGTGTGGTTATCCCTTACAGATCGATGGTATTGATCCTAGGGATAACATTGGCTGGTGCAGTTAGCCCTTGCGGATCATGATAAGTTAGTTGGTCAACCGTCATGATTTTCTCTTCATGAGGGAACATCATGATATGGAAAAAATTTGATGCTACGGCTCTCATGGCGTACATATAACTTCTCCCAAGGAGAAGATTATAGTCCAACTGAGCATTGAAAAGGGGGTAAATGAAAAGGTGCATTGGTTGTTTTGGATGTGGATGTCACTGATGGGTCAGTGGGTTCAGTGTTAGTTCCGTACTGATTTCATCTGGTCTGTAAATTGACCTCTCCAGTTGTCATGGCTAGTAGGTGATCAACACCTATTTTTTCTATTGGAGGTGCCTCCAAGGCGTTGGGATTGGGTTGGGGAGTGGGTACAGTTGCTGCCAGTCCTTGGACTGGAAATGCGTTTTGGAGCACCATGAGTGGAGGCCCTAGTGGTGTCGGGTTGGGTTGAGCTAGGGTTGCCATGTTGGTTGCATGCTAAACCTCATTGTGAATGTCCTGCTTATTGTGACCTATGAAGGGGAATTCATGTGTATAGTGCTCATATATGTCACACAACTTGCATGGCTCATTTGTGCATAACGAAGTGTTGCGTCTAGGTGTGTTTGGTTGCTAAGGATTTTGGGTTGGCTAGTTTTCCTCGACATTGTTGGGAGGATTTGGTTGTTGACCACCTCCTTGTAGTTGATTGTTGCCTTGGTTTCGGGCTTGGTTATTCTTGGCTTGCCCTTGTTGGTTATTGGGGGCTGGCTGGTTGGGACAATTTTGTTGTGCAAACAATTGTCTCAAAGGAGTAGGCGGAGCTAGGGTGGGGGTTTGGGTGGCTGGCACGAGTGGTGCATAGTAGAATTGAGGGGCTGGGGATGCTACAAATGTGGGAATTTGTCCCACATATTGTTGTGCCGGACAAGTAGGTGCATGGGTCTATTTCTATGGTGTAGGTTGTGCATAAGAGGTTGTATCTCCAGACTGGGACATCATTCTTGCATAGTCAGGAGCTTGGCTTGGGTAATAAACACTAAGGGTGCTGCTTGGTTGTGGTGGTACCATAGGTGGTGCCGAGTGGTGCTGTGGTTGATGGGAGACAGAGCCTATGATGCCATCTATAGCATGGGATGCCCTCAGCACATCCCAATAGGAGGTACTTGCATGGGGAGTGTCTGGACTGATGGTGTAAAGGTATCCAGACTGTGTGTAAATGAGGTCAAATTGTTGGGCCTTCAAGATGGCCTCTTCCTTTGTTTGGGGACATTCGAAAGTGACGTCCTTGGCTATAGGTGGCAGCAAGCTTTTCAAGAACCAATCCAGGAAGATCCTGTCATCAACCTTGATCTTGCACATGATGCAACGTCACCTCCACTGGTGGATGTGGTCGGTGATGTGGGTCGTAGTGTTCTGGCAGCAAGATAGCAATATTTCCACTCCTTCATCATATATGACGGGGAGTTGGAAATATTGCAGGAACATAAAGGCCAAGGAGTTGAAATCTGGATACTTGGCTTGTGGTAGCTCAATGTACCACTTGGATATAGCACCTGTGAGGGTATGTTGGAATAGTTTGAGTCTAATCGAATCATCTATGATGCCATTTGATGAGCACCATAGGTGAAACATCATTATATGATTTTGGGGGCACTCCCTTACCTTCCCTTCAAACTTGGGGATGTCTGAGGGGAGTTTGGTTGGCATGGGAGGCCAAAAGGTTTGATGATAGATGGGGTCATTGGTTAACCTGGCCAAGTTAGGTAGGTTGAGGTGTGCCATGAAGGGGAGGTTTGACCCATGGTTGATGTGTGATGGACCAGCAATGGTGGTGGGGTTTGCAGGAACATGATGTATCTGCATCACCGGGGGTACATGTGGCACAGTTGTAGACAAGCCACTGCCCCCAGGTATGGTAAGTGGAATTATGTGAGTGGAAGGGACACTACCTGCATGTATGATAGGAGGGATAATGTAGGTGGAAGAGCCACTACCCTCAGGCATACCATGTGGGACAATGTGAGTGGGCGGGCCACTACCCCCAGGCATACCAAGTGGGACAGCTTGACTAGTAAGTATGGGTGGAGGTAGCTGACTTATGACAGTCTACATGACAGTGCTAGGACCACCCACAGGGGTGTTGGTAGTGGTGTGGGGTATGGACATGGGTCCACTACCACTCAACAAGCTAGAAGAAAGTGGATCCGGGTTTGCACTAGCCCTGGGGCTAGATGGTGTAGTGTGTAGATATGGCTCAGATTGATATGATTCTAAGTCTGAATCAGAGGCTATGTGGCCTTCTGACGGTGTAGAGGGTCGTCAAGAATGGTCTCGATAGCGTTGGTTCAAATACCTGAACTGTGGTGGATTGCTTCTTAAGCGTGAGGAAGAGCATGGGATATCAATTGTTTCTGGTTGGTGGATCTGGTGGTGAAATATGGTAATGACGTTCTGGACCCTAGTTTTAGTGGATTCCTATTGGATTTTAGGTGGTCACTCAGCCACCAAGACTGCCATAAGACAATGGTTGGTTTTTTCCTCATGGGAGTACTAGTAAATCGGTAGGGGTCATTGCTTGTTTCGCTTGGCAATTCCTCTCAGCAACCAGCTACATTGGGGTTCCTATGGTACTCCTCACAATGAGTTTCTGGGCTAATCCCAAGTGCTTCCCATGGTTAAGGTAGTCAGGGACTTATGTCCTCAAAGACTGCAAGTGTTTGAATTAGGGTAAATTAATAAATTTTAGTGGATAACTCAACGTCATGAACTGAGTTTGGTTGTTTTATTTGGTATAATTTGTGTGCATGCCCATTGTATTTCTGTTACACTTGGTGGTTGTTTGTATGGTTTATGAATATTCCACAGATATTGTTTGGTTTATTGCATAACTTATAACATGGGTAAGTTTTTTATGAAAGCAGTAAATTGTGAATAGAAATTTAAACACATGCCATACCTAAATCTGAACTATGATAGACTTACTAGGTGACTGCCTTACACTTGTATTTCTCTTCAACTAGGAAAGAGTGTTGGGCTCTCAACACAATGGGACTATGTCACGTCCCCATGCCTCCGACCGGCAAGGAGGACGCGATCCATGGCTTTAACCGAGCATACTAACAGCCTCATGAACAGGTACAGGAAGTAAAATCGCCTAGAACAGAATGCTTAAGCGAATTTGAACTAAATTATGCACCCAGAATTATTAATCATTCACAGATGCAATTTAATTATCATACACAGCGGAAAATAACAGCATTCAGACATGCATTCATTCAACATGTTCATTTCATTTTCATTATCAGTAAATTAAGAATTGCAGAGGTAAAATGTACAAGATCACTTATCTTATGAAAGCTTTGCTCCGCAACCAGCTACACCGCTGCAACGTTCCACCCAACCATAGGCCAGCGTGCTCATCAATTTCTCAGCAACGCTGCCACCCCCGAGCTGGGCATGATTCTCCAAGGAATAAGGGAACTAGCAGACTGACACATAGCCAAAGGTAACCAAAACACAGCCAAGCCAACCAAGTTGGGTTTATCAGGCCATTAAG
This sequence comes from Pseudotsuga menziesii, assembly GCA_001517045.1. Classification (NCBI taxonomy): domain Eukaryota; kingdom Viridiplantae; phylum Streptophyta; class Pinopsida; order Pinales; family Pinaceae; genus Pseudotsuga; species Pseudotsuga menziesii. Next base: position 230,169 of record LPNX011236173.1, read on the forward strand.
GAGCTGGAGAAGGCAATTTGCTAAGCTGGTGAGCTCACTACAGAGCCAAGAACACCTACACCAAAACTAGCCTGACCTCTAAGACACCCATCCACACCCAACACAAGGAATCAGTCCCTTCTCTGCTACACAGTCCCTCAGGCCCTGCATTCCCTTCCAGTGCTATTCAGGGGTGATGGAGAAGAAGGCCAGCCCTCTAGCTCTGCCTGTGTGGTTTCTAGCACCAGGTTTATCAAGCAACTAAGCCAACACCCTTGCTCCCAATACAGTCCGAAGACCAACAATTGCACTCCGGCAGTTAATTCAGCTCTCACAGCTTAAACAGGGAAAAACGAATTACACAGCCCCACACATAACAGCAAAAACGACTCACACATGAGGAAACACACACAGCCCTGAAGCTTATCATTGAACACAACTCACAGCAGGGGGAAAATGCCCCAAAAAGCCTGTGTGTGAGGTCAATAGTCACTGAGACAGTCAAAAACGTGAATGCCCCTTCACAGCCATGGTGAAAAACACATGAAATCACAAAAACGCGAATGGAAAATGCACCAGCAGCTCCAAAAACGTGAGGAAGACAACCCAGGCCCTGGTATTACAAAAACGACCTCCAATCCATGGGAAAAATGAAGCCACAGCCAAAAATGTGGAAGGAAAAACACACAGGAAACTCCAGCTGCTCCCCAAAACGTGAATGCATAGCAGAATGGCATACGATTTTGGGCCTTTTCCTTGCCCTGGAAGTCAGAACACGTTTTTCCAAAAATGGGTCTCTGCCCAATTCAAAATTGGTTGCCCATACTCTTCCCCTTCCATGCAATAACTTCCTCAACCACCAGCAGTCTTTCTTCAATGAAAGTGGTTGGGTAAAAACAAGAAGAAGTCACATGGGTATTTTCCCTTATTGGCTAAAGTTGGACAATTTCCCCACATCCTTACCCTTGGAAGATCATGCCCCATTCGATTTAGTTGCTGCGGCCGTAGCTGGTTGTGTTCATTTTAATTAATTATAGATGCATATTTACATGATGCGGAAACTTAATATGTGCCGCACGCCCCGATATTCAATCGGTGACGATTTAAATCCCAAACATAGCATAACTAATCAATGGTGGGGCCTTGGCCTTTAGCTCCACACCACGATCATTACAATATATACATCATATACATCTAATGTAACGGGGTCAAGACCGAGACGTGACAGACTAAGCCCATCCATAGATCCTCAGGTCACTCTCTGAGTGCAAGGTCAGTCAACAAGGAGCACGCAAACACCATGAGCCCCCCTGGGCCTGCCACCCCCTCTACCTTCCAAGTCACCCATTTTTAGTGGTCTTAAAAAATTATAGATGAAGTGCCTATTATTATATGAGCTTCACCCTTTGTCTTATCCTAGAATACCCTGAAGGGTGATGACTAGGTAGAGGAGGAAAGGCTAGGCAAGGTGTTAATTTCCAATTAAGAACTGAACCTTAACCTATAGTAATTTTATTCAAGCCTTAAGTAGATTCATTAAACCATTAACCAATTAAGTTTAATAGTGATTTACATTGATTGTATGAAATGAACACAGATTGCTAGATAGAGGTGGCTGAGCCGCACTGACAGTCCAGATAGCTTAAAAAATTTGAATCTGAGACACAGGTCACCTGTTTCAGGGCTAATGTGGCAAGGGGGTCGCTCAGGAATAGAAAACAAGAACGATCTAGCTCCTGAGAGGGAAGTCACACCTTTCGAGAAAAACTGAGCGATCAGGTCGCTTATTTTATCCCGATAAGTGCGACCTGGCCCAAAAAAGGGAATTTTTTTAAACTTGAGTAGGGAACAATCGATAGTAACTTGTACTGTGGACGAACGGACTCGATTTGGCCTTAAGGAGGCTTGACTATAAACTAAAATGTAGACAAAGACAGATCTAAATTAAATTTGACAAAAATTTAAACTAGGGTAAATAAAAACTGAAACTTGAAAAGTAAATCCAGGGATCCTGTGGGATTGACCTGGTGTGGTAGCTAGTTTTGTAGTAGGGATTTCACCCTAGCTACAGGAAAGAATGGCTACCTTCCGTCTATATGACAGAAAGGTAGGTTTCCTATGAGGTTGGAATAGAACCTGCAAACAAGCTTAGGGCCAAGCTATGGAAACCCTATAAGAAATGGTTAGAAATCAAATATGGCTACAAGAAATCAATGGAAGACCTACAGCAAAGCATTAGCAAAGAATCCTACAAACAAAATATGTTAGAAAACTACAACAAAAATGACATAAAACACAAGTATACCTTCTATTTGGCTGGAAATGGGTCACCATGCCCTAGCTTTGGAAGCACCTCTCTCTCTCTTTGGGATGGAAGCTTGGCTTGTAGAGCAATGGAGAAGAGGGAGGGTGAATGGCTTGAGAGGAAAAGGGTCTCAAGGAACTCACATGGGTAGCATAACGATAGGGAGAGAAGGAGTGTTTTGAGAGTGACCCCCACCCCTCTATTTATAGCTTTTTTTCTATAGATTTAGGGTTTTGAGCCCCTGGTTAGTGCTTTAGCCCCTTTTTTTGGCTTTAACCCCCTTTCACCCAATTATTAACTCCTCTGGGGGTTTTAATCTCCTTTTAGGGGTTTTAGCCCCTTTTTGGAGGTTTTATCCCCTATGAGAGCTATTTTGGCTCTTTTTAGGGGTTTTTAAGCCCTTTTTCATATTTTTGAGCCTTAGCAAGGGTGTGGGGGTCAAATGAGGGTCGTACATAGATGTATTTTGGTGGTGTAGGTCATGTAGAGATCATTCAGGGATTTTTTGGGTTAACAAGCCCATTTTTTCAAACGAACAGGATAAATAAATCCATCTCTCAACATCTTTTCAATTTCCACTTTAATGGACATAGTTTTTTGAGTGTGCACAAGACAAAGTTTTTGCTGGATAGGTTTTACATCTAGGTGAGTTTTGATTTCATGTACTACAATGGAAGAATCAATACTTGACATTTCCTCGTATCTCTAAGCAAATACATTGTGAAATTATTTGAATGAGGCGGTATAGGTTTTAATATCCTCGGGAGAACATTTTTGTCCAAGTTGGATATGTTCCATGACTCCTAGTTTCCCTAATATTTTAATAGGAATAGTTTGTGTGGTATTTCCTAAGTTACCTTTAGATACTCTATTTTTTGTAAGGATGGGACGATACGGTATTTGAACAATATCAGATGAAAGAAAGGATTTAATATCATGTTTTACCATTTGTAAATTTGGAAGGAAATATAAACGATGATGGAAATCTTCCCAAAATGACTTGTCTAGGAACATAACCTCCATGATGAACTCGTTTGATGGAAAATATGGAGTAGATAATCCAATGATGTTAAAGAAGAGTCTAAAGAACATGGTAGTGAGTAGGGTTTTGAAGCCACCAAATGTAAATCATTAGGATAAAGGTTATTAGATAGATATTTGAAGGGATGATATGCACCCTTAGTTGGAATAAGGGGAATAATGTCATTAATTGATTCAAACTTGAATGGGCTAGTTAGTATTGGAGAATTAGAGGACTAGGAGGATTGTTTTACTAAAGAAAAAATCATATTTACTGTGGAAACCTTACTTGGTGGATCGGGAGTGTATAATGGAAAAAATCCCATGAGAGACGAGTCTTTGAGGAGACCAAATCCTACATGTTCATACTAAAAATTTTAATGTCCTAAAATGGGAACATTGTTGGTAGGATTTTTATTAATGTCAGGGGTGCAAAATTCAAGTCAGTTAATGGTAACAATTTTACCTTGGTGAGGTAATTGCACCAAGCAAAATATCAACGGTGCGCAACAATGTTCATTGCATAAAATCAATTATGACCCAATAAAAAGTTCTAATAGAAAGGTGCATCGACTACTTGTTAGAACATCATACCACCTAGGACCATAGTTTCATTCATTTTTACCTATGTTAGATAGTCCAAACCTTGGTCTATGATGTCTCCCTAAGGTTATTGAGGGTTTTGTACCATTAATGACACCTAATTCCCTCACTTTTTTCAGCTAGGAGGTAAGGCTCCCTCATTTATGACTTTTTAGTCCCTTGGGGATCCCTCACTTCGTCAAACATGGATCTAGGTTTACTAGGGGCGCCCATACATTGTATTTGGACATTTTTGTCTTTTTTGGTCCTTTTTGGACTTCCTAGAGCAACTCCCACTCCACCATGCACTCCACCACACCTAAGGCACCTTCATTTATGACTACCCATGCCATCCCAATGTTCACATGAGCCATTCGTGACTGTTTGAGGTGATTTGGGATCCTATTGGTTCACCTAGGGGGTTTTGAGGTCTAATGCAAGCATGCCACATGTATGTTATCTGATTGCCTTCAAAAGATAACAATTTTCTCCTAATTTAATATAATGATGATCCACACATGTTTACATGTTGTACTGTAATAGAAAATTTAGTTATTGGAATCATTCATTGGTGTATTTGTTTCCTCCTTTCATTGTTTTTCTTATGCATTGTCAAATTATTTCATTGTGAGGATTCTCTTAGGTTCTAGATCCTACCGTAGATAAGAATTTTACATGGTATCAAATATCAAGGAGCTTCAAACCGAATTTAGAGAGTTCATAGGGTTTGAATTAGCATTCTAAGGTCTCCTCCAAAAGATTGAGAGTTTTCATTGCAGGTTATTCAGTAGATCTTTGTCACTCAGTTTGCAACAACAAATGGAGTAGTATCATGTCACATTTCTCACTCCATTCAAATAATTTGAGTGGAAGGATGATATGGTAATCCAACTGAGATCTAGAGGTCTCTATAGAGTTACCATAGAGATAGAAAATGAGCCAAAATCAGTTGTTGAGAAGTCCAAGTTTTTAAACAGAATGGATGAAGCATTTGGGATGTTATGTCTCAGTATTTTGAGAGACCTCCTATTTCATGTTGAAATTCTCACAACTCCAAATGAAGTGTGGATCAACCTTGATTATTTTTTGGAAAGACAGATGAACTGAGAGGTGTTACCACCTAATTTGTACTTAGTGGTTTTTTATCAAGTGGTCCTGGTGAACCAGACAAATATGATTTGTTCAAACTTCAGAAGACCTTCGAAAGTGCTTCTAGGAAGTGCTTGTTGTACTATATCACATGTTCATACCCCATAGGTGAGTTGTAATAAAATGTTATAGCATGATAGTGTTTATAAAAGACTCAGTATCTTAGACTTTATTTTTCAATCCGATCAGCCCAAGGTGTTTTTTCCCTTCGTTATTATTGGTTGTTGAATAAATGACTGATAATTTATGAGTTTTTCACTCAATACCTCCAAAGTTGGGGTGGTCGGCTTGGAATTTAGGCCTATTGAGGTTATAAGAGTCTATGTGTAAATGTATAAACATGATAGGCATTATGGTTGAGTCATATGAACATGTCTAAGTCCCCCTAGGTTTTAATTTTTTTAATTTTTTAAGTTTTATTTTTTCCAAAACTTAGACTATTTTTTAATAGTCTAAATGGAAAAATTGGTTTTGTAATAAAAGTGGGATCAAAAATCAGTTTCAGTCACGGGGGTGCTCATTTTCAAACTCAGAGCACCATATAAACCCATAAACCCATAAACCCACTTTTCCTAAGTTTTGAGTGATTTTCCCATCACTCAGGTTCTAAAACCCTAAAAATAAAATATTGTTTATTTTAATTAATAAATTAATTAAATAATGGAGAAAACCCCAAATCCTAAATTAGTGGGATTTTCTACGATTTGACTGAAATCAGTCTCATTGGCTTTGGATTGATTGGAGCTTACCATTCCTTGACAGAAGGAGGTGACCTAGGTTTAAGAGGGAGTGCACCACAGTATGAAATCTTGGGAATTTCTCCCTCTCTCTCTCCTCCACACGTGTGGGCCCATTCAGATGAGTTTTGGTGGATGTTTCAGTTAATAGGTTGAGGTGTAAGTTTGATCAGATCTTCGATGGACAATTGCACTCATTAAGACTCAGATCAGACTCAAATCAAGCTCAAATTGACTCCAGATACAACTATGGTCTCTCTCTCCTTGAGAATTGTGCCCCCCTGGGCTAGGTTTCCAGTTTTTGTTATAAATAAAGCATGGTTTTCCTCTTTCAAGCTAGTTAGAGCTGGATTGAAGAGTTGTTGTTATTGTATTGTTTAATATTTTGGAATAAAGAAATATTTGGAGGATGTTCGGGTACACAGGGTACTCCCAAAATACCGAACACCTTGAGCAACCGCTTCACACAAATAGATCATAGATCAACACACCGATGTTTGTCACGTGGTTAAAACCCTTGAGAGGGAAACAATCCAGGGCCCCATCCAAATAGCTACTTGGAGCAGTTTATTATGCAAAAGAAAGAAAGCTACATGAGCTTCTCATAATCAATCAACTAGCCAAGGACCCTCTATGCTCTTTAAATAGAGATCATAGACTAATCAGGTGTTAAGCCACGGATCAATGGTAGATATGATCTAAGAGAAGTTGAACCATCAGATCACTCTATGTCTAGAACATATCGCGACCGTCGGATTAGAATATTTACAAATGCATACTAAAGAAACACACTTTTACCTAATGGATATATTACACAAGTTGATCTTAACTAACTCCTAAGTGTCTAAATATCCTAACATACCCCCTTAAGAACAACTTGGGATAGGATTGAAGGATTTACAAAAGTGACACTATTAGGAAAAGGAAGGAGGCATTAGAGCATACCCCCCCTTAAGGACACATTCCTAAACTCCTAACATAGATCGAAGTTTAGAAAAAATTTCTTTTGTAAGAGACTTGGTGAAGATGTCTGCAACTTGATCATCTATAGGGAAATAGAGAACTTCAATAACACTATCATGAACAAGATTTATGATGAAGTGCATGTGTAGCTCAATGTGTTTGCTGCACTGATGTAGAACTGGATCTTTGGAAAGCTTGATGGCACTTTGATTGTCGCACCAAAGTGGAGTAGGCTGCTTCTGCTCAAATCCAAAATCTAAAAGGATCTGTTGAAGCCATAAAGCTTCTTGACCGGCATTAACTGTGGCTCGATATTTTGCTTCTGCTGAAGAAAGAGCAAGAGCATGTTGTTTCTTACAAGCCCAAGTGACAGGTCCAGATCCCAGACTAAAAACATAACCTGTATTAGACTTTCAATCATCAGGATCACCATCCCAATTTGAATCAGTGAAACCAACCAACAAAGGTTCCCCCCCTGTACTGTAATGAATCCCAAACTGAATTGTACCTCGAATATTTCGAAGTATTCTTTTTGCTGCTTTCCAGTGAATTTCATGAGGAGTTTGCATATAACAGGCAACACGTCCAATGACAAAGGAAAGGTCAGGACAGAAATGAGTCAAGTATGAAAGACTACCAACAAGCTGACGATACAAGGTGGCATCTACTTCAGGGGAAGTACAAGTGGCAGAAAATTTGACTCCAAACTGGAAGGGAGAAGGGGATGGTTTACAATATTCCATGTGGAAGCAACGAAGAAGGTCACAAGCATACTTAGACTAGGAAAGAAAGATTCCTTCTTTGGTTTGCAA
>LPNX011236173.1:249757-326290 GCA_001517045.1 Pseudotsuga menziesii
TTGAAACAAGATAATTTTGGAATGTATAACTATGAAAATGTTATTAAGATGTTTATAAACACATCATAAGAGTTTAAAATGGCTTTGGAAGCCAATTGTGAGTAAATAACCCAAAATCGCCAAATTGGCATCAAACCTCCCTAGGTGGGCCAATCTCGTCCCAAATATCTCCAAATGGCTATGAATTGCTGAAGTGGAATGGATTATGTGTTTTGGGTCAATTATTACACCTTGGACAGCATGGGTGTGGAAAAATGGATGGCTTAGAGTCTCAATACAACATTAATTGCACCAAATCAAGCCAAATTTGGGCAAAATCCCACTCTAGTGCTCCAAGTAAACTTTCCTATTCGCATTTAATGAATGGGAGCACACCAGCAAAGATGGATGTGCATATGTGGCAGGTTTAATAGTCTAAAGTACCCATTTGGGTCATATAACCTCAAATTGACATGGCATATGTCCACCTAAGCACCCCCAGTCCACCTCATAGTGTATTAAAGCTTAAAAAGCAATAAAAATGACTAATTAGTGTAACTAAGGTACTAATTATGGATTACTGTTATAACAACCTCCCTTAATACAATAAATAAATATGCTCACAAAATTATGAAGGACTTGGAAACAATGGCTGAAGTCACCTCAAGTACATAATCAGAAATTACAATTTTTATTTGTCCATGTGAACCGAGGAAACAAGGAAAACGTCATGGGAAAAATATTCCCTCAAGAACAGAAATGGGGCTATAAATACAATAATATAACATCAAATTTACATCCCTAACTCACCCCAAGCAAATATCTTAGGTAAGTGAAGGTCTTCTCAGTGAAATCCTTGGTAAAAATGTCAGTAGTTTGCTCGATGGATGGGCAATACTGCAGTGAGATCACCCTGTCATGCACTAAGCCCCAAATGTAATACATGTGTATCTCTATGTGCTTTGTCCTCTGAATCTATAATGGATCAGTATATATCTTTATGTCACTCTGATTATCCACCCAAATGTTTGTTGGAGAATCAATTGTGACACCAAACTCCCGGAGAATTCCCTGCAACAAAACACACTGTGTTGTAGCATTGATTGCTGCCCTGTATTCGGCCTCTGCTGATGTGAGATGGTATGTTGTTTATTACTTGACCAGGAAATGGTACCTTTAGAAAACATGAATACAAAACCTGATGTTGAACTTCTGTCAATTGGATCACCGGCCCAATCTGAATCACAAAATCCAGCTAGTTGAAGTGAGGAACTAGTTGTGTAGTGCACCCCGAATTTCTTAGTTCCCTAGACATATTGAAGAATTATTTTTGCAGCCCTCAAATGGAGTTCATGTGGCTCATGCATATGTATTGCTACAGTACTCATATCATAATACAAATCAGGTCTTGTATGAGTGAGGTAGAGCAATCTGCCCACTAGTTTCCTATAGAGTGTGATATCCACCATTGGGGAATTGCCAAATTCATGCATTTTAATACCAGAAAGAAAGGGAGACCTGGATTCCTTACACTCAGCCATATTAAAATTATTCAGCAGGTCTGAAGCATACTGTGTCTGACTCAGCATGATTCCCTTACCATTTTTCTCAATTTCTAAGCCCAAAAATTTCCTTAGCAATCCTAGGTCTGTCATAGCAAATTCACTGTGCAAAGAGTTCTTAATTTAGAAAATTGAATTGGTGCAAATACCTGTAATAATAAGATCATAAACATAAAGAAAAATTACCTGCAAATCAACATAATTTTTCTGCAAATACACATTATGTTCTGATTTGCATCTTGTGAAGCCAATTGAAAGCAAGAAAGCATCCATTTTTGCATACCAAGCCTAGGGGGCATGCTTGAGTCCATACAATGATTTTTTCATCCTACATGCCAATAAAGGATCCTCTTGGAAACATTAAAGCTGCTGCATATAGATCTCCTCCTATATCTCACCATGCAAGAATGCAATATTTACATTCATGTGGTGAAATTCCCAACACTTACCAGCTGCTAGTGCAAGAACTAGTCTAATTGAGTCCACCTTTGCAACCGGTGCAAATGTTTATATGTAATAAACTCCATGGAATTGAGAATATCCCTTAGCCACTAATATAGCCTTATTTTTTATATCAGAACCATAAACAAAAATTTTGGTTTGGAATACCCATTTATATTTAACAACTTTTCTCTTGGGAGGAAGGGGAACCAATTCCCATGTATTGTTCTCTTGGAGGGATTGAAGCTCATATTCCATTTCTGACTTCCATATTGGGTATATAAAAGCTTTCTGATATGTCTGAGGATTATAAATGATCAGAATGTAACAGTTCTCAGCAAGAGCATTGTCACTTGGTAAAGAATCCTTACTAGTTTGTGATCTAGTTTTCCTAGGCTCTTAGGGATTTCCTGCCAATTCCCCAGCTGCTTGCATAGTTTTTTCAGCCCATTTGGGCCTAGATGGTGAGTAATCTATAGAAATATCATATTCAGTAACATTTATATCAGAATTATCATAAAAAACAAAGCATGTGTCATCACTTACATCTTCGAATGGTTGAGGAGAGGAGCAATCCCCCGGTGCAAGTTGGAAATATGGAATTGGCTCTTCTTCGAATTTGACACTTCTTTCAACAAAGGTTTTTCTAGTGGATGTGTAAAAGAGATTGTACCCTTTGGTTTCCTCACCATATCCAACCATGAGACACTCCTTTCTTTGTGGTTTCAAGGCTTTCCTTTTCTTTGAAGGGATTCTTTCCCATGCTTTTGTCTCGAATATCCAGGAATTTGAGACATCTGGTTTTTCACCAAACCATGCCTCGTAGGGTGTCATTCCTTTCACTTATTTATGGAAGGATCTATTTTGAATGTTATCAGCATAGCTGATGGCTTCAGCCCATATCTTGGGATTATGTTCCCTCACTTCTATCATGCAAGTTTCCATCTCTTTGAGAGATCTATTCTTCCTCTCTGCCACACCATTTTGCTATGGTGTGTAGGGAGTTGAGTGTTGCATTTGGATGCCACACTCCTCACAAAGTTGCAGTAGATTATTATTCAAATATTCCTTTTGATTATTATTCCTAAGGACTTTGATATTCTTCCCACTCTGATTCTCTACTAGTGCTTTCCAAACCTTGAGTTTCTCAAACACCTCAGATTTCAATTTCAGAAAATACACCCAGCAAAATCGAGAGTAGTCATCAATGAATGTAAGCACATACCTAGATCCACCATATGAGGGAGTGGGTAGTGAACCAATAAAATCAGAATTCACCAACCCAAGTGGTTTTTTTTCTCTCCTTTCCTTCCCCTTCTCGTAGCTCTGCTCAGGATGCTTCCCAATTACACATCCAATACATGCTCCAGTAGATGGCTAAATTTGTGGAAGACCTTCCACCATTCCTTCTTTGTGTAATGTTCGGAGATATGTATATTTCATGTGGCCAAACATATCATGAAATAGTTTAGAAACCTCATTGGCATGTGAGTGAAGTGCTCGATCACTGGAAGTAGGGATAAAATTAGAGAATTTGTACATTCTCTCATGATGATCAGCATACCCAACTACAAGAACTTGGTCTATTGAGATTTCAGAAATCTCTATAGAGTCAGGAGTAAATATTACTCTCTTTAGCTCTCCTATATGGGTCATCTAGTAGATTGAAAACAAATTTTCTGCAAGGTCTAGTACATACAGTACATCACCGAAGAACCCATGGTCTAAATCAATTCTCTCAATCCCCCTAGTCTGGAGTTCAGAATCATCTCCCATTCGAACCGCTGGGCCAGCATTCGAACTCATGGGGGAGAAGAATTCTCTCCTGGATACCATATTCCTGGAAGCACCTGAATCAATAATAAAGGATGAAGAGTTAGAAGTACCTGCCACCAATGCATGACATTTCTCCTTGCATTCACTTGAATTTGGTGGATTCATAGCTCCCTCATTTGATTTGGGTTTTTCTGATTTCTTTTTGTCCGACAACTTCGAATTCTTGGACTTGGGCTTTCCCTTTGATGAATTCGAAACCCCCACTACTAGTACTTGATATTTGGTCTTGATGGAACCCATTTGTACCAATTTTTCCTGCTCTTGAGTGAGTGTCTCCATGAAGTTTTCCAGGCTTGGAATTTTCCAGTTTCGAAGGGTGAGTTTTCCTGAGTGAGATGTGCTCACAAAGACTGAGAACTCTGGCCCCAAATTCGAAAGTATAGACAAGATCAGTTGATCTTCCTTATTCTTAATCCCACATTGTTTTAACTGCAATACAAGTGATTTGAACTTGGTGAAGAAGTATTATATTGTATCACAGTGCATTGGGCTCAAGCTTATCAGCTCATTCTCAAGCTGGTGACCACGTAGCTCATCAGTTTTTCCAAATAGAGACTCAAGCTTCTCCCAAACCTCCTTTGGTGATGTCAAACTATTAAGGTGGAAAAAAAAATCTCTTGACATGCTCAAAAAAAAAAACCATATGCTTCATCCAATTTGTTAAAATACTTGGCTTTCTCTACAACAGAATTTGGTTCCACTTCAGTGCCCATGGTAAATCTGAAAAAGCCCCTTGGCTCTCATTTGAATCACCATCTTTGCCTTCCATTAAAAGAAGTTGAAAGGTGTTATAATGATTTGGGTATCATTCATTACTACATGCTTTGATGGTGGTAAAATTGCTAACTGGTTTACACATAGCGATTCAATTTTATCTGGAATTCATTAACAAAGAAGCTCAAATCCACTAAGAATTTGGTCTGCAACTCAAAAATATCCAACTAGATATGATACCATGTGATAAATTCGAACCAAAAAGTGAGTAATTAAAAACAAAAGAGAATATAGGAGCATTAGTGAGGTTCAGAGATCAAATTTGGGTGCAAGATTCAGCAAAAACCATCAAATTACAGATAAATTACACACAATGATAGCGGGAAACAAGATAATTTCAGACTATATAACTATGAAAATGTTATTAATGAGTTTATAAATACATCATAATATTTTAAAATGGTCTTGGAATCCAATTGTGAGAAAATAACCCAAAATTGCCAAATTGGTATCAAACCCCTCTAGGTGGGCCAATCTCGTCCCAAATCTCTCCAAATGGCCACAAATTGCTGAAGTGGCATGGATGATGTGTTGTGGGTCAATTATTACACCTTGGATAGTGTGGGTGTGGAAAAATGGATGGTTTAGAGTCTCAATGCAACATTAATTGCACCAAATCAAGCCAAATTTGGGCAAAATCCCACTCTAGCGCTCCAAGTCAACTTGTTTGTCCACAATCAATGAATGGGAGCACACCAGAAATGATGGATGTGATTATGTGTCTGGTTGACTAGGCTGGAGTATCCATGTGGGTTATAGAACCTCAAATTGACATGGCATATGTCCACCTAAGCACCCCTAGTCCACCTCATAGTGTATTAAAGCTTAAAAAGAAATAAAATTGACTAATTAGTGTAACTAAGGTACTAATGATGGATTACTATTCTAACATTATTTTTTTAGAGAAGGAGAGTGACAGAGTGACACTAGTGGTTAGGGGTACATATAGAGAGAGAGATATAATTTGGGTTAGGGGTTTTGATAGATAAATAAACCAATTATCTCTCTCTCTCTCTCTATATATAATGGTTTAGTAAGAGATATTTATTTTTAGGGGTTTAGAGAGAGAGTGTGTGACAAAGAGAGACACTAGTGGTTAGGGGTTTAGAGAGAGAGAGAGAGAGAGAGAGAGAGAGAGAGAGAGATAATTTGGGTTAGGGTTTGAGAGAGGGGGGTATGGGTTTGTATATATATATATATATAGGGAGAGAGAGAGAGAGAGAGAGAGAGAGAGAGAGAGAGAGAGAAACTTTTTGGTCTTACAGATAGAGAGAAATATTAGGAGTTAAAGGTTTGGAGAGAGAGAGATTGGAGGTTAGGGGTTTAGAGAGAGAGATAGAGAGAGAGAGAGAGATATTGGTGGTTGAGGCCTTAGAGAGAGATATATTGAGATTTAGTGGTTTATATAGAGAGATACAAAGATAGATAGATATATTGAGAGATATTTGAGGTTAAGGATTTAGAGAGAGGGATATTGGTGTTAGGTAACTGAGGGATAGAGAGAAAGATAGATATTGGGGGTTAGAGGTTTAAATAGAGACATGTGATTTAGGGGATTAGAGAGAGTGAGAAAGAGAGATTGGTGGTTATGTGTTTATAGACAGAGAGATTTGGGGTTATGGTTTTAGAGATAAAGACAAAAAGATAGATATTGGGGGTTATGGGTTTATAGAGAGAGAGAGAGAGAGAGAGAGAGAGAGAGAGAGAGAGAGAGATGGAGAGAGATATAGAGAGAGATAGAGATATTGTGGGATAGGGTTTTGGGAGAAAAGGAGAGATAAACAAAGAGATATTGGTGGTTAGGGTTTTATATAGGGAGAGATAGATTGGAGTTTAAGGGTTTAGAGAGAGAGAGATTGAGTATTAGTGTTTAGAGAGAGAGAGAGGGATGGGGATAGAAAGATATTCAAGATTATTTTTTTAGAGGGAGAGAGAGATATTAGGGGTTAGATGTTAGAGAGAGAGGGACACAAATAGAGAAAGTGAGAGAGATATATAAATAAAGAGAGACATTAGTGGTAAGGGGTTTAGAGATAGATATTGAAGGTTAGAGATAGACTAATTGGGTTTTAGTGTTTATATAAAGAGAAAGAGATAGAAATATGGATATTGGGGTTTAGGGTTTTAGATTAAGTGTGTGTGTGTGATACATCGAGAGATATTGTACCTTAGGGATTTACAGACACACACATTTACAGACACACACAGGTTATGGGTTTAAAGAAATATATATATTGTGAGTTACATGTATATATATATATATATATATATATATATATATATATATATAGAGAGAGAGAGAGAGAGAGAGAGAGAGAGAGAGAGAGAGAGAATATTGGTGGTTATTGGTTTAGAGAGAGAGAGATAGAGGTAGGTGTTTTTTATAGCCTAGAATGACACATCTCTATCCGTGACAACTTTTACATGCTTTCGTCGCATGACAGCACTTCATCAAATGCCACTGTCAATCACTGAAAATACACCTTTATTGGAGGATCCATATATATATTTTTGTAACTCCATTTAACCTCTTCTCTAGACCATTGAAAAGGTATCATAACAAGGAAAAACTTTTTAGAAGACACCAACACCTGAAAATGCATAGAAATACCTTAAAAAGATATTTTTTGACCCGCTCACGAGTTTGATTAAGAAAACCTATGGGTTTCCCTTGACACTCAGGAATCTGCTTCATAAAATGCATGAGTTTCCCATGAAGTGGCCAAAAAAATATTAAAATATTAAAATTATCGAATTTGAGGTGGTTAGGGTGGTTTTGAAACTAGTCTTTCAGTTGTAACTGATCCCTATTCGACCCTAACTCTTTAGAAAAGTATATAAGAGAGGGACAAGGGTTCATGAAAGGGGACTTGGAATTTGCATTGTTATGCTGGAGAAATTGGGACTCTCATCCCCCCTACCTTTTCCATATATTCCATCTTCTTGTGTTGCAGAGCTTGGAGGCTGAGATTCTTAGAGAAGAGAAGCAAGAGATCCAAATCAAAGGTTTCACGAGGTGCCTTGTGTTACAGAGAGAAACTTCCTATGGCTTTGGGGTACCAAAATAGACAGTATGACACCAAAAATAATTCATTTCCAATATGCTAGAGTAGTAAAATCATCTAACACTAATGGATATAGAATCATACCTTATTCTATATGGTTGAATTAGATCCCCGTTGAGCTTTTCCAATCAAACTTGTATTCCAAATTCGCTCTCAACAACAAAAAACAAAGAAAGCATGATATATATAAATTTGTTAGACCTACTCTAGAATATATAATCAATCATGTATAAGAAAGTAAATACATCCATGGATTCAATATTCATATTTAAAATGCACATGTATTGGATAGGAAAATATATTTCTATTAATAAAACATATATACAATAGTGAGAAACTCTGTCGGCACTTCTGTGAACTAGAGAAACCAAGTCATCCACCTGGGCCTCTACCACTTAAATCCTCCATATCTCCATATAAAGCTCACAAAGCAAAGGAAATATTGGAAAGAACACTGTGCGCTCCAAAGGGGAAAAGGGATGCAGACTCAAGTATAACCAAAATGAGGCAACAATGGACTATAGTTTCCTTACTGTTCAATTTCTCCCCCTTCAAAGTATCCAAGAGGCTCAATATATAACATTCCAAAGAGGTAATGGAGGGTCAAGTCCAAGTGTTCTCAAGGCATATGGAAGGGAAAGAGATAAGATATTTGGAATCATATGAGGAAAATTCCAAAAATATTTGTCTTTATGCACACATCCTGATGTAAGCGGGTTTGAGGTCAAAAGTTGCGTATACACGCAAGTATGGATTTAAAAGTCTTGTATAGGCATAAACATGTGATTTTGGGGGATCATATTGGAACATCAAAGTATAATATAGGTCCATGGGGTTCAAAGAGTCTACAGAGGGACATGGAAGGCCATAAAAATGTGATAAACCAAATGTGGTAAAATCAACTATAACATATGCCCCCTAATGTGTGAGTTCAGAGGGGTAACATAATGGATGAAATACATTATATAATCCATCCCAGAAGTGGAGTAATGAATATCTAGGTGGAAGAACCAACCTTTCATTAGTACAATACAATAATCAATCTCTGCATGTGATTTCAAATACATATAGCAGTCTTGGATACATAAGAGTACAATAGCCATGAATAGGCATGATATACAAAATGTCATTTGTCGTCCATGTATAATATAAAATGGATCAAGATCTCTACAATAGATGAAGATATCTAATATATACTGGAATATGATCATGAGAGATGAAATATCATGAATACTGGCACGATCAAGGAGGCAACATATATGGAATGCCACCAATATGGAAGGTCTTCTACAAAAACCCCTACGAGTACATGTCCTACTATGTGAATAGATGTGTCGAGGTTGAACATAGTAGTCTATCATCTGATTACTGATCATTGATTTATACTGTTAACAGATGTAAGATAACCCACCGATAATGAAAATGAGAATCAAGGTGCATAGTGAAATCAAACAAGTGTGAATATATGTGTTGAGGTCGAACACTTGGAAGAATCCATCGATCAGAGGATATTGATGTATTCCCAAAATTGTTGATGGCGAGAGAACCTACCACTGATGACTATAAGTCTCAAGGCACTCAAAGGACTCTAGACTCCTATTCCAGAATAAATGATCTGAAGTCGATGGAATGGAATCCACTAGAAGGACGGAATCATTGATAATTTTAGGGGAAAAATTTATCCCATGGGCTATTTTTCCATGTTTTTCTCCAAAAAAAGATTCACCATTTTGCATTTTTTGAATCCCCGTTTTGCCCAATTTTTATTGGGTAAAATTTTTGCACCCTAAAAATCACCAAATTATTATATAAATGATATAAAATCCTTGGAAATTAGAATATTTTTAAAAAAAATATCGCCAAACATTTTATAGTTGGTGTTTTAAGAATTGGTAATATTTTCCAACATTTTTACACTTTTAAATAAGTATGGCTCCTTAAAATCATCCTTGGAGGGATTTAAGGCATCCCCCATCAACCAACACAAGGTACTTGGCAACTTTGTATAATGTGGAAGAGCTCAAACAAGATGTGCATGAACCAGTAACTATACCGATAATGGATGACATGCAAAGTTAAAATAAATGAGGAATGGCCGAATCAGGATTCAACTTCCTTCAAACAAGAGCATAAGGAAAGTGGTGATTGAAGGTAGGCACCATGGACTCGATATGTAAAACTGGGACATCTGTGTGACACAAGAGGCATCAACAGAGGCTCCATGGGGACTTGAAGCATAACCAGGTGGTGGAGATAAAATCAGAGTAATGAATACAACTCCTATAGTAAAACTAATAACCCAACCAACATATGTGATATACAGTGCTCTGTTCGAAGGTGACACGACTCGAATGATGCCAAAGATAATATCATTTCTTGTCCATATTTTTATGTTTTTTGATTTTTTTGGACTTTTCATATATTTTGAAAATATTGAAAAAGAATAAAAGTGCTTAATATTACATATCTAGGTGGAGACGATTGTCAGGGGCAAGAAAACTAGTTCCAAGCAGTGGAACATTCCTATGCTCAATGCAAGGAAGTATGTGTAGGATAATGACACTTAGGGGAAGGTCTCCTCCCAGTAAAGGGGTGATAAAGATGAAAAGGATATGTAAAAGGCTCTGCTTGGATAGACATGAGACAAGCTCAGGCTACATGTCTTATAACTCTGAAGTGGGGATCTGACATCAAGCTCAATAAGGAAATCAAAACTTATGAAATGCAATTACAACTTGATATATACAATGGAGTCCTTGGGGAAAAGCCATCATAAAGTTCAAGAGGAGAAGTTCTTTCTCAAGGACATGGGAGGACTAAAAAGGGACTCCCCAAACCCAAAGGAGAAATCTCAGCATGGGAACCAAATTCAAAATAGGATCTAAGTAAGTAACCCATGTATAGGAAGGCTCTACCATTCACACAATATCACTTCTAACAACAACATGAAGGTTCCGTGACATTATGGAATGGGGTCATACCTAATGTTAAGATGAAATGGTCATAAGGCCATGCAAAATATAAGCGGATGTGAAATCATAACCTATATGCCAGTTCATACATTATACTTGTGATAATCATGAATAGATCAAAGACTCCATCAAAACACGTTCAAATCAGGCCCCATTTTTGTATATAACATTATGTATTATGACATCAAATTTTGAACTATATTTTAATGAAAAAGACTTATGATGATTGGCTATTATATTTACATGTGTAAATGTGTTAGTGAATTCTCTTATCGTCTCTGAAAAAAATGCCAATATAGTACATAGTTTTCATATGAATCAACAACTTGATTAAAATTTCTTGTAATCTAAATGTATGTTATGTTCTCAAATTTCCATTCTAGAAACCTTACACACAAGAGCCTTTGTAACAAAATCAAATCCCTAATATGATACAATCCATCTAGTTGTGAGACCACTAACTACGAATCAAGACGTACCTCAAGAGAGTGAATACCATGTGAAATGGCATCACACAATAACTCAATCATGACACTATACTCAACAATATTGTTCAATGAAGGTTGTAGACAAAAAAATCTTGAAGATAACACTTGACTTGTAGGAGTATAAATCAACCAAGTAGCCGAAGATGAGTTTGGAGCGTGGCTGCTAACACCGTCAGTGAATCCTACATAAATCGAATACTCTGTCGACATCTTCCACAACAAATGGAAGCAAGTCAACAGACTCGATCACCACAAGAAGACTAAAACTAAGCTATGCAAATGTACAATAATATACAACAAATCAACCTTGGTTGAGAATCATGCATAGTACTTTTAAGATAGAGCCCATTTCTAGGCTCTGCCAAGGTTGTCTCTTCATAATCGAATAACTCATAGGAACCTTTCTCTAATACCCACTTAACCACGTAAGGACCATGCCACATAGGGTTAAAATTTTCTTCCCCCAAGGGTTTCTTAGCTTGGTCCCACAAAAGAACCAAGTCATCTTCACTAAACCTCCCAGGACAGACATACTTATCATAATGGACCTTAACATGACACTTATTAATCTCAATTTCCACTAAATCATCTCGGTGTTGCTCATCAAGTTTCTCTAAGTAGACCAGATGCTCTTCCAATGTAGAAGTCTCTAGTAAAAGCTCGACAAATAGCTTCAAAGAAGGGGTTTTGCACTCAACCCGTAAGATCGACTCCACCCCATGCATAAGATGATATGGAGAAAAACTGGTGGCAGTCTTGATCGTGGTTTGATAAGCCCAAAAAGTAGGATATAACATGATATGCCAATTGGTCTTTCTTTGTGCGATGGTTCGTTGGGGAATGGACTTAAGTGATTTGTTCACTGCTTCAACCTGTCCATTCGCTTGAGGATAGTAAGAAGAAGAATGGTCTTTCTTATACCCTAAATTCAAAGACAACTCAACCATCATCTTGTTCTGAAAGTTCCTTCCATGGTCAGTGAAAAGCTCCTTTGATATACCAGACTGAGTGATAATATGATTGAATACAAAATGCGAGGATGTCTCACCGTCGGCTTTAATAGTGGGCATAGCATTTGCCCATTTTGTGAAATAGTCAACAATGAATATAATGTGATGGTGCCCCCCATCCAAGGTTGGGTTGCAATCCATAAAATTGATCCCCTGGTTGGTGAAGGGACTAGTAGTGATAATCAGATGCAAAGGGGTAGGATCTGAGTGCATGTTCTCTGAAAACACCTAGAAAGGGTGGCACCACTTGACCGCATTAACGCAATATTTAAAGATGAATGGGTAAAATAGCCCGCTCTCAAAATATTTTGAGCTGTAGAAAGCCCAGGTAAATTACCACCACACACCCCTCCGTAGAAATCATTCAGCACAACCTCAGCCTCTTCGTGAGTTAAGCACCAATGCAAAATGGAATCAACCCCAAGGCGATACAAAGTATTATCTACAATGAGGTAATTCTTTGCTACATGACATAGTCATTGACACTCATCTCATGAGAGGTGAGAAGGAACCTTCAAGGTTTGGGAGTAAACAATAATATTCCCATACCATGGGTCCACAGTCGAAATGAGAAACATGTGTTCATCAACGAAAGAGTCCTCATGAACCTCTCCCTCATCCAAACTTAGAAAATTAGATATGAGCTCAACAAAAATTAATGACTTCTTCGATTTCACCGAAACAAACTCGAGGTCAAATTCTTACAATATCACAATCGATTTATTGTATTTCCCCCCTATCATCCTTCTAGTGAGGTTGAATTGAAATGGATTAATGTGAGGCACAACACAAGTTTGGTGAAGAAGAATATAATGACTCAAATGCTGGACCACATGGACAGTAGCTAAGGATAACTTCTCGACATGGGTATAACGAAGCTCCACATCAATAAGGTTTCAGCTAAGATAATAGATGACATTCTCATGAAGCTCCTCATCCTCTTGAACCAACACCATACCAATCGTTTGTTGAGATGCGACCACATATATCAAAAGTCACGACTAGAGTCGGGTGGACTAAGCATGGGGGCCGATGCCAAGGCTCTCTTCAAAGATTCAAAAGACTCCTGGTCTCTCTCATCTGAGATGAATGGTGTGCATTTTCTCAACAAACGCATGAAGCCTTTAGTCAAATTGGAAAAAATGACAATGAATCTTCGCAATAATGCTTCCATTCCTTGCAAAAATTTAAGATGTCTAATATTATGTGAGGGAGACAATTGAAGTATTGCCCCAACATTCAAAGGGTCGACCCTTATACCCTCCTTAGAAACAATGAACCCTAGTAAGAGACTAACCTTCATGCAAAATATGCACTTATGAGGATTTAACTGAATTTGATAATGGCGGCATCTTTCAAAAACCAAACGCAAATGATAAGGATGATGCACCCTCATACGATAGTGAGTAGCTAAGTCATCCAAATAAAATTCAATTATCTTTTTAAGATCATGAAAGACGAAGGTCATAGCCCATTGAAAAGTAGCTTTGACATTTTTAAGGCTGAAGGGCATCTTCTGATATGCAAACTTACCCCAAGGACAAATGAAAGCAGTCTTATATTGGTCCTTAGGTTTAATATGGAGATGATTATATTTTGAAAAGCCATCCATAAAGGAGAAAACATCTCTCCTCGCACACTCATCCAAAATATGATCAATAAATGGTGTGGAGAAGTTATCCTTAGGACAAGATCGATTCAAGTCTCTTAAACTAGTGCATACATGAATCATTTCCTACTTCTTATCCACCGGAATAGGGTTTGACACCCATTCGTCAAGGGAACAGGATAAATGAAGCCAACTTTGAGCAAATTCTCTATCTCTACCTTGATAGTGGGTGCTTTCCTAGGATTCATCACACACAAATGCTATCGAATAGGTTTATCAGCCAGATAGGTTTTAATTTCATGTTAGACAATATGAGGGTCAATTCCCATCATTTCCTCATATGACCAAGCGAATACGTCTCGAAATTATTTAAAAAGCTCAGTGTATTCTCTAACCTCATTGGGGGAACAATCTTCCCCAATGTACACATTTTAACCCTTACCAAGAATGCAAGAAATATTGATAGGTACAGTTGGTAACAAGTTGGCCATGTTCCCTTTGGCATAATTTCTAGGAGAGCCTAATGGGACCACAGGCCTACCAAATTTCTCGCTAAAGATCGCCTTATATTCATCACACACTATATCATCAATTTTAGGAAGAAAGTAAGATCTATGATGCAACTCTCCCCAAATAATTTCAATACCTGACATAGCTTCAAGAATAGCCTCATCCGATACAAAAATGTCATTGAAGCAGCCGTGAGAGTGAGATGACGCAACTGCCCAAGCAGGAAGTGCATAAGGGTCCTCTTCCTCCGTCCGCGAAGAGGAAGGACTAGGATCTACAACAGAATCAATATTATCTTGATAAGACACCAATGTTGTAGACAACGACCTGTCTATCTTGGAAGGTATAGAATATTCACCCGAAGTACTCGGAGAAGGAAGAGTCCAAGAATCCTCCATATGCAAATTGAGAAAAGGAACCGAACTCAACAATGTTGAGGCCTTACCAAGACTAGAACTGATCATAAGAATGGGCACAACACAATTAAAAGTTCCCATCAACGAAGGATACATGCCCACCCCAAAACTCTCAGTTGTCATCTGAGAATGATCGATGACTGAGATAGAATATCTTGATGATGATTTTGAACTAGAATTATCAAAATATCTCTAATCGATCATAAAAATATTCCCATACAAAGGAAAACAAGCAACCCGAAATAGGGATGATGCGACCGCTTGCATGTTATAAATCTAGTTCCTACCTAGTAAAATATTATAGTCGATGGGTGCATCAACCACCTCAACCTCAATTGTAATAGTATTCCCTCCCAATTAGACCTCAAGGGAAGGAAGTATACCATGCAACCAAAAATATCTTCCATCAAATGCAGTCAACATGGTGCCCGACTTAGACAATGTAGGAGAACTCAAACCCTTCCAACATGCTCTGAGACATCATGGAAGTCCCAATATCTTCATTAATTACTGTGTACTTGATGGTGTTTCTTAGACACTCTACATGAACCAAAAGGGACACATAATAAGGAAAGTGAGGCTAGACTCCATGAGTTTCAAATTTAATCACCGAAGGAGAGCTTCTATCAGCCACCCCAAGAGCAGACAAAAATGCCTTCCTTTCTGGAGGGAAATTCTGAAGAAATTCTAAAGAAAACATTGCATAAGGAGTCTAGCCCAAATCATAGACAATATAATAGTTTTGGATAGCTTAGGAATTAGGATTGTGCCCTGAATGCTTTAAGAATCCCTTAGGAATGCGAGGTGGAGCTCTAGGCTTGTCGTTAGGCTTCTCAATATGCAAAGGGCTCTCAGGTGGGGCAGGTTCTTTCCTTAGGTCAGGTTGCAATGTACCATAATCTTTAGCATGCATCACAACATTTTCAGCAGCCATCATGTTGATGCAACCATGGACACTAACGGTGTTCGGTGGGTTTTGAGTCCCACCAGAAGCACTACCAAGGTCCACGGTCCTTGAATTCATATTCTAGTTTTGTGGTAAAGGAATTTTCAAAATAGATAGGCTCTGTGTAATGAAATTCAAGCTGTCTTCTATCTGAGGGCACAAGTGAGTGAGGTGATCATCCCCGTAAAGCTTGCAAGGAAATTTAACCTTACATGTAGGTTTCTTGTCCCACCCAGCATTATTTTTGTTCTTGTCATTATTAGCATTTTCATTCCTATTCCCACCCTTTCGATTGTTTTTACCTTTTTTCTTATTCCATCCAGGTTGCTGGTTACCTTTTTGGTTCTACGATTGCACTGAAAGTACATCTATTGTTTGGGTAGGATGAGATGAATCCATAGCTTGTCTCGATGTAGGTTGGTTAATAGAAAAATTATTCATTTGATTTGTAACTAAGTCTATAGGTTTAGCACTTGCGGAGCCAATAGTGCCATCGACATGTGGCCTAGGTTTGAACTTAGGGTCAAAATTAGATCTAGGTGTGTTTGGTATGATCTCATACAAGAGTCCAGATTGAGCATAAACAAAATCTAACTCCTGATCTCGAAAGATAGCATGTTCCTCATTCTACACTACGGATGTGGAAACATCCTTCACTATATAAGGAAATAAATACTTGAGGAACCGCTCCAAAAGTAACTCCAGTGGAATGAAGGATTTAATCAATCTCTTCCATCTACGCCACTCTTGAATGTTATAAGAAATATGGGTGGCTTTGTCCTGTTGAAATGTCGACAAAAGTTCAGTACCGAAATCGTAATGCACGGGTAGATGAAAGTGATTGATAAAAGTCATAGCTAAGTCATTAAATGTTGTATAAGTCCCCCCAAGAAACTCTATATACCACTTTGCTGCATGACCCATGAGGGTGCATTGAAATAGCATTAAACGAATCGAATCATGAATTGGAGGAGCACCATAGGTGGAAAGTCATGACGTTCTCACCAGGGTCTTCATAGTCTTACATTCAAACTTGGGAATGTATGAAGGAAGCTTGGCAGGAATGAACAACCATGCCGGGTCATGAGATACCGAGTCATTAGTCAATCTCGACAAGTAAGGTAAATTCAACGTTGCAAGGAAAGGGATCCTAGGTTTAGCCATCTGAATCCATGCTCCTAGATAAGGTTGGTTCACATAGGTATAATTGTTATAAACACCATGGCCTTGG
The DNA here is from genome assembly GCA_001517045.1 of Pseudotsuga menziesii. Taxonomy (NCBI): domain Eukaryota; kingdom Viridiplantae; phylum Streptophyta; class Pinopsida; order Pinales; family Pinaceae; genus Pseudotsuga; species Pseudotsuga menziesii. The sequence goes on from LPNX011236173.1 coordinate 266,597, forward strand.
CCAGTGGGATAGTAACCTCCTCCCATTTGACCCATATAGGGTTGCATCGACATATTGTAGTTTGGAGTACCTTGAGGTTGGGGTTCTATGAAGCCATAGTTGGGAGAATGATAAGTGGGTTGATACCAAGACCCATAAGGTGTATAAGTTTGTACATAAGACGCTCCATAAGATGGTACATACCATGCTAACACATAAGGAGGAACATATCCTTGTGACACTATGGTGTGAGAAGACGTGGGATAAACATGGATAATGGTAGAAATCTATCCCAAAGGACCATGTGAGTTAGGAGGAGGATGCTTCGTCAAAAATGCATTTGAAGGAACCGATGTTGAAGGCGATGGAATTTGGGAAGGAATGTAGATTGTGCCCCTAATATTCACATGTCTAGGGTTAGTTCCATGAATGGGAACACCAGTACTATGCCTAGGACATGTGTGTGAAGGTCCTCCCACCACAGGGATGGAAGGTGCAATATGATTACTACTACCAAACCTCTCTGCTTAGAAAGGAAAGAAAGTCCCCCCAGGTGCAACACTAGGGTCAACACTTGATATGACATTGGGTTCCAGCCTAGTCTCTGGAAGGTCTGGTATGCCATACCTAAATGTGCTAGTGCTAGTGGGTGCATGGTGAGTCTCACCACTCGAATTATGTGACCAATACCAATGGTTTGCATTTATGTAGTCTGGAAATTGTGATAAATGATCATGTGATGTCCCAGCCATAGGCTGGCTAGACCCTATCGGAGTCCCATACATACTCGAAGGTTCAGCCTCCCACACGGTAGGTGGAGAAGAGGGATTCTCTAGGATATCAGACTCATGGTGACTCATGGTGAGATCTATGTGTGAATCAAAGTGAGTATCAGTCCACCCAGACTGTCTGGTTCTCTCTCCCAAAGGAGGAGTTGTAGAAGGCAGAAGACCTGCTAAATGACAAGAACAGTGGGGTGCCACACCTGAATCCACTATGACTCAACAAAATAAAAAGACTCAACCTAAACATTCAACCCTAAGCAATCTAGCGTACAGAGAGCACACTCCTAAGAAAATATACAACAAAAAACAAGCAAACAAAGGGGAGGATTTGTGAGCTCCTGAATGCAGTAGGTATGTCTCACTTAAGAGAGGCTTGAGACTCCCATACACTACAAGAGAATGTACCTAACCAATTATAGTGTCCCTTAGATTCAACGTGTAAAGCGACTGTGTTGTTTGACCCCTACCTAGCCAAGACACCTACATAATAATCTCTGCAAGTACCCCCTGTGATACCTAGGTAAGACAACTAAGGTCACCTGAATATAACCAATGTTCAAGCAGGAATTCCAGGAAGGATTGACCGTATGGGAAGGGAAGAAAATCCTTAAGCTTGAAATCATGAACCGGTACCTCAAAATCCCCCAGATATGAATACGATCCTGGAAATATCTCTGGCACTCACAAAAAGTTACCAAGGACTATACCAATCACAATTGTTTATGTTGCCTTGTGCTGAACTCCTGTGTAAGAGGAGCATCCTGAGAAACACTAATTATACCAAGGATTTCTCTCTCTCTCACTTGGACAGAAACCTACTTCTTTTTTTTAGTAGTCTTGGAGAATTAACTCACAATGAACTATTGCAAGACTCTAAAACCTAATGTTTTTTATGAACCCTATAAAAGAAAAATGTGTAATTTATTTTAATTAAGCGTTGATTTTAATGGCTGTGATTACTCAAAGGGAAATGGTCATGCAACAAATGATATTATGACTCAACAATGAAATAAATGTGCACACCTAACAAACCATGCCAAGTGAAATTTTTTTGAATGAAAAACGAGGTATGCCACTACATGAGATGCAAGTTTTTCCCTCAAATGAAAATTGCAATCATTCCTAAATGAAAACCTGACTATAATTTCAGTAAGAAAACCTAATGCAAGTACCATGCAAGTGCAAAATGCAAAAATGCATAAGTATGCAAAAAAAATATTTTTGTATTTTTTGAAATAAATGAGATGTAAAAGCAACAAAAAGTCTCTACCACTCTCAGACCCTGAAACAACTCACAGACAACAGCCAAGCAAGCAACCAAGATAAAAGAAATATAATGCACTAATCCCAAAACACAAAAGGAATAAATGAATGACAAGAACAAAATCTAATTAAAAATAAATCAAAAAGGGTCTCTGGTAAGAAACATAGGCTATATATAGACACCAAAAGCACCCAAGAAGACTCAGAAATCATTAAAACTCACCCAACAACACTCAATCCTCCAAATAATTCTCAAAATAAAAGCATACATGACTGTTCGTAGTAAACTTGTGTACATATGTGGGAATTCAAGAGAAAACCGTGTGTATACATGACTATGAAGCAAATAGTCGGGTACAAGAAGAAAAAGAGGGAAAAATGATAAGACAAGGTCAAATTACTCCTATAGAACACTACTAGGAAAAGATACCTCCAGAACCGATACAGAAATAGATAAATAAAGAGTAATTCAAGTACATTTTATACCCATCACCAAAGAAAAAACAACTAGGAACCTCCCCAATGAAGTCGCCAATTCTGTTACGGAGAGAACTTCCTATGGCTTAGCGATACCGCAACAGACAGTATGACACCAAAAATCAATCCTTTCCAATATCCAAGAGCAGTAAAATCATCTAACACTAAGGGATATAGAATTGTACCTTATTCCGGACGGATGAAGTAGATCCCCATTGAGCTTTTCTAATCACACTTGTATTCCAAATTCACTCTCAACAACAACAAATAAAGCAAGCATGATATATATATATATATATGATGTGTTAGACCTAATATAGCATATATAATCAATCATGTATAAGAAAGTAAATACATCCATGGATTCAATATTCATATTTAAAATGCACATGTATTGGACAGGAAAATATATTTCTATTAATAAAATAGAGATACAATAGTGGCAAAATCTATCGGCACTTCTGCGAACCAGAGAAACTGAGTCCTCCACCCAGGCCTCCACCAGTTCAATCCTCCATATCTCAATAGCAAACTCAAATAGAAAAATAAAGCTTAGGAATAACACTATATGCTCTAGTGGGAAAAATGGATGCATACTCAAGTATAAGCAAAATGAGGCAACAATGGACTATAGTTTCCTTACTCTTCAATTTCTCCCCCTTCAACGTATCCAAGAGGCTCAATATATAGCACTCCAAAGAGGTAATGGAGGGTTGAGTTCAAGCATTCTCAAGGAATATGGAAGGCCAAGAGACAATATATTTTAACTCATATGAGGAAAAATCCAAAAATATTTGTCTTTATGCACACATCCTAATGTACATGGGTTTGAGGTAAAAAGTTGCATATACACGCGAGTATGGATTTGAAAGTTGCGTATACGTATAAAAAGGTGATTTTTGGGGATAATATTGGAACATAAAAGTATAATATAGGTCCATGGGGTCCAAAGAGTTTGCAAAGGGACATGGAAGGCCATAAATATGTGATCAACCAAGTGTGGTAAAATTATCTATAACACCTTACAAGAGGAGAAGGTAAACTTTGTACTTATTCCATTATCAATAAAGATTTGATGCTCTTCCCTTTCCAAATCATTGTCTGATTGATGTTGAATTTGTGTTTATGATCATATGTTGATGTTAATCATATTAGGGTTTCATATTATTTTGATTATCATTTCTTTACATATGGTCAAATTGGTTTGAGGAAGGTTGAAGCTTGTTTTACTGGTCGCTTCGATTGAGGAGAAAGAGGAGCAAGAGGAGGGCTAAAGGAAAGATTGGATCAGCCTTCAATAAATAAGGTATGAGATTTTCTTACCTTTGAATCATGTTTATATTTGCTTGCAGAACTTTATGCACATGTATTTATACCCCTAGTATGTTAGTGGCGTCTTAACCCCCATCCATAGGAATGCTTTCCCTAAAAATAGAACCGGCGACTCCACTGGGGAGCCTTGTCTTGTTTGGGGTCTCCTTGCCTTTATTTTCTAGTATATTTAAGGTTTCAGGTCCTTCTTGCAACTTAGTATTAACTCCTAAGACTATTAGGACACCTCCCCTGCCTCTTTAGGGGTGTTTCTGACCATTTTCGAGCCTTCTACCACTCACTCGCAGTTGTTTCACTTCATAGTAATTAGTTCTAGCTGTACTCATGACTTCCCTTAAGGGAACCTATGAGTCACTCATGATCTGGCCTAAGGAAATTCATGAGTTCCTTGTTATTGTGTTTTTTCACTATTTCTAGGCCTTTTTGGGGTACTTTAAAGCTGTTTGAAGGGTCTTTATGGCTCCTCTATTTGTGCTTGACCCATAGGAAGTAGTGTATCCTCTTAAGTATGATATTTAATTTGTAAGTTATTTTGAAGTCTTTGTGCTTTTTTTTTCTCTCCCACCACCTTCTTCTTTGGCTTGACCTTGTTATCCAAGGTGTTGAGAAGCCTTTGTTAGCAGGTTTAGAATGAACCTAGGAGCTTCCTAACCTTGTTTATTTCAGTATTTTTGTTTACCCTTCCAATTGAGGTTCTATTTGGATTTAGGGAAACCTATAGTTTGTTTGTAGGTTATAGAGAAGAAGTCCATTTACTTTGCTTATATCATATGTATGCATTAGTTTTTAGGTTGTTTTTATTTGTCATTTTATAAAGAAAAATTAAAAAGAACAATTTTTTGCTTCATATTCATGTATGCTAGGGTTTAGTCTTAAGTGCATTGCATGTCTTTGTTTCTTGAAAATACAAAATAAGTCTTTCATTCGTGGCCTTCATTTTTTAGTTTTGAAAAGAAAAGAGAAGTAGAAGTTTGCATTTGCATTTTGATTTCTCTTTTGTTTAGTCATATTGTTTATGCTTTCAAGTAAAAAAACCATTGGTTTCACCTCCACTAATTTTGATTAATTAGCAACCCTTAAAAATAACATTTAAAATCTAAAATATATTAGTAATAGTTTCTTTCTAGGGAAGACACACACTAGTCTAGGATAGTGTTTTGAATTAGGGAAATATTTATCTGCAAAAAAATTTAAACTATAACCTAGTGGGTTCATTCACGAAATACAATTTCATAAAGAAAGAAACCTATTACATATAAATCTCTTCACCATCATGTGTTGAGGTCCCAAACATTAGTTATTGACCTTAAATCCCAAATTGTGAAGTGAAATATTGGCCTAAACTTCAGTTTTACATATAAAAGTCCAGCACCACCTTTTCCCTTAAGGAAAGAGGCATTACCTTTTTCAGTAATGTCTACTGTCTGTTGATAGTAGGCGACACCACCCCTTATTCCTCTTGTTCAAGGTGGAAGAAAAGTGGTGCCCGAGGTAAAAAGTGAAAAAGAGAAGATTCCATAAAGTTTCCCAAAGGAAGACTTCGTGGCACCCTCATCCCTACTCCTAAGGACCACTTGGACTTGAGATCCATCCTTTTGGGATCTCCCTTCCACCTCACCCACCATTTAATCAGCCATCCCTATCCTCCTAAGGATTATAAAACCTGACTCATTCCCTTGGTTAAGAGGAAGAAAACTTATGCTGCTACACTGAGGTTCTGGAAAAATATAGGATGAGCATAGAAGGAGCAAGTTGGAGATTTTAGGGACAAGGCATTGGCATGTGAAGGAGCATCACAACACTAAGGAGAAGGTTGTAAGATTTCTTCTTTATTTTTAATGCAAAGTTGGTTCCTTTCTTGTAAAATATGTTAGGCTGTAATCATATATTTTACTATTGGATTCCTTAGTCACTAACATCGAATTGTAGATTATATTCTGGTGCCTTTGATATCATTTTCTTGTTTGATATGATTGTGAAGGTACATTCGTGAAGAGACATCATCCTAGGAAACAACTGCATCACTCTATCAAAGGACTCATTCCAGATCTCTACAACTTCTAGGGGAGGTCTTACATCTTTGTTGTAACCCATTTGTTCTATATCCCAACCATTCAGACTAGAGGAATAACCCTTGTCCACAAGAGGTGCATTTTTCCTAGCAACAAATCTGGTGACCATACTAGGGAATACAATTCAACACATCTAATCTTCCTTGGTCTTCAAACTCTTGTTTGAAATCCTAGCTCCAATCTTTCATTGATCAGATCTACTAGCTTATCTAGTGAGATCTTGGTTTAGTATAACCAGATATTCTTAGATTTGAGTCATTCCTACTTTTTGCAATCCATTTTCCTATCAAATTCATGATTTGATGCCAGTATTATAGTAACTTACTTCTCTTTCTCGCCATTGTCTTCATGCTTTGACATCTACAACGACACCGCACATGCACAATGGACAATAAGTGGTGCCACTGCTTGTGTGTAGTATTCCTTAAGTGGTGCCAACGCTCTATCATAGTGGACGAGAAGCGGTGTTGATCCAAAATCGCTCTGTCACTAACTCTCCTCAAGCGGTGCTAGGTAGGTCTTCTATATGCTTGTCATTTCAAAGCTTTTTTTGATTTTTTTTTTTTTTGTGTGTTTGGGTTTATTTTCAGAGATTTGGATAGTTAGATTCAAAGTCTGGATGTGGTAAATGCTTTACTTTGTTGAATTCAAAAATCTAGGTTACAACCATCAGTTTGATTTCTTGTATGCTTGGTTTTTGTTTTCGAAAGGAGTGCTTAGAAGTTTTAGTTAGATCTCTTTTTACTGCTTGATAAAACTGAAAAGGAAGACTTTCTTTTTGGTTTTTTCTCTCATTCTTCATTAGTTTACGAAATAATTCTTTTTGCTTTTAAGATAATTTTTTTTGTTGATATTTGATTATAATTTTACTTAAAGATGAATTATTGGATCCATGACTAGCCTCATAAGCTTTCAGATACCCATATTCTTCTTTCTTTTTATACACTCTTGTCTCATCAAAAGAAAAAATATATCATAGTTATAAGTTAGATCTTTCCATTTTTTGAAGAAAATTGAAAAAGTACTTAGTGTGTCTTTGAGTATTATTATCTTTCTTTTTAGCAAAAGAGATCTCACTTCATTGCTTTCTTTCAAAGATCATATTAGAAGTGTGTTTCTTGTTTGCATTCACAGAAATATTTGTTTAGTGAGACTGTTTGGGAAAGTTTTGGTTTTAAGACGAAATTTTAAAAGAAAACACTCTCGCCTTCCTGTAAGTATGGCATACTTTGAATGGTAAAGTGAAAAAATTTGCATATCATAATTGCATGGTTTTAATTTTCTGTCATCACTCCATGCATTCACCTAACCGTTCAACTTAAAATTAATGGTAGATTTAGGTTAAAAATCTTAGTAGCTTGAGTGATAGGCTAGAGACGTGTTATGATGTCGTAAAATGTAGGAGTTGTCATTTTTTTCCTGCACTACAACCCATAAACTACGTGGTTCTTCCACGTAGCATCGGTATATAGAATGGACCTTCACGTACCCTTGAGGTATATTGAAAGTTACTTCACATACTCTATTGTATATCGGAAGGCCCCTTTTGAATGGTTGTGCATTAGACAACACTACTACGGAATTGAGCTCCCATGTACCTCTTGTATATCGAGAGAACCTTCTAGTATTCTTGTAACCATCTGAGAAAAACCCTTTTCATTGTATTTTCGGTGCAATACACCAAGAACAACACTTGGGGAGATTACTACACACATGTCATCTAGGTAGTCATGTATTCAGGTGAGGGATAGTTGATCCTCCTCACCTCTTTTTACTGTTGGACTCTCCGGTATATAGAGAGTTGAAAAAACTTGACAATCCTAGTGAGGAAATGACTTGTATCTACCCCTCCTGCCACTTAAGTTTTCTTGTGACCTTTAGCTTTGTGTAGGGGAGTTTTGTGTGATTTTTCTAGTTTTAAAACCCTAGGTTAGGTTCTAGTGACCTTACAATTTGGCTGAGTTTCAATTGAGAAGATCCATAAGAAACCAAGGCTTACCACCCGACTTTCCTCCTGTCACAGGGGAGAGCCCAATGGAAGCCACAAATCAAGGTGCTGCAATTGACTCCCATGTGGAAGGAATCCTAGTTGTGGAAAGTGGATAACAATTGACCACTTACACTAATCCCTTGGTCGAACAACTTCCAGCGGTTGAAAATGCCTTTCATTTTCTGATGGAAGGTCGTGTTGATAGTCCTACTGAGACAGAATATGGCCCTAATGATCCTTTTTGGAGAACTTATATGGGTCAAGCCCTTTTTGAATTTGGGGTTACCATACCTACTTTTTTAAATCCTCCCATAGGTGTTGAATCGCATGAAGAACTGTATAGAAGGTTTCAACCATATTTTGACCATTTACAAAACATTCATGATAACCTTGAAAAAATCATTTCTACACCTGTTCCACATAAAGAATCTATGTATTCTCTTTTACCTTGTCTTTCGGATCCTTTTCCTTATGGATATTGTTCACTTTTCTCATTGTTGGATTCTCCTAATGTATCACCGGCTTGTGGTATGGCTACTCATAATCCAGGTCAAACCTCCGACCCTGCTTCTAGAGTTTTGAATCCTGGGTTTGTTACTAGTCCTCCCATACCCTCTGTAGCTGGGGGGAAATCCTCAGCTCAAGTGGCACCTGTATCTTCCAACACTGGGGGGAAACCCCCAGCTCAACTTGTGTCTATAGTTAGTGGAGTTACTCCTAGTTTTAGATAGACCCCTACTGTAGGACAACCAATAGTGGTTGTTCCTCCCACCAACACCAATATAAATAAACCCTCTATCAAGTTCAGGTAAACCCTCATGGGTACAACCTGCAGTCAACTAATCTTCTTGGGGCTATGTTTACCAAAGAAATAAATCAACTAATCTTCTTGGGGCTATGTTTACCAAAGAAATAAACCACCTCTAGGAATTATAAATTATCAACCTACATCTATAGGGGCTATGTATCCTGGAATCCCTTACCCTGGAAACATGTTTACGCCATGGGGGAAATCTAATTGGTCCTACATGCCAACAATGGGAGGAATACCTATTAATACTACTAGAGGTTCTGGAGGGACACCTTATGGTGGCCCACCCTTTGGGGTACCACCTAGTGGAGGCCCACCTAGCGGAGCTCCACCTTACAAAGGACTGCCACCCAGAGGACCACTATTAAGAGGACCACCACTTGAAGGCCCACCACTTGGAGGTCTGCCTTCGGGAGCACCAGCACCTAGAGGCCCACCTTCAAGAGGTCCACCACCTAGAGGTCCACCTTCTAGAGAACCACCACCTGGGGGACCACCACCTGGAGGTCCACCACTACCCAGAGGTCCACCACTTAGAGGCCCACCACCTTTAGGTGGCCCTCCCCCTGGGTGTCCACCCCCTTTGAAAGGATGTTTGGGAGGATCATCTTCCTATCAACCATCCCAATAACCAGTGTATCAGTTAACTTATGGTCCTACTGGTATGCATATTCATTATCAATACTACCAGTATGTCAAACCTAATCGTTAGCTTCTATTTTTGGCAACTTTGGACTTTATTGATCTATCCAATTTGATTAATGATCCCATTCAGCATAACCCTTCGTGGTCTGTTATTCCAGTCAAGTTACCATGATAAATTCTGAAGTTTGAAGAGAAGCAGGGAGATGATCCCAAGCATCATGTCATGATTTTCCATCTGTGGTGTTTTTCCAACTCCTTGATGGATGAGTATATTCATTTGAGACTCTTTCAACAAAATTTGATCGGTACGGCCGCAAAGTGGTACATTGAACTTCCACCACACCTATTTGTGGATTTTAGCTCATTGGAAACCATTTTTTCTCACGCACTTTCAGCTACCCATTCATTATGAAGTAGGTATGGACCTTTTAACCTTACTCCATCAAAATACTTCCACACATATATCCGACCATATTCATGAGTGGAGGAGGCGGAGATGACTCATTAAAGTTCCCATCTCGAACCAACTATTAGCTGGTTGGTTCATGAAATCCTTGTTGCCTCCCATTTCTTGAGATGTGGCTATGGGTGGTGTTGTTAATGAAGAGTAGGTTATCAGTCATGCTCAGTATCTATGTTGAAATAGTGTAACTTTGAAGAATATTCTATATATATCTTTTTGTTGTCCTCGATGGTCCTACTGGGAGAACCACTTATATTACTTTGTACCCCAATGATTCTAATCGAAAGAACTAATAAGAGTCATGAGGTATTCCCCTCTAACTGTAAAGGTGGGTCATTAGCACCCAGTGTGGTTACTTGAGCCTACATGTGTAGCTCGAGCCTACATGATTAACTTGAGCCTACATGTTGGAATTAATAATTAAAGTGAATGGATGAATATAAATAGAGGTGTGGCGCTCCTCATTTGAAGCACACACTCTCACTTGTGTAGTGCATTAGTGGAGAAGAGAGAAGTAGCTGGAGAAGGAGGAGGATTAGGATTTGATCTCCTTGTTGGTTTTATCTTTTATCTTTGGGGGCATCTATATTGAGGAAGCTTTTGTTGGGGTTTTCCCGGGATAAATCTGTGTTGTTCTTGTGATACTGTTTCTTTCAGTGATCCTGTTTATATGCTTTTGTTATGAAAATGAAATGAAATACTGATTTTTTAGCTAATCATATGAAAATTTAACATGGTATCAGAGCTAGCCCGAATAAGACATCTTTCATAAGGTGAAATAACTCTCTCTCTCTCCCCAAAAGAAACTAGGGTTTCAGAAAAAAAATTGAGTTTCAAAAAACTACTTGCATAGAAAGTTGTGCCCTCCCAAAGCACATATTTTGAGCCTAGAATCAAATTTTTTGGATGTGTGAGTCTCCAGGAAAGTCAAACCCTAGTTTGACAGCTGCACCAGAAAACTGCAAAATATGAATCTTGCAAATTTGATTTGGAAGGTGTAGAGTTGAAATCTCCAGAATCTAAGCACACCAGTAAACTCACCTCATTCAAGCACATCTCTTGATAAGGTCAGTTTCTCATTCCGAAAAATTTCAAGTTTTTGTGATTTTCTGACAAGATGGCCCCAAGCACTAAGCTTAAGGACAAGCTAGAAGGCATAGAGAATTTTCGAGCATGGAAATATAGGATTGGTCTCATTCTCTAAGAGAATGATCTTGATAACTATGTCAAAGAAGAAGTTTAAGAACCTGAAGAAGTTGAAGCCAAGGAGAAGCACATAAAGGATATGATTAGGGAACAAAGGATTATTGCTGACTCCATCAAGGATCACTTGATCTCTCAAGTGTCATCCAAGAATACTCCAAAATAAATGTATGATGCCCTTTCTAAAATGTTTGAGGGAATAAATATCAATAGGAAGATGAATCTAAGAGCTCAACTGAAGAGCACCAAGATGAGTCATGGAGAATCCATCCAAGACTACTTCACAAGGGTTTCTCAGATCAAAGAGCAACTAGAAGCTATTGGAGATAAGCTTGATGAATATGAATTGGTTATGACTGCTCTCAATGGTCTCACTAGACCCTGGGAGTCATTCATCCATATGATGTGTGCCAGAAAAAAAAAGCATGATGTTTGATGTGATATGGGAAGACTGCATTCAAGAAGAGACTAGAGTGGCAAACAGAGAAGCCTTACTAAAGGAATATGATGAAGCCCTAGCCACTCGCACCAAGAGAAGAAGAATTCAATATAACTTCAAGAGAAGAAATTTCAAGGAGTCTTAACCTCCCAGAAGAATCCAAAGAAGAAGGGAAAATCCTCCAGATAAAGACTACTTTGGTTTTCAATGTTTTCATTGTGATAAGATTGGACACATTGCCCGAAATTGTCCTATAAAGAAGCAAGAATATAACAAGAGGATCAACAAAAACAAAATATATCATGCTCATCTAGCGGAAGATGAAGATGAATAAGAAGAAGAAGAAGGACCTCCAAGAAAGCAAGCAAGAGAAGAAGATGTAGAAGAGTATGTACTATTCTCTACACTCTCTGGGTCTGTAACACCTTGAGAAGATACTTGGCTTATTGATAGTGGTGCTTCAAAGCACATGACGGGACAAAAGAAAAATATGTCCAGACTTGAATAAAAGAGCTCTCCTTAGAAAGTATCCCTAGGATATGACTATCAATATCTGATCAAAGGAGTTGGTGAAGCAAGTTACAAACTTGATTCAGCTAATCCCCTAAAGATGAAAGATGTATTATATGTACTTGGTCTAAATAATAATTTACTTTCTATCTCAGCTTTAGATAAGAAAGGATTCAGAGTTGCTTTCATAGATGGTCAAGTACTCATGTGGCCCAAAGGAAAGAATATTGAAGATGCAATCATCATTGGTGAAGAAGAAGGAGGCTTGTATAAACTCAAGGGGCACTCAAAAACAACCTTTGTGCATGAGTCCACTGACCCTATTGAACTATGGCATAGAAGGATTTCTCACATTAATTACAAGGCTTCACCTCATGTGAACAAAGTAGTGATGGGATTACCAGATATGAAGATCTAGCATGAAGGCATTTGCAAAGGATGTGTGAAGGGAAAGAACATCAAGAATCCATTTCCAAAGAGTGAAACAAAAACAAAAGGTACGTTGGAATTGATTCATTCAGATGTATGTGGTCCAATCTCTTCTACATCCTTAAGTGGATTTGAATATTATATCACATTTATTGATGACTTTTCAAGAAATATGTGGATATAATTCTTGAAAGGAAAGAGTGAAGTGTTTGAGAAATTCGAGTTCAAAGCCTTGACAGAGAGTCTTTCAGACAAGAAAATAAAGATACTTCGATTAGACAATGGAGGAGAGTATACCTCAAACGAGTTTGAATATTTTTGCAAAGATGACGGAATCAAGAGGGAAATAACTACTCGCTACAATCCTCAATAGAATGGGGTTGCGGAAAGAAAGATCAGAACCATCATGGAGGCAGTGAAGACAATGATTTATGATCAATATCTTCCAATGCATCTATGGGCAGAAGCAACAATAACTATTGTATATGTACAGAATAGAATATCTCATAGTGCTCTTGGATTCAAGACTCCAGAAGAGATGTTCATGGGAAAGAAGACTGAGGTAAGTCACCTAAAAATATTTGGTTGTCCAGTATATATCCATATACCAAAAGAGAAAAGAACCAAGTTAGACCCTTCCAGAAAGAAGGGGATATTTGTTGGATATTGTGAAGTATCCAAAGCATTTAGAATTTACATTCCTGGATTCCATCACATGGAAATCAGTTGATATGTGACATTCAATGAAGAGGAAGCCCTCAAGATATCTAGGAAGTACCAACATGAAGAAGTATATGAAGAAGAGACACCTCCCAGAAATGAAGAAACTACATGTCTCCCTGAAGATGAAGTTCCTAAAGAACATGACATTGCAAAACCACAAGAAACTTCTATGATGGAGATATCAAGAAAGAGGAAGCCTGCTTGGACAAGAGAAATTTTACAATAGGCATAAATATATGGAGCTCCTAAAGGCTTCACAAGGGAAAGAAAGAAACCTAAGACTTTTTCCAACTATGTAGCCTTGATGTGTGATCTTGTAGATCAAGAACCTTCAAACTACGAAGAAGCGGTACAGAAGAAAGAATGGGAACAAGCAATGACTGAAGAATACTGGTCAATAATGAAGAATGATGTATGGGATATAGTTCCCAAACCAAAAGGAAAGAGTATTGTATCCTCCAAATGGATATACAAAATAAAGCATGCAGCTGACGAAAGTATCGAGAAGTATAAAGTAATATTTGTGTCCAGAGGTTTCTCTCAAAAAGAGGGAATTGATTTTGAAGAGACTTTTGCCACAGTAGCACAGTATACTTAGATTAGAGCTATCATGGCACTTGTATCCATGATGAAGTGGGACTTACACTAGATGGATATGAAAAATAACTTTTCTAAATGGTGTGATTGAAGAAGAAGTATACATAGAACAACCACAAGGATTTGAAGTTGAAGATAGACGTACTCACGTATGCAAGTTGAAGAAGGCCTTGTATGGCCTTAAACAAGCTCCACGAGCTTGGTACGAAAGGATATATAGTTTCCTCTCGAGCATGGGATTTACCAAGAGTAAAGTTGATCCTAACCTTTATCTCAAGGTTGTAGAAGAAGAACCTGTCATCCTGCTACTATATGTGGATTAATTATTCTTGACAGGGAATGAGAAAAAAATTGTGGAAAGCAAGAAGAAACTAATAGAATAATTTGAGATGAAAGACCTTGGGTTAATGCATTATTTCACAGGTCTGGAAATATGGCAAAGTTCAGAAGGAATCTTTCTCAACCAGGGAAAGTATGCGGTAGAGATATTGAAAAGATTCAATATGTTGGAATGCAAAGCCATGGCCACACCCATGGACTCCAACCTGAAGCTGTTAGTTGATGACTCATTAGAGTTAGTGGATATGACTCAATACAGACAAATCATTGGGTCATTCATGTACTTAACAAATACCAGACCAGACATTTGTTTTGATGTGAACACATTGAGTCAATATCTTTTTCAACCAAGATGGGTTCACCTAGTAGCTGCAAAACATGTGATGAGATATCTGAAAGGAAATATAGAATTTGGTCTATACTATGATGGTATCCATGAGTATAGATTGTATGGCTATATATATGTAGATTGGGCTGGAAGTATCTCAGATAGAAAAAGAAAATTAGGTGGATGTTATAGTCTGGGATTTGCTATGATTTCATGGTTTAGTAGAAAGCAGTCTAGTGTTGCTCTTAGCACAGCTGAAGTAGAATATATAGCAACTTGCTCTGCTAGTTGTGAAGCCATATGGCTTCAAAAGCTGATGTCAGGATTATTCAACCTAGAGTTGGACACTACCGTGATTCTATGTGAAAATCAAAGTTGTATAAAGATGACAGAGAACCTAGTATTCTATGATAGATCAAAGCACATAGAAATCAGGTATTTCTACATTCGAGATATGATGCAGAAGGGAGCCATAAAGCTCTAGTATGTGAGTACTGATGAACAAGTTGCTGATGTGCTAACGAAGCCTTTGTCTTGAGTAAAGTTTGAACACTTTTGAGACAATCTTGGTTTTGTTTATAAATACCTTCCTCGAAAGGGGGAGTAGTGATGTTGTAGTGGGATTGTATCATCCCTGGGCACCTGCCCTAAAGTGATTTGGTGACCTTGGTCCTCGAGAATGAAGAGGGATTATGTCATCTTGGGACATCTATCCAGAATAGATCCGGTGACTTTGGTCCTCGAGAATGTAGTGGGATTCCCTCATCCTTGAACTTTGGTTCAGAAAGGTATCCGGAGGCTTCGGTCCCCGAGAATGTGGCAAGATTGCATCATCCTTGAAATTCAGTTCAGAAAGGTATCCAGAGGCTTCGGTCCCTAAGAATGTGGTAGGAATGCATCATCCTTGAACTTCGGTTTAGAAAGGTATCCAGAGGCTTTGGTCCTCAAGAATGTGGTAGGATTGCATCATCCTTGAACTTCGGTTTAGAAAGGTATCCGGAGGCTTCAGTCCCCGAGAATGTGGCAGGATTGCATCATCCTTGAACTTCAGTTCAGAAAGGTATCCGAAGGCTTCAGTCCTTGAGAATGTGGTAGAATTGCATCATCCTTGAACTTCGGTTCAGAAAGGTATTCGAAGGCTTTGGTCCTCGAGAATGTGGTAGGATTGCATCATCCTTGGACCTAGTCCTAAAGTGATAGGAACTGATTATCCCATATTTAATCCGGTGACTTCGGTTGTCGAGAATGTGGTAGGATTGCATCATCCTTGGAGCTAGGCCTAAAGTGATAGGGATTGATTATCCCATAATCAATCCGGTGACTTCGGTTGTAGAGAATGTGGTAGGATTGTATCATCCCTGGACTTAGGTCCAAAAGTGATATGAAGACTTTTGTCTTTGTATTGTGGATTGCAGGTTGATGATGATGATGATGATGATGTATTGATCAAAAGATCAGAGTATGATGACGTACTAATCGAAAGATCAGAGTATGATGATGATGATGTACTGATCGAAATATCAGAGTATGATGATGATGACGTACTAATCATCAGAGTATGATGATGATATTACTGATTGAAAGATCAGAGTGTGTTGATGATGACATACTGATTGAAAGATCAGAATGTGATGATGATGTTGCTGTTTGAAAGTTCAAAGTATGATGATGATGTTGCTGATATTACTGATCGAAAGATCAGAATATGATGATGATGTTGCTAATGTTGCTGATCAAAAGGTCAAAATACTGAAGATACTGTTGCTGATCGAAAGGTCAAAGTGCTGAAGATGTTTCTGCTAACCGAAAGGTCAAAGTGATGAAGATGTTTCTGCTGATCGAAAGGTCAAAGATGTTGTTGATCAAAATGGTCAAAGTTGTTGATGATCAAAGTGGTCAAAGTGTTGATATTGCTGAAGACTAAAGATTGAAGATGATGACTACATGATGTTGAAAATCTTCCAATAATTTATAGATGTGTTACCCTGATGATGTTGATGATGTTCTCTCTCTCTCTCTCCTATTATTGTTGTTGTTGATGTTGTTGTAGAATACCCTTCTCATTAAGGGGGAGTGTTGAAATATTGTAACTTCAAAGAATATTCTATATGTATCTTTTTGTGGTCCCCTATAGTCCTACCGGGAGAACCACTTGTATTAATTTGTACCTCGATGCTTCTAATCGGAACAACTAATAAGAGTCATGAGGTAGTCCCCTCTAATTGTAAAGGTGGGTCATTAGCACCCCAGTGTGGTTACTTGATCCTACATGTGTAACTGGAGCCTACATGATTAACTCGAGCCTACATGTCAAAATTAATAATTAAAGTGAACAGATGAATATAAATAGAGGTGTGGCACTCCTCATTTGAAGCACACACTCTCACTTGTGTAGCACATTAGTGGAGAAGAGAGAAGTAGCTAGAGGAGGAGGATCATGCATTGATCTCCTTGTTGGTTTTATCTTTTATCTTTTGGGGCATCTATATTGAGGAAGCTTTTGCTGAGTTTTTCCCTTTAGGGTTTTCCTAGGATAAATCTGTGTTGTTCTTGTGATACTGTTTCTTTTAGTGATCCTGTTTATATGCTTTTGTTATGAAAATGAAATGAAATACTGATGTTTTTGCTAAGCATATGAAAATTTAACAATTTGGACTTAGTATATTCCCAATTTGGAAATCTGTATGACCTAATCCCTCAAGCTCCTCATCCCAATACATACCTTACCAAGCCACATGCAGAAAGTCTTGTTGATGGGGTTGTCAGTTCAATATAGCCCTCATCAGCAACCAATCCTTCCAAGCAACAGAGTACTTCTACTGCTGCTCCTTCTACTCCTACGGTTTCTGTCGAGGTGAATTCTATCCAAAGTACATAGACACCCAGTAACAAGAAGAAAGGAAAAGGAAAAGATAAAAAACCTAGAAACCAATAGGAGAATCCCAAGGCTATGGTCACGGAGAATGATAATAAAGGGAAGAGAAAGGCCAAGTACCCTTTCCTATTGTGTGGTGGTGATCACTTCATGAAGGAGTTCCCTCATCATGAGGATATTAGTAAATTTTGAAGAGTAACCCTACATCAGTGGTACTTACCAATCCCTTCCCTTCTCAAAAATAATTGATAGATCACATGTGTAATCAAGGGACCTCTAATTCTACAGAATAAATCAGAATGATTTCCTCAGAAACCATTAGTTTGACTACTCGTAATTAACATACGTCAAACCTGTAAAGAAGAAGGATGCAAATCCTTCTCCTGAGAAAATTCCCCTCATTAGTTCTTCTCCATCTTCGTCTAATGGCCCTCTTATCATCGAGAAACCTAATATCGACTTGATAATGCACCCACCTAAGAATACCCTTAGGAAGGTTGTTTTTAATCCCAATGCTCGAGCTGCACAGTTCTACAACGTCGTTGAATATTTGGCTCAGGGACCCTGCGTGATGTCTACCTTGGAGGTGCTGCAAAGTTGTCCCATAGAGCATAAGAACTTGTTGACTGCTTTGGGAGCCTTAGACCTTGATAACACAAACATAATTCATTTCAATATGGAGAACTATAAGTCCAGGTTACCCCACCAACTCGCGTTTCATATCATGTTGAGAGTGGTTGGGAGAAAGGTCCATTAGACTGTTTTGGATGAGGGAGCTTCAACCTCAGTTTTGTCTATATCCTGCTGGAGGGCCATTGGTTCTCCTAAACTTACAAAGTCACCTATGACCTTAAAATATTTCGATGGATGAGGTTTACAACCTCATGGTCTATTATCGACCCTTTCAATCAAGCTTGGGGGAAAGACTGTTTCCATTTAGGTGGAGGTGGTCAATGCCCCATTAGATTACAATATTCTATTAGGGAGAAACTTGTTTTATGCTATGACTATCTTCACTTTGACAGTCTTTGAAACTCTCCAATTTCCTCATTTGGGGAAGATCATGACCATTGATCAACTTGACTTTTGTTCACCAGATGTTACTACCCTCATTGCAAATAACATCCCTATGCTAGGTTAGTCCCCTCCTCCTTATCATTTGATTGGGGTAGGTATGCTAAAGGATTCAACCCTCATGAAATTGTTTCCCTCAGCCCCTCCTAGTATGGAAGTGGTGATCGTGAACATGATTTCCATGATTGGCTATAGTCCTAAAGGTAAAGAGGTTGTTGATTCATCCTCTCTTGGACCTTATGAAGCACTTTATGATGTTTTTCAATCTAATTTTGATGTCCAACCAAATGATCTTCATCTAGTGGCTTCAGATCCTTACCACTTTCCCTACTAGCTAGAACCATCTCTTCCCACTCTAGACTATCTCACAAAGAATTTTCCATTAGATGAGTCCATTATGGAGATCATGAGTATGGATGAACCCATATGGGAAGATCATCATCACCGATATTCTTTTCTTCCCAATTCCAGTTTGGTAGACTTTGACCTTGTATCTCTTATTAGTACTGATATTGTCACCAATTCGCAAAGGCATATATTGTTGCAAGACATAGATTCCAAAGGAAATATTTGCAAAATCACTAGTACAACCCCAATTGACATATCAGTCATGCCTGAAATTGTTGAGCACATTCATGTAGGCTAGAACTATGTTATCACCGACCTTGTAGTTGCTTATGTATGGTGGATCTAGGATCAATGGTAGAGGGGCAAGCAACTAAGGAGGTGGAACCAAGATTGCCTAGACTCCCAAATGGATGGTTGTCATGCCAATTAAGGAAGCCTTTGATTTATGTTATCTAAGTCCAAGACAACAAAGGGGGAGACCCAAATCTACTTCTGATAGGAAAGATCAGACCTAGACACTAGATTAGATCAAGTAGGCTTGAGGTACGTAAGGTGTAAGGAAATTGAAGACCCTATGTTGGAGCAGAGCCCCGCAGCTATAGGAAAAGCTGCTATATCAGAAGAAGAGAGTCAAAGGAAACGGTACCCGAGCGACCGAGAAGAGAGAGATCAACCACTGCACTTAAGGTAGCAGCGAAGACAGGAGGGCCCAGCTACCCTCATAAAGGAAAAGGAGCAATAGGTTGAGGTATTGAAGACAAAGGATAGAAGAGGAGTGACCGAGGAAGTGGTTCCCATACCCATGATTAGCGTCGGGAAGCGTGGAAGACTGCAGAAAGCTGTGGTGTGACAAAAAGTAGCAGTTCAAGTACAGATAGGCCTACTGTCACAGTTAGGGTTTTTGGGTTACTGTTGGGAAAGGCCCACAGTGTTGTAATAGGGCGAGACCTTCGGGCCACCTATTTAAGCATGTAATTTGTATTGTAAAAGGTTAGACAGTAGAGAGAAAGATAGCTAGCCAAACATTTAGATAGACAATTAGCTAGTGGTTAGTTAGCTGTTCTTTGGGTCGAGCTCTGGTTCTATTGTTAAGTCTGTATTATCTTACTGCAACCAGTAGCTCGCTCCTTGAGCATGAATGTAACAATTCGTAGGGATTGAGAGAGAGAGAGAGAGGAAGGGTATATTGTAAGGAGAAGACAATATAGAAGGAGAAGATATCTAAGAGAGAAGGGATCCTGGTTGTGTGTGTGGATTTTCCTAGAAGATCTCAAGCTGCATATTAGGTTGCAGCAGAACTGTGTTTACTCTCTCAAGAAATAATATAAAAACCAGTTCCCATGGACGTAGCTTCCCCCCTAGAAGTGAACCACGTAAAACCCGTGTGTTGTGCAACTGTTCATGTGATTGTGTTTTACCTGTTTGTTATCTGGTATTTGTTACATGAATGTTGCTTATCAGTTGATGAATGTATGCATGTTATGCTTCAGTTATAGCACTTATAAGGTTAAACGCAAGTTGAATGTATCAAGTAGCCTGTATATGATTTTATCAGTGCTTGATTCATGATAGTCTAACAGTTACAATGTTAAGTGACTCCGGTATATGAGTTCCGCGAGTTGAGTGTAGTTGATGTTAGCGTGTTAAACTGTAGAGGGGTAAGTGAAGTGGTTTAACACCCTTGTGAAGGTTAATAGAGTTATTAGATGCAGGGAAGGAGGTCACATGACCTTAAGAGTTGATACGTGTATTGAGTCTCATTATAGGATATATTACAGCATAGAACGGCGATATCGCATCGTCTGAGGAGCTGCGGTGTGAGATATCGTAGGGAAGGAGCTGAGCAGAAGAGTAAGTTTGCACATCACCATAGAAGCTGTGATGTGATAAGAGTTTGATCCCTACCAACACCAGCTAGAAGGAGAGATCACCCTCGCAGAGAGATCCCGCTGGCTAAGAAGAGTCGCGAGACCCTAGGATGCTACAGAACCCGGTTGAAGACACTTGAGTCTTCGACCACCCCATCTAAGATCACTTTAGGTGAGACTTCAGGACGTTCTGTGATCTGTCACCGAAAGGGCCAATGAGCTAGGGGTATTGTTGGTACATTAAAGTAAACCCGGGTCTACCTAGTTCGACCAAAAAATGGTTCTGTTGCCGGCTTTGAACAACTTGAAACGTTAATGTTATGTTGGCATCCTACTAAAGAAGAACTCAACTAGTGGGTTGGGTCTAAGGAGAGAGAATTTTCTACGAAAGAAAACAAGAGTCCTAGATTGAGTACAGAGGACTGGTTACAAAACATATCTTCACAGATCTGCATGAGATATTTTTTGCGACCTATGCAAACGAGCTGTATGACTGGTTGTCAAAGTTGACTGATAAGAATATATTCAAGAAGAAAAGAAACATTGTCTAGACACTAGATCTGATTCAGACCATGAGGAGCATATACAATCCCATTTCACGGGCAGTATACTTTTGGATTGCAATTTTGCTGGAAGGATT
The DNA here is from genome assembly GCA_001517045.1 of Pseudotsuga menziesii. NCBI lineage: Eukaryota > Viridiplantae > Streptophyta > Pinopsida > Pinales > Pinaceae > Pseudotsuga > Pseudotsuga menziesii. The sequence continues at coordinate 287,787 of LPNX011236173.1, forward strand.
CATTACCGAGTTTGCAGTTGATCAAAGAAAAAGTTTCAGCGAAGCCGAGAGGTACTTCTTCAAAGGATATCGCGATAAGTACTTGAACTCTTTAAATTCGTCTATTAATATGTTATTACATGAAAAAGGAGTAATGGATATATTCTCAGATGAATAAGTTCAGTAAGTGTAATGTCACAAGAGTTTGAGAGTGATTTTTATGAAATTGGATGTACACGTAGTGGTAAGAAATATAAAGTAGATTTCAGATCTTCCTTTGTGGAAGATAGTTCATACCATACTAGAGAACATAGTCAAAATAATAGAGAAAGAACAGTAGGGGGTATCCCTTACCACCCTTATACCCCACAAAAAATGACTGGGACTCAGGAAAATCTCATAGGAACTCCATCTAGTAGTTCACATACAGTACATACTACCTTTACACCACCTACATCTACACCGCCGAGTGGTAGTAATACAGCAACTCAGACTCCACCATGTAGAAACAAAATGGGGGATGACATGAAGTTACCTACCTTTAAGGGTACAAGGGAAGAAGACCCAAAACAACATTGGTTCCTATGTGAAGCTATATGGACCATTAAACAGATCCAGGATGATAATACTAAACTTGTCTAGTTGGCCACTAAACTTAGAGACAGAGCTTTAACATGGTATATGAAGTATACAATAGCGCAGCCCAGAATGCTCATACAATTCAGGACCTCCATGATCAAAGAATTTAAGAAACCTAAGTCCGAGTCACAGTGTATCACAGAGCTTAAAGACATTAAACAGTTACCTACAGAGTCAATATGGGACTTTAATCAGAAATTCAAAGCTCTTATAGACTAGGTTAGCTTTGAGTTTGCACTAGAGTAGCATAAGGAATGGTTCAACGCAGCACTGCTTCCGCATATCAGACTTCCCCTTATGCAACAGAGACTCCGTACATAGGATGAAGCGTTTGAGATGGAATGAAACTAGAGGATTCACCTCTAGCTGAGACTAGTACAGGTATGACAAACCTATAGAATCAGTTAGCCAATCTCACGTTACAGCTACATGAGATTAAGAAAGGGAAAGAGGTTGCACAAGAAATATGGTGTACAAAGTGTAAAGGATGGGGCCATACTAAAGATAACTGTCTAGTATTTGTTGAATATTTAGCAAGTGGGGCTCTAAACCCCTTAATACAGGACCAAGGGCCATGTTGTGAACTCTACAGAACAAGAGGGCATAGACCACAGGAATTCCCTTTACTTCAGAAGTATGTACAAACCCCTAAGAACTTATATTGTAACTTCTGTAAGTCAGTAGGTCATGATGAACATATTTGCCGAGCTTATGATCTCATGATAGAGAGAAAGCATGACTTGTATAGAGTCCAGTCAGAGACATCAGGTTTAGCAGCAGGACCACAGCATGAACCGGCTCATGTTGGCTGTGGTGGAGGATTTAGAGGACGAGGCCATGGAGGAGGTTTTGGCCATGGTGAAGGCTTTGGCCACGGCCGTGGACTAATTACTTGTTACAATTGTGGAGTTGTAGGACATTATGCTAGGGATTGTCAGAACCCTAGTACGACATGTAAGTATTGCAAGTCCTATGATCACACTATAGAAGAGTGTCCGATCTTGATAGCCAATATTAGGGATCCTAAGCTAGCAGTAAACTAGAACATTCAGCTTATTGCTACTGAGCAGAAAGAACCAGAACCAAAATTCAATATTGTGACTCACAGCGATGCTTCTACTAGTAGGACATCGCAGGGTACCGAACAGAATACAGTTCCGGAGTGGGTGCGCAAAGCCACTAGTAAATCAACACCACTTGACCTGTAGAAGAACAAAGAAATGTTTCAGCAAGAAAAAACTTTCTTTACTAACCCTATACCATCAGGATCGTAGGTACTACCTTATAGGGGCCTACCGCAGCAAACACCTTGTGGAGTTAGTCCTGTGCAGATATCACAGGCTACCACATCTGGAAGGTGCGAAGAGGATGAGTCGACATGAAGTGTACAATCCTTCTTGCGGAGCTGCTTGAAACTTGTATGAAATGAGAAAGCCATCAGAGAGCTTTAGCACATCATAGATTAGTGTCAACCGTCTTCTTCCATGAGTAGTGCACAGCAGGATGTTCATAATATTATGGGCCATACAAGAACAAGAAGAGAGATGAGATTCATAGCGCAAATTGGAGAATTTGAAATGGATGAGGTAATCCTAGATTTAGGATCAGAGGTAAATGTTCTGACTAAGCATACATGGGAATAGATGGGTAACCCTAAGTTAGCAAGATCACCTATCCATCTGCGACTAGCCAATCAGCAGAGGGTATCACCACTGGGTCGATTACCGCAAGTACCAGTTGATATTGACGGAGTTCACATCTTTGCATACTTTGAAGTCATAGAAATCATTGGCGATAGTAGACCGTACCCATCTTTACTAGGTATTGATTGGGAAATTGATAACATGGCTGTTATCGATTTAAAGAAAATACAAATGACCTTTGAGGATAATTAGATCCGGGTCATCGCACCGTTGGATCCTTTCCAGGGTCCTCACTACATTGAACCTATTAGAGCAGAGGAGGAGGTGTGCAACATGGAAATCCTTTATCAGATGACTGCTAATCAAAGTGATTACATCAACCCCACCATAGAAGGAAATATCAATTGGTGATGCGACAGCTCATGCGCATCATATTCGGAGGTTGGTTTAGAAAATTGGCAGAATAGAATTTACAAAGTCTCATCTCACAGATGTTCGTTTATGACTAAGTCACTGCGATGGATCGGTGCATAGATTATTGATATTCCATCCTTTCATGGCTTAGTGGATGTCAATGACTTTTTACAGCAGTTTGAGCAGGAAATTCCTCAGGAGCAGAGGATGACAACTATTGACCTTGCAGTAAAAGCCACACCTGCAAGATGGTGGCATGCACATAAAGAACATATCGCATCATGGGATGATCTTAAGAGACCAATGACAATCATATTCTCTAATGACAAGGAGCCTTTACAGCAGAAATATACAGGAGAAATTGACCCCAGGTCACATATTCAGATTTGCGAATAGAGTTGGTCGGAAATTCCAGAGGATGAATGGGTTCACCTATTCATTCACACTTTAGACACAATTCCAAGGAACTGGTACACTGAGACAGAGTTGCGTAGAGGAACCATCACATGGCCACTTATGATAGATAGCTTTCTACTCACTTTGACTTTTGAATCTGAGTATCCAAGCATTGATTAGGCTCTAGATGTTATAAAAACTAAGATATTTGACAACTGTAACCTATTAGTGCCTGCTCAACCTAATTGGGCCATACAGTTATAACATGCACTAGAATGTTACAAATTCACAGCAAATCCAGATGATGAGGATGATAATCCTCACACTGTCAAAATTCTAGAGTCATAAGGGACTCGCGATGTTGATGGACCGAGACTAGAAATTCCCGCTATCACAGAACCTATCAAGATTAAAAAGATCAATATTGGCACAGAAACAGAACCAAATTTTGCCTCTATTGGAGACTATTGGGATGATGAAACAGTAGGACACATCGCATATCTCTTACATGACTATTAGGACTTATTTCCCACTAAGTTCACAGAGATGAAAGGAATCGTAGGAGATTTGGGAGTCATGCGCATACCTTTGAAAGAGTATGCTAGTCCAGTTAAGTAGCGTCCATACAGATTGAATCCTCGCTATAAAGAAAAAGTTAAGGATGAAATTGATAAGATGCTAGCAGAAGGAATCATTGAAATTGTAGAAAAGAGCGAATGGGTTAGTCCCATGGTTGTGCAGGAAAAGAAAACCAAAGGAGAAATCAGGATTTTTGTTGACTTGTGCAAACTCAACGATGCATCACTTCATGAACCATTTCCAACACCTTTTACTGATGAAGTTGTTGTAGTTGCAACAATTTCCCAAAATTCCAAAAAATTTTAGGACCCTCCTTTGCTTTGGATTAGTTAATTTTCTTCTTTTGTTTTCTCAAAATGATTGAATTGATTTACCGCTTGTTTTGATTATCCCTTTGATGCTTGAAGAAATCTAATATTTGATCAGACTTTATCGCTCCCTTTAGATGCAGGAGCAGCATGTCCGAATAGGAAAAGTGTTTGGTTAAAGCCTCCGCCGTTGCGGCTGAATAGCCAGTCTTAACTTTGGTTTTGCTCCTGATACATTGGTTTTAATCGACTGCCTTTTTGGTTTTGCATCGGAGCCATTGTGACTTCTTCTTCTGCTGTTGTGGATGGATATTAGGTTTGACTTCAATTGCTTTTCCAATTTCTTTGTTTTACGTCGGATGCTTTTTGGTTGTGCATCGGAAGTCTGTATGATTATTTCCTCTACCATTGCGGACAACAAACCGTTAACTCTTCCGATTCCGGTTTGGTTTCCGATTCCCGCTTATGTATCCTCGTTGACCCGTGAGTCTTGGGCTCCCGCTGCTACTGTTGCAAAAGATGTTTTGCTTCCGCCGTTGCGGCTGCCGAGTTCATTAGCCTTCCGATGTCTAACTGTTGTTTCCTGATTCAAACTTTTCTCCCTTTTTGGACAGGTTTATCTTGTGCGGCTCCACCGTTGCGGCTGGATCTATGGTTTTATGTTTTGTCCTGCCGCCGTTACGGAGGGAGTTATACTTTGAACCTTCCGATTAGTTTTGGCTCTGACGTCAGATATTTAGACTTCTACCCGATGTGTATGACCAAGAGTGGAAGGCCTGGTGCTTTGATCATCCGCCGTTGCGGAAGAGCGTTCGCTTTCGTCCTCCGATTCGAAAATTCTCCGACGTCCGATCTTTAACCACCACGAGAGTTTGGTTGTGAATATATATATGAGGTAAGGGGGACATGTTGGATTATTCTATTGGTATTTTCAACCACCGTGCGCTATCATTGTCATGCTGTCAAGTCCTCGAGCTTGTTTGGACCCTATTGCTGGTACCCGTACCCAGGCGGCAACTGTGGGAGCCCAACTGTCATCATCCCGCCATACGCACCGGTTACACATCAGTGACCAGGTAGGTTATGTTTTCCTTCCCTATTCTATTGAACATTTGATGGTTATGCTTGCTACGGTGGTTTGTTTTCTCGACCATTTATTCGACCCCATTTTAATGTGTATATAGTGGGGGGTTTATAGCATAACTGGTAGTGTGGACATTTTTACCATGGTTAGGTTATTTGTTGCATGATTGTGTCTACATATTGGGAATTTTCTTATGGTTTTTCTGACCGTGGGGTGGGGCATTTTAACCTCAGCATAGTATTTTTCCTGCGGCTTTCCATTTGCAACCCTGCGCGTAGTAGATGGGGGTTTGGTGAAGGCGGCCGTTATGCCGTCTACACCAAGATACCCTGTGTATGATGATGGGTTTGCAGGGGAGGGTTTTGTGGTTCTTTCATAGAATTTGGTGGTTGCCCCTTTTTGTTTAGGTTTTTATATTAAATGTATCCTCGAACCCTAGCCATTTTTTGCGTATGCGGTCCTGCGCAACTCAATTCATGATCAGTGTCGAACCTGGGCCGAGGAAGAGGGTGTACCACTGCTCTTAGATTTTTGATCCTAAGTACATAAGCATGGAATAGTTGATAAAACCTACATGGCTACTATTTTTCCCGCGCAGCGAAACGACCATGGCATGCGCAGAGAGCCGAGACTTGTTGCACATTAATGTAGATTTGTTGCCGTCTTGAATGTGATTGATAGGTTTGTTAATATCCTACAGTAGTGGTATATTACACATTTTACTGTATATAACTTGTTTCTATCATGGTAGATATAAACAAAGTCTCTGAACACTTCCCATCTGGTTTAATAATTTTGTTAGTCAGGCCATTTCAGTCTATACATGCATATACTTGCTTCATTGATTGATTGCTCTCATGTTAAAACATAGAAGAAACCACACATTGTACATTGATGTATATAGGTTTTCCACTCAGCCAAAAGGGATTAATGTTACAATGTTATGGAAGGAAGAGCTCACCATGTCAAAGAGACAAAAGAAGAAGGCCCCTGTGGTCGAGGAAGAGCCAGAAGTAGAAGTTGTAACTAAGACAGAATACATTTATGAGGACACGAAGTGCATTTCTGGCGTTGAACTTGAATACCAGTGGGGGGAAATCTATAGACTGATCACCCGAAGAGAGGTTCCTGACATGGGCTTAGAATAAGAGTCCATATACGCAAACATAGAAAGATCTTCACTGATGAGGATCGCCACCCGACCTGAGTTATTCCCGTGTGCTGAAGTAATCAGTTGGATTCTGCCCTAGGAAGATGTCACAACAATGATCCTGGAGGATGTTAACAAATAGGGTTATGCTGCATACAACCTCGGATATGTTTCCTTGGCCTACCACTTGCCAGAAGCCCAAGTGTTCTTATCTTATTATTGGTTAAACAACATTAGAATGGACTTGGTGGAAACCATGAAAAGAATGATGTTGACTGGAAAAAAATTTAGGACCAGAGTAACAGGGGAATATGATACTACAGGTTTAAGAGCTCCATACAGATTCATAGCCTTGATGCTCAACAGAATATTTGGAAGAGCTCATGGCAGGTTTTTCAAACTAGAGTGGATACCTATCATTTTTTATGTTGCAACCTAGGGGACAATTTTCAACTGGGCCAACCTTGTCTCAAACAGTCTTTCTTCTTGCTTGGCCTCAGCCTTGGGAGGAGTAAGCCAGAAGAGATCAGAATTCTATATGAGTTCCATATTGATGGACTGTATATTATGCAATCAGCCTTTCCCTGGTCTCTGGTGCATCTGGGACAGGGAACGAATGACTGTCTATGCTGCTTACAAACCATTGTGGGAACATAAATATCATAGCCATTAAAGAGAAATATGTGAACACCTCCTTATGCCTCTATACACACTCATTTTCCTGAAGGAGTGTGATTTTATGTCAGAGGAGGCCATGCAAGTGATAAAAGAGTACGCAGATTAATACTTGACTAAAAATGGCCTGTACTTCAGGATGTTTGGAGGATCAAGAGCCCCTTCTCTGCTGCCCAAATACGCAACTGATTACATTATCCATAAGGAGGCAGTCAAACAAGTGTTCCTAGATGGAATAGGCAGCTTTCTGTTCGAACATAAGAAGACTGCTTATCCTCGCTTGCCCTTCAAACTAGGAAGTTATAGGTTCACTAGGGTGAAACAAGCTGATGAATTTGTAGAAGAGTTGTAGAGGTTCCACTTTGGCAAGATTCCCTACCACAGAAATGAATCCCATGGTAAAGTTGCGGAACATTGTAAATAAAACAAGGTGCATTTTGAGTATACCCACCATTTTGATAGGGAAGAGACTGTCTTCCGAAATTCCCTGAACATGACAGCACTGAAGAGAAGATTCAAGAAAAATATCACCACCAAAGGTGGGAAGGGGGATGAGCAGGCTAAGGCTGAGGAAGAAGCAAGGAGAAGAAAAGAGGAAGACCAGAGATTGGAACAGGAAGTTGTAGGGTGGCTGCACAGTGAAGAGGAAGGGAAAAGAAAAGCTACCCAAGAAGCAGCCGAGAAATCCCAGGAAGCAGCTAAAGAAGCAGCTGAAGAAGCGAAGATAAAGCTCGATGAGGAGCTAAAAAAGCAAGAAGCAGAGAGGTTGAAAATGACACAGACTGAGACAGAATAGTCAGCTTCTGAGATAGCTGGAGGGCAGACACAGGAGGGGGAAAACCCAGAAGTTCAAGACCCACAAGTTCCTGCTACCAGCAAACCTGTGGTCTCCACACTCAAGCTAGTTCCTTTTGTTCAGAAAAAGGGAGAAGAAATCCCTAATTTCAACACTATATATTATGATAGGGTAACAAAGAGAATAATGAAGAGAACATAAAGGAAAGTTGAAGCAGGAGATATGCCTGGAAAAATGATAACGGATACGGCTGTTATGTTGCGAACAGACCAAGATCCAAGACTCACCCTGAGAGCTGGGACTGCACTACTCCACACCTCAGAAGATAACATGGACAAGGTAATAACGGACTTGGAGCAGTCCAAGAAGTCCTCTGCTCAGTTTAAAGATACATTGAGGAGAGAGAGAGAAGAAAGCAATAGGCTTAAGAGAAAATATGAAGATATGCAAAGGGAAATGAAGTCCTCAAGGGCTGAAGTACAGGCCCTCCAAAGAGAAATACAAGTTATGGGAACTACCCAAGAATGCTTGGAGAAAGTACAGAGTGAATACCAAGAGTTGAAGGTGGAGAAATATCGGCTACTGCAAAAGGTAGAAGAACTAGAGGAGCAGCAAAAGATCATCTTGCAGGCTAGTGAGTTACACTCCCAAGAACAGAGAGAGAAACATCAAGAGCAGATTTGTTCTCTGGCCACTAGTCTGGAGGAAGCAAGAGAACAACAGGTTAACCTCCAGCCATTCAAAGAGCATGTCTTGGCCCAAAAAGCCAAGATGCTACAGCTACAGACTGCTGTTGAAGAGGAGAGATGTAGAGTGTTGCAGATCGATGGCTGATTGGAAGAGATATTGGAAACTACATCTTACTTTGTGGATAGATCTCAGGATGTTCTCGAGGTCCTAACTGCAAGAATGGCGAGGCTAGAAAACAACGAAGAAACTCCAGCAGATCTTCCATCAAAATATAGACAAGCCCTCAAGTGGGATTATAACTTAATAGAATTTGCTATTAACACCACAGAGGATTTCAAGAAAGTAGTCAAGAAGATGAAAGGAGCTTGCACGGAATTTTTCAGAAGAGTCCTCATCACATACAATCGGTTCCAGGTAGAGGCCGAGCAGAGGCTGGATGATTTCCCATACCACGATTCATTTATGGAGATGTTGCAGAAAAGACATCAGGATGAAGAAGCAAGAATGCAACACATTAAGGCCATTGATGACCAGATTCTGAGAAGCAAAGTAGGCCATTCAGCAGTTAGTGTGCAGCTTTTGGAAGACCAGCTTCAGTTGAGCGCTGCCAGAGTGGAAGCTATAAAGAACCAGGCTGAAAAATTTAAAATCAACGTTAAGTGTTTGGAACCTTGCACATTTTCTCCTATAAATACAAGAATCCAGCAAAATGAAGCTAGCAAGAATGCATAATACGGACAACTAGAATAAATTTCATAGATAGATCCAAGTTTTGTAGGAAATTTCTGTTAGAATTATAGAGCTAGACTTGTAAAGCACTCAGCGGTGAGCTAATCATTGCCAATAATTTGTTTCTTTAGGTCCGATAGAACAATCGGGTCTCAGTGGACATTAAACATCATCATCATCATTTGAGGGAATTGCCTCTGAAGCTGCAAAATGGAAAAAGTTTCTAGATGCCCAAGTGGGACCCTCCTCATGAAGGATCGGTCATTATTGTAATTTGTAACTATTTTTGTAAAACATTTAAGAAAATTAGAACGTTGGTAAATGAGGGGTTGGGAAGCCCAAAGGTCACTTTGGGCAGCCCAACAGTCTCACCCTTTTGTATAAATGTAAAAGACTTAGAGGGAAAAAGGGGAATTTTTCCTAGTTAGACTAGAAAGCAATATTGTAAGAAGAACTATTTCTCTTTGCAATAAAGAAATATGGTTTTCCTGTTGGAGGAAGATTGGTGGAATGTCCAAATGTTATACTGTGGATGGCTGAAAGATGAACTATTTTGTTTTCCAGTTTTTATCCATTAACCGTGAGATCGTTCTAACCCTTTGAACCTATGTTCTTGTTTAAATGATTTCTGGCTTATTTTGTGGAATGACCACCATGAGTAATGTATGCGGTTCATAAAACAATTGGCTATCTGGTTGTTGAAATATCTTTAATAGTTCATGCATTATGGAAAGAAATATCAGCTAACAGTAGTTTCTCGTTATATTGCATGTACAATACACATTACTCACAAATAATTTACAGTTTGCTCCTCGGGGATAGATAGGTAGATAGGTAGATAATTAGGTTTATTTCTGCACATGTGATTTAGATGCTTGTGAGCCTAAGATGAGAGGTAAGAACCTGCGCATCACATTGCGAACGCTCTTTGCATCCTTATTGCCCTGCATAGTTAATTAGGCATATGCATATCATACTTAAGTCAAAAATACAAAAATATACACGGTGGACCGGGCTGCAACCGGTAAAACCTTTGTTTTTGTTACTTTGACCTATGGTAGCTGGACCACAAATTGGATGGATTCCCCATACCAAATAGTCACGGGCTAGTTGGGAACATTGATTGGGGAGAATCCCTTTTTGTTGTTGCCTGCGAATTTCTAGGCCTCAACAGTTCTGGCGCTAGAAGGAGGGCCGCCAGTGAATGGCTGGCCGCGGAAACTTATTTTTCCCAAGATTACCTTACCAGCAGATATTTTGAAGCTGTCGACCTGACCCAAGTACTTAGAGGTTTCGGTTATACCTTTGAAGTAAGAAATCCTGTTCTCACCCTACGTTGCTATTTGCTCAAATTTTTGTTCTTTTGGCTAGTACTCATGGCTGGTGTAATTGTGAACCAGCCCAACCCATTGCCTTCTTGGAGAGCTAGATCACCTTTGAACCTCACGCCTCCATTGCATAACTTACCTCAGGGTTTTGATAAGCTACTGCCTAAGTTTGACCCTAAGGAAAATACTGCTGTAGATGATCACTTGCAGAGTTTCTATTTAGCAGTAGAAGGGTTAAGGGATGGGGAATACGAAGATGTTGTCTGTAGATTATTCCCTCATACCTTGAAAGGGGCAGCTGCTTCATGGTACTTTTCCTTGCCCACAAACTCGATCCCAGAATGGAACACTTTCGAAAGGGTTTTCAGGAGTAAATACACAGCCCAAAAAATGCATGCCTCACTGATGAAAGGTCTTGGTTTGTTAAGAAAAGAGAAGAATGAAAAGGTACATAGTTTAACTCAAAGATTCTCATTATACCTAAAGAATTTTTCTGAAGCTGACAGACCCTCAGACAAGGTCTTAATTGAATATTATACATCTGCCCTTGGACTTGAGTTAGCTATGTTCGCTAAAATGAAAGCCAAGCCTACATTGGTAGAGACTTACCAAGAGGCAGAAAGGGTAGAAACGGAAATGGAAAGTGTAGAAGATTATCCTGACTTACCTAGAGAGAAGACTACAAATAGAAGAGCTTTACTGCTGTCCAAACCTAAAGATGAACAATCACATGATTATCAAGGAATGCTAAAAATGATGCAGAATCTATCCAATAGAATAATAGATCTGGAGAAAGGGAGGGAAGGTCAGAAAACTCACAAACCCTATTATCCAAAAAGAGAGGATAACAACCAATGGCAAGTCCCTCCCCCACATTTACCATCAGTAAACATAACAAAAGTAGGGGGTGATAATTTCTGCACTTTTCACCAACAACCTCATTCGGAAAAGAAGTGCCCTCAATGGTTGAATTCAATGACCTTGGTTATGAATCAGCTACTAGATTCTAAATTAACCAAGGACAGTGACAAAGAGGAAAATAAAAACCAGGCTATGGAGAGACAAGGTAATGAAACTATGTTTTCATGGAATGGTATCTCACTGTTTGACACTGAAGAGAGCGCTCTCAAAACTGAATGCACACCTACAGTGACAAAGGAGATAGATTTAACAATTTCTAAGATCAAAAGACTGCAAAATAATGTCAAGAGACGAGTAGAGGTGAAGGTTGAGGACAAAACACCTAGAGCCAATACCCTCAACCAAGAGGCGGAGCCAATCACTGAGACTGTCAAACCTGTAGAAGAACCAATAGGTTCTAGTGAGGAAAATACTAATGAAATTGGAGAGCATGAAGAGGATTTGCCTACTCAAAACCAACCAGGAGAAGAAGACATAGAACCAGGTTGGGAAGAGAAAGCTAATACCCCACCTTTTCTTTTGACCCTAGAAATGCTGGATCACGATGTGCATAATTGCTTGGTAGATTCTGGATCAGCGGTGAATGTTATGCCTATGGATATTTGCAAAAAGATTAATGGAAAGCCAGAGTCCACATTTTGTGAAGTAACACAATTAGACAGTTCAGGTGTCAAAGTAGTGGGAGAAATGAAAAATGTCGTCATTCGCTTGTTTGCAAACAACAAGATTTGTCAATTTATTGACATCACTGTGGCTGACATACCTAGTGGATATGGGCTTATTCTCAACAGATATTGGTCTGCCAGGTTAAAAGGCTATTTTGCTTCAGATTGGTCTCATTTATTGTTGCCTCTCACAGGTACCCCAAATAAGATTAAGATTTTGAGAGAGCCTTACATGAAGTATACTGTCACTAAGCTAGGGGAAGGAAATGAATCTGCTAACTCTGTCCTGGGAAATTATCTGATTGAGCTTAAGATAAGACATCTTATAGAAAGAAAATCCAGCTCTAAGATTAACTATCAACCTGAGCTCCTTTAACTTCCTCAGGCTGAAGGGGATGACTGTAGGATTGTAGACATGTATTCAATTTCAAAAATAGTAGAGATAGACCATGGTTAGATGTCTCATGTCTATAATCCAGCCCACCCTCTAACTCCCTAAGATAACAGATATTCAGGAGTGGGCAATTTTTTTCTTTTCTTTTGCTTTGTACATAAATAAATTGATGTCATTTTCTTTGATGCTTTGATGTTGTTTTCTTTTTTATTATTTGATTTGATACTATTTTCTTTTATTGCTTGTTAACATTTCTTTCGGTTTTTGAATAAAGAGGAAAACATTGGTTGCAATGGAAACATCGGGGTTCTTGATTAACTGAAATCTTGAGCAAAAGACTGTGTCTTGGAACATAGAATGTCTTCTAGTAGCAGTGTTCCTAACTGGCCATGCATTCATTGAAGTCTTATTTAACCCCCGTAAATAACTTAGAAGTAAAGAGGCCTGGAATACTATTTCGAGGCTCCATCCATTTCACATCTTAAATATCCAAGGGGGTGACAGCGAAAGACCCACGGAAAGGAAGCAGGGTAAATGGTATATCATATATAAATGATCCCATGCCATAATTTCAGAAAATCTAAAATCTATCAAGAGTAAAAAAACTCCTTAAAAGAAATAAGACATATCAAAGCAAAGTATCAAACGCATAAGTACTAAATTGCCGGAAGATCCTCTCTGTCTGTGAGCTGAAATATAAAATACACCGCTCACACAAAAGGACACTATGGGATAGAGGATCCTGAATTAAAATTCACTAAGAAAGGTGAATGGAGGACTCACAAGAACTAAAGTTCTAAGGGCACAAAAGTGCAGTTGGCATGGGAATGAGGAACAAAAGGATAATGCCGTTTACTATCTGTTACAATCCTGTGGTGTCCAAGCCTGAAACTACCTAAGGATGGGTAAAATGAACCTCATTTATTAGGCCTCAAAAGAGTTATTCAGACTTGCAATATTTCTGTTGTTACCATTTCCCAAAGAATGGACTACTTCTCAATGGTTTAAATGCTTAAGTTTGCCAGCCTAGGGATACAAACATCTAGAAGATTTCATCTTTTATTCAGACGGTCTTGCACTGGGAAGGAGTTAATTCAGAGATCTGGGGTTCACCAGGTAGTCGCCAATTGTTGCAGCTGCAACAATTTCCCAAAATTCCAAAAAAATTTAGGACCCTCCTTTGCTTTGGATTAGTTAATTTTCTTTTTTTTTTTTCTCAGAATGATTGACATGATTTACCACTTGTTTTGATTATCCCTCTGATGCTTGAAGAAATCTAATGTTTGATCAGACTTTATCGCTCCTTTTAGATGTAGGAGCAGCATGTCCGAATCAGAAAAGTGTTTGGTTAAAGCCTCCGCCATTGCGACTGAATAGCTAGTCTTAACTTTGGTTTTGCTCCCGATACATTGGTTTTAATAGGTTTCCTTTTTGGTTTTGCATCAGATCCATTGTGACTTCTTCTTCCGCCGTTGCAGATGGATATTAAGTTTGACTTCAATTGTTTTTCCGATTTCTTTGTTTTACGTCGGATGCTTTTTGGTTGTCCATCAGAAGTCTGTATAATTATTTCCTCCGCCATTTCGGACAGCAAACCGTTAACTCTTTCAATTTTGGTTTGGTTTTCGATTCTTGCTTATGTATCCTCGTTGACCTGTGAGTCTCGGGATCCCACCGCTGTGGATGCGAAAGCTATTTCACTTCAGCCGTTGCGGCTGCTGATTTCATTAGCCTTCCGATGTCTAGCCATTGTTTCTCGATTCAAATTTTTCTCCCTTTTCGGACAGGTTTATCTTGTGCGGCTCCACCGTTGCGGCTGGATCTACGGTTTTATGTTTTATGGCCTGCCGCTGTTACGGAGGGAATTATACTTTGAACCTTCTGATTAGTTTTGGCTCCGACGTCTGATATTTAGACTTCTACCCGATGTGTATGACCAAGAGCGGAAGGCCTAGCACTTTGATCATCCATCGTTGTGGAAGAGCATTCGCTTTCGTCCTCCGATTTGAAAATTCTCCGACGTCTGATCTTTAACTGCCGCGAGAGTTTGGCTGTGAATATATATATGAGGTAAGGGGGACATGTTGGATTATTCTATTGGTATTTTCAATCACTGTGTGCTATCGTTGTCGTGCTGTCGAGTGCTTGAGCTTGTTTGGACCCTATTGCTGGTACCCGCGCACAGGTGGCAACTGTGGGAGCCCAACTGTCATCATCCCACCATACGCACTGGTTACACATCAGTGACCAGGTAGGTTCTATTTTCCTTCCTTGTTCTATTGAACATTTGATGGTTATGCTTGCTACGGTGGTTTGTTTTCCCGGCCGTTTACTCGACCCCGTTTTCATGTGTATATAGTGGGGGGTTTATAGCATAACTGGTAGTGTGGACGTTTTTACCATGGTTAGGTTATTTGCTGCATGATTGCATCTATATATTGGGAATTTTATTGTGGTGTTGCTGAACATGGGGTGGGGCATTTTAACCTTGGCGTAGTATTTTTCCCGCGGCTTTTCATTTGCAACCCCGCGCGTATTATATGGGGGTTTAGTGCAGGCGGCCGTTACGCCGTCTGCACCAAGCTACCCTGTGTATGATGATGGGTTTGCAGGGGGATGGTTTTGTGGTTCTTCTGTAGCATTTGGTGGTTGCCCCTTTTTGTTGAGGTTTTTATATTACCCGTATCCTCGTACCCTAGCCATTTTTTGCCTATGCGGTCCCACGCAACTCAATTCGTGATCAGTGTTGAACCTAGGCCGAGGAAGAGGGTGTACCACTGCTCTTAGATTGTTGACCCTAAGTACGTAAGCATGGCATAGTTGCTAAAACCCATGTGGCTACTATTTTTCTTGCACAGCGAAACGACCATGGCGTGCGCAGAGAGCCAAGACTTGTTGCACATTAATGTAGATTTGTTTCCATCTTGAATGTGATTGATAGAATTGTTAATATCCTACAGCAGTGGTAGATTGCAAATTTTACTGTATATAACTTGTTTCTATCATGATAGATATAAACAAAGTCTCTCAACACTGCCCATTTGGTTTAATAATTCTGTTAGTCAGGCCATTTCAATCTATACATGCATATACTTGCTTCATTGATTGATTGCTCTCATGTTAAAACATAGAAGAAACCGCACACTGTACATTGATGTATACAAGTTTGACACTCAGCCAAAAGGGATTAATGTTACAATGTTATGGCAGGAAGAGCTCACCATGTCAAAGAGACAAAAGAAGAAGGCCCCAGTGGTCGAGGAAGAGCCAGAAGTAGAAGTTGTAACTAAGATAGAATACATTTACGAGGACACAAAGTGCATTTTTGGCGTTGAACCTAAATACCAGTGAGGGGAAATCTATATATTGATCACCCGAAGAGAGGTTCCCGGCATGGGATTAGAAGAAGAGTCCATATACGCAAACATAGGAAGATCTTCACTGATGAGGATCACCACCCGACCTAAGTTATTCTCGTGTGCTGAAGTAATCGGTTGGATTCTGCCCTGGGAAGATGTCACAACAATGATCCTGGAGGATGTTAACAAACAGGGCTATGCTGCATACAGCCCCGGATATGTTTCCCTGGCCTACCACTTTCCAGAAGCCCAAGTGTTCTTATCTGATGACTGGTTAAACAACATTAGAATGGACTTGGTGGAAACCATGAAAAGAATGATGTTGACTGGAAAAACATTTTAGGACCAGAGTAACAGGGGAATATGATACTGCAGGTTTAAGAGCTCCATATAGATTCATAGCCTTGATGCTCAACAGAATATTTGGAACAGCTCATGGCAGGTTTTTCAAACTAGAGTGGATACCTATCATTTTTTATGTTGCAACCTAGGGGACAATTTTCAACTGGGCCAACCTTGTCTCAAACAGTCTTTCTTCTTGCTTGGCCTCAGCCTTGGGAGGAGTAAGCCAGAAGAGATCAGAATTCTATATGAGTTCCATATTGATGGACTGTATATTATGCAATCAGACTTTCCCTGGTCTCGGGTGCATCTGGGACAGGGAACGAATGCCTATCTATGCTGCTTACAAACCATTGTGGGCACATAAATATCATAGCCAATACAGAGAAATCTATGAACACCTCCTTATGCCTCTATACACACTCATTTTCCTAAAGGAGTGTGATTGTATGTCGGAGGAGGCCATGCAAGCGATAGAAGAGTATGCAGATTACTACTTGACTGAAAATGGTCTGTACTTCAGGATGTTTGGAGGATCAAGAGCCCCTTCTCTACTTCCCAAATACACAACTGATTACATTATCCACAAGGAGGAGTCAGACAAGTGTTCTTGGATGGAATATGCAGCTTTCTGTTCGAACATAAGAAGACTGCTTATCCTCCCTTTCCCTTCAAACTAGGAAGTTACAGGTTCACTAGGGTGAAACAAGCTGATGAATTCGTAGAAGAGCTGCAGAGGTTCCACTTTGGCGAGATTCCCTACCACAGAAATGACTCCGATGGTAAAGTTGCGGAACATTGTAAAGAAAATAAGGTGCATTTTAAGTATACCCACCATTTTGATAGGGAAGAGTATGTCTTCCGAAATGCCCCGAACATGACAGCACTAAAGAGAAGATTCAAGAAAAATATCACCACCAAAGGTGGGAAGGGGGATGAGCAGATTAAGGCTGGGGAAGAAGCAAGGAGAAGAAAAGAGGAAGCCCAAATATTGGCACAGGAAGCTGCAGGGTGGCTGCACAGCGAAGAGGAAGGGAAAATAAAAGCTACCCAAGAAGCAGTTAAGAAATCCCAGGAAGCAGCTAAAGAAGCAGAAGAAGCAGCTGAAGAAGAAAAGAGAAAGCTCAATGACGAGCTACAAAAGCAAGAAGCAAAAGAAGCAGCTGAAGAAGCGAAGAGAAATCTCGATGAGGAGCTACAAAAGCAAGAAGCAGAGAGGTTGAAGCTGACATAGACTGAGACAGAATAGTCAGCTTCTGAGATAGCTGGAGGGCAGACCCAGGAGGGGGAAAACCCATAATTTCAAGACCCACAAGTGCCTACTTCCAGCACACCTGTGGTCTCCACACTCAAGCTAGTTCCTTTTGTTCAGAAAAAGGGAGAAGAAATCCCTGATTTCAACACTGTCTATTATGATAGGGCAACAAAGAGAATAATGAAGAGAACAAAAAGGAAAGTTGAAGAAGGAGATATGCCTGGAAAAATGATAATGGATACGGCTGTTATGTTGGGAACAGACCAAGATCCAAGACTCACCCTGAGAGCTGGGACTGCACTACTCCATGCCTCAGAAGATAACATGGACAAGGTATTAACTAACTTGGAACAGTCCAAGAAGTACTCTGCTCAGTTGAAAGATACATTGATGAGAGAGAGAGAAGAAAGCAATAGGCTTAAGAGAAAATATGAAGATATGCAAAGGGAAATGAAGTCCTCAAGGGATGAAGTACAGGCCCTCCAAAGAGAAATACAAGTTATGGTAACTACCCAAGAATTCTTGGAGAAAGTACAAAGTGAATACCAAGAGCTGAAGGCGGAGAAAGATCGGCTGCTAGAAAAGGTAGAAGAACTAGAGGAACAGCAAAATATCATCTTGCAGGCTAGTGAGTTACACTCCCAAGAACAGAGAGAGAAACATCAAGAGCAGATTTCTTCTCTAACCACTGCTCTGGAGGAAGCAAAATAATAGCAGGTTAACCTCCAGCCATTCAAATAGCATGTCTTGGCCCAAAAATCCAAGATGCTGCAGCTACAGACTGCTGTTGAAGAGGAGAGATGTAGAGTGCTGCAGATCGATGGCCGATTGGAAGAGATCTTGGAAACTGCATCTTACTTTGTGGACAGATCTCAGGATGTCCTCAAGGTCCTCACTGCAAGAATGGCGAGGCTGGAAAACAACGAAGAAACTCTAGCAGAGCTGCCATCAAAAGATAGACAAGCCCTCAAGTGGGATTATAACTTAATGGAATTTGCTATTAACACCGCAGAGGATTTCAAGAAAGCAGTCAAGAAGATGAAAGGAGCCTGCACGGAATTTTTCAGAAGAGTCCTCATCACATACAACTGGTGCTAGGTAGAGGCCGAGCAGAGGCTGGATGATTTCCCAGACCACGATTCGTTTATGGAGATGTTGTAGAAAAGACATCAGGATGAAGAAGCAAGAATGCAACACATTAATGCCATTTATGACTAGATTCTCAGAAGCGAAGTAGGCCATTCAGCAGTTAGTGTGCAGATTTTGGAAGACCAGCTTCGGTTGAGCGCTGCTAGAGTGGAAGCTATAAAGAACCAGGCTGAAGACTTTGAAATCAACATTCATTTTTTAGAACCCTGCGCATTTGAGGGAATTGCCTCTGAAGCTGCGAAATGGAAAAAGTTTCTAGTTGCCCAAGTGGGACCCTCCTCATGAAGGATCGGTCATTATTGTAATTTGTAACTATTTTTGTAAAACATTTAAGAAAATTAGAACGTTGGGAAACGAGGGGTTGGGAAGCCCAAAGGTCACTTTTGGCAGCCCAACAGTCTCACCCTTTTGTATAAATGTAAAAGACTTAGAGGGAAAAAGGGGGCTTTTTCCCAGTTAGACTAGAAAGCGATATTGTAAGAAGAACTATTTATATTTACAATAAAGAAATACGGTTTGCCTGTTGGAGGAAGATTGGTGGAATGTCCAAATGTTATACTGTGGATGGCTGAAAGATGAATTATTTTTTTTTCCATTTTTTATCCATTAACCATGAGATCGTTCTAACCCTTTGAACCTATGTTCTTGTTTAAATGATTTCTGGTTTATTTTGTGGAATGACCACCATGAGTAATGTATGCGGTTCATAAAACAATTGGCTATCTGGTTGTTGAAATATATTTAATCGTTCATGCATTGTGGAAAGAAATATCAGCTAACTGTAGTTTCTCTTTATGTTGCATGTACAATACACATTACTCACAAATAATTTACAGTTTGCTCCTCGGGGATAGATAGGTAGATAGGTAGATAATTAGTTTTATTTCTGCACATGTGATTTAGATGCTTGTGAGCCTAAGATGAGAGGTAAGAACCCGTGCATCACATTGTGAACGCTCCTTGCATCCTTATCGCCCTGCATAGTTAATTAGGCATATGCATATCATACTTAAGTCAAAAATACAAAAATATACACGGTGGACCGGGCCGCAACCGGTAAAACCTTTGTTTTTGTTACTTTGACCTACGGTAGCCGGACCGCAAACCGGATGGATTCCCCATACCAAACAGTCACGTGCTAGTTGGGAACGTTGACTGGGGAGAATCACTTTCTGTTGTTTCTTGCGAATTTCCAGGCCTCAATAGAAGTTTTAGATAATGTGGGAGGATAGGAGGTCTACTCCTTCACTGATGGATTTTCAGGCTATCACCAGATCAGAATCCATTCCGAGGATCGACATAAGACCACCTTTGCAACAGAATGGGGCTCATTCCAGTACATGGTAATGCCCTTTGGTCTTAAAAATGCCCCAGCTATCTTTTCTAGAGTAGTAGTTGCTGTATTTAAGGAATACATCCATAAATTCTTAGAAGTATATTTTGATGATTGGACTGTATTTGGATTAATCGACAAGCATATAGGATATTTAAGGCTCATGTTAGAGAAATGTAGGCAATATCAGATTTCTCTTAACTTGAAGAAATGTATATTCTGTGCGCCATTTGGTATTTTGTTGGGCCATATTGTTTGCAGACAAGGCTTGTTGGTAGATCCTGCAAAGATTGCCATCATTGTAGATCTTTCAGCACCCAACTTAGTTAAGAAATTGAGGACAGTGCTCAGTCATACCAGGTACTATAGAAAATTCATCAAAGGTTATGCAAAGATCACAACACCTATAGAAAAGCTGTTAAAGAAAGAGGTCAAATTCCTATGGAAGGAGGAATTCCAACAAAGTTTAGACACACATAAAGAAAAGATGGTTACAACACCCATCTTAGTATTCCTAGATTGGAACAAGCCATTTCATGTACATGTGGATGCATCTGTCATCGCACTGGGGATTGTATTAACCCAGCCAGGAGAAGGGAGTATCAATCAACCTATCGCGTATTCAAGCAAAAAGTTATCTACCACAGAAAAGAACTACACCACTACAGAAAGAGAAGGATTAGCTATGGTGTATGCTCTACAGAAGTTTAGGCACTACCTGTTGGGTGCCCCATTCAAGATGTTCACTGACCATTCTGATTTAATGTACTTGGTCAATAAACTAGTATTAGGAGGAAGGATCTGTACATGGTTGCTCTTATTTCAGGAGTATGATTTTGAAATCATGGTAAAACCAGGAAAATTAAATGTCGGACCTAATCACCTGTTGCGGATAGATTCAGGAAAAGAACCAAGTAATTTAGAGGACAATTTTCCATATGCGCAATTGTTTTCTATCCAGATCGCAGATGAGTATTACGCTGATATTATTCACTTTCTCACTACAGGGTGGGAACCTGTTGAGTTTACTAAGCAGCAAAAGAAATAGTTAGTTGTTAAAGTAGTAGACTTCACTTTGATCGCAAGACATTTATATAAGTTAGGTCTAGATGAAGTCTTGTGCAGATGCGCTATGCTGCACGAGAAAGAGGCCATTATCAGAGAATCACATTCAGGTGCCATAGGAGGTCATTTCGCAGGAAAGTCGACTGCTCAGAAAATCCTAGCTGCAGGATTATGGTGGCCTACTTTGTATAAAGACACTAAGGAGTTTTGCAGATGCTGTGATATCTTCCAGACGGTAGGAAAACCTTCACGGAGAGATGAAATTCCGCTGCGACCATAGATTACATTGCGGGCATTTGACAAGTGGGCTATAGATTTTGTGGGTCCTATCAACCCACCCAAAAAATGAACTGGTGCGAGATACATCATCACAGGAATAAAATACCTCACCAGGTGGGTAGAAGAAAAAGCAATAAGGAATTGTGATGCTGCTACAGCTGAACAGTTCATTTTTGAAAACATCATAAGTAGATTTGGATGTCCAGTCATCTTGATGAGTGATCAAGGCACACATTTTCTGAACCGCACTATTGAGGCCTTGACAGAGGAATTTCAGATCCAGCACCATAAGAGAACCCCCTACCATCCTCAAGCTAATTATATGGTGGAGGCCTATAACAAGATTCTAGAAAACGCTCTTACTAAGATCTGTAATAGCCAAAGAAATGATTGGGACCTTAGGGTTAATGCTGTATTATGGGGTTATAGGACTACATGCAAGAAACTTACAGGACACACACCTTTCAACTTGGTGTATGGAAAAGAGGTTGTTATGCCTATGGAATATATTATTCCCAGTTTAAGAATTGCTCACATTATCGGGATGGCTGATGCAGATACAATGAATGAAAGACTAGCGCAGCTGCTTACCTTAGAAGAAGACAGATTCATCGCAGGATTTCATCAGAAAGTGCAGAAGGCACGAAAAAATATTGGCATGACATGCACATCAAAAGCAATATTTTTCAGACAGGAGACTTCATGCTCCTCTATGACAGTAAGTTTGTTAAGTTTCCAGGGAAGTTCAAGACACATTGGTTGGGGCCATATCAGATTCAGCAAGTCACAGACAAAGGTGCCGTTCATCTTAGTAAACTGAATGGGGAGCTTGTTCCTACTTTGATTAATGGCAATAGGCTTAAGATTTATAGTGATAGCCACTCCACCTCCCAATCTTAACGCAGGAAACTAGGCGTGCAGATGTCCAGTGTAGTTGAAAGGAGGCATCGCACCGGTAATTAGTCTACACCCAAAAAAAAGAAAAAAGAAAAAAAAAATGGTTCTAAGTATGAGGAATCACATCAGAAAAGTGTATGTTGCGCAAGTCATAGGATGCTTGTGGATTTTTTGAACGTTGCGGTGTTCATGCCGACACTTTGGTTTGAGACGATGCGGTGTGGAATCATAGCAATGCGATGTTCCCCGTGCCACATAGATGATTTTGAAAAGGGACAGAGGGCTAGTCACTTTGCCTTCTGACAAGCAGTTAATCCAGATACAATAGCTATACGTTGCCCTAGATTTGGTAACAGTATAATGATTTTTCTATATTTGGTAAATCTTCGACGAGACCGGTGCCTGCACGCAAGTTTCGAGGGAAATTTGATCTGATTTTCAGCAATTAATGAGGATCGAAACAACGGGTGTTGTCTTGTCCATGCAATTAATACCACCGACGGGTCTAGCCAAATGACCGTTGCTTCAAAGATTATCACCTTCATTATAAATACAGAGATCATTCATCCAGAAGGTTTAATTTTGCGATTTCTGAGAGTATAGAGCAATTTGTAAGAGTTTTCCCTATGGAGAGATACTTTAGTTACAGAGTGTTGGTTTTCCCCAATTTCGCAGCCATTGCTAGTTCAGAGCATTGCACCGAGTGGTTTCTGTCTGAGACAGAACCTTTAGAAGACATTGTGCAAAGATTCCAGCGTGGTGGCCTTGTGTCCGCTATGACGACACCACTCAAGGTTGTGAAATTAGGTACATCACAGGTCAGACAGCCACCAAGGATGAGGAGTCAAGCTCAGATAGTAGAATAGTCCAGCCTAGAGCAGAAAAGAAGAAAGACGAGAACATCACTGAATATAAGAAAACTGAGAAGAAGAAAAGTGAGACTAATAAAGAGAAGGGCTCCTAGCTATGTGTGTGGAGTTTCCTAGAAGATCTCATGGAAAGAAAAAAGGACCATGAAACAAGCATCTGAGACTCAAAAAAACAAAAGGAAATGGGAAAGGAACGAAGCAGAGATGTTGAAAATGAGAGAGATACAGAAAATGTCCAAGAAGGTAGTTACATTAAAGCTGGAAAAGGACATGTCTCCTCATGGAAGTTTTACCACTTTCCCTATATTCAGAATGATGATGGCCTGGATGAATCTGTTCGAACAAGCACTCCAGTCGAATTTGAGGTGAATGGTTCGAAACTGACCAAGGTAGTAGGAGATGAGGTCATTGAAACAAATTTAGTAGCTTATAAAGGGTCCACCATTCAATTCTGGAGCTTCACTTAAGGAAAGTTTTGAAACTATTTTAGAGAAAATGGTACAAGAGTGTGTCAAAGTTATGGATAAAGAAGTCATAGGACTTCACAGGAAGCCAAGGAGAAGCTACAACAAGAGAAACCAGCTGTTAGTGGCTGAGGGATGAGCCACAAGTAAGTGTTATGGGAATGTTGGAGCAGGGCCCCGCAGCTACAGGAAAAGCTCCTATATCGGAAGAAGAGAGTCAAAGGAAACAATACCTAAGTGACTGAGAAGAGAGAGCTCAACCACTGCACTTAAGGCAGTGGCAAAGACAGGAGGGATTAGCTACCCTCATAAAGGAAAAGGAGCAATGGGCTGAGGTATTGAAGACAAAGGATAGAAGAGGAGTGACCCAGGAAGCGGCGCCCATACCCACGATCAGTGCCGGGAAGCGTGGAAGACTACAGAAAGCTGTGGTGTGATGGAAAGTGGCAGTTCATGTACAGATAGGCCGAATGTCACAGTTAGAGTTTTTGGGTTACTATTGGGAAAGGCCCACAGTGTTGTAACAGGGTGAGACCTTTAGGCCGCCTATTTAAGCATGTATTTTTTATTGTAAAAGGTTAGACAGTAGAGAGAAAGATAGCTAGCCAAACATTCAGATAGACAATTAGCTAGTGGTCAGTTAGTTGTTCTTTGGATCGAGCTCTGGTTCTATTGTTAAGTTTGTATTATCTTACTGCAACTAGTATCTAGCTCCTTGAGCATGAATGTAACAATCTACAGGGATTGAGAGAGAGAGAGAGAGAGGAAGAGTATATTGTAAGGAGAAGACAATATAGAAGGAGAAGAGAT
Source organism: Pseudotsuga menziesii (assembly GCA_001517045.1). Classification (NCBI taxonomy): domain Eukaryota; kingdom Viridiplantae; phylum Streptophyta; class Pinopsida; order Pinales; family Pinaceae; genus Pseudotsuga; species Pseudotsuga menziesii. Next base: position 311,999 of record LPNX011236173.1, read on the forward strand.
CTAAGAGAGAAGGGCTCCCGGTTGTGTGTGTGGAGTTTCCCAAAATATCTCAAGCTGCATATTAGGTTGCAGTGGAACTGTGTTTACTCTCTCAAGATATAATATAAAACTAGTTCCCGTGGACGTAGCTTCCCCCCTGGAAGTGAGCCACGTAAAACCCGTGTGTTGTGCGGCTGTTCATGTGATTGTGTTTTACCTGTTTGTTATCTGTTATCTGTTACATGAATGTTTCTTATCAGTTGATGAATGTATGTATGTTATGATTTAGTTATATCACTTGGAAGGTTAAGCACAATTTGACTCATCAAGTAGCCTATATATGAGTTTATTAATGCTTGATTCATGATAGTTTGACAGTTGCAGTCTTAAGTGACTCCAGCATATGAGTTCCGCGAGTTGAGTGTAGTTGATGTTAGCATGTTAAAATGTAGAGGGGTAAGTGAAGTGGTTTAACACCCTTGTGAAGGTTAACAGAGTTATTAGAAGTAGGGAAGGAGATCGCAGGACCTTGAGAGTTGATACGCGTATTGAGCCTCATTATAGGATATATTACATCATAGAACGGCAATATCACATCATCTGAGGAGCTGCAGTGTGAGATATTGTAGGGAAGGAGCTGAGTAGAAGAGTAAGTTTGCGCATCGCCATAGAAGCTGTGATGAGATAAGAGTCCGCTCCCTACCAGCGTTAGCTAGAAGGAGAGATCGCCTTCGCAGAGAGATCCCACTGGCTAAGAAGAGTCGTAAGACCCAAGGATGCTACAGAACCCTATTGAAGACACCTGAGTCTTCGGCCACCCCATCTAAGATCACTTCGGGTGAGACTTCAGGCCATTCTGTGGTCTGTCGCCAAAAGGGCCAGTGAGCTAGGGATATTGTTGGTACATTAAAGTAAACCCAGGTCTGCCCAGATCGACCAACACCCTATATATATGGGGGATGTTACCAGGTGTGCCAAGGCTTTGGATTAGGGTTTTGGAAGTGTTAAGTTCAATCCAAAGTTGAACCAAGGTGACTTGTGGGGTTGATACAAGATTTGGGGTTGAGGTACTAGCAACTGATGAAGATAACTGTTTCCTTGCGAAATGTAACCAATGTAGGATGAGCAAGGACAGAGCTGGGACTATCTAGTACCAAAGGGATAGAATCAATGAAATATGTGACAATGTTAAAGTACCTGAGTCATCAAAGAAAAGTCAACTTTCAGGGAAAATAGGTCAAAAGAGGGCTAGAACTAGGCTTGGGGATCAGTTCCTGTTGGGTCTTGGGTAATCGAGTCAGTATTTGCGTAGCGTTAGAGTGAACCCACTTGGGATATTCCCTGATCTATGAACCCAGAAAAGTGTTTGGCCAGGAAAATTCAGTTTATAGGGGAAACCAACGGAAAGAGGGCTAGTGCTAGGGTTTGGAAGGACAAATCCTCAGATCTAGGAAAATATGGGAGCCATAATATTATCATTGGAGGAGAGATAGGATGTGGATGACCTGATATACAAACCCAAGTTGGAAAAATGCCAAAAAAATTAGATCCAAAAAAGTCAGAAAATGACTATGAGTGCTAGGGTGTTGAAAGTCAGTTTCTTAGATCTAGGGCCACCTGGAAGCAACCAGCTTAGTGTTGGAGGTGTTTTGGAATGAGGAGGACCATATCTATGAACCTAAGTGATTATTTTCCAGAAAAAAGTCAAATTTGGAAAAGGTCAAAATTTCAGTGGGGGACGTTGGGTTTTGACAGCCAGTTTTTCAGATCTAGGGAAAACCAACAACCTTTTGGACATCATTGAAGATGAAATGGTGAAAGGGATGCCCAATCTACAAAACCCAACAGTGTTTTATTGAATGATCGAATGGTTCCCCAATTAAGTATTTTTGGATTTTTTAATATTTTGGAGTTTTCAGTAAATTGAAGAAAAGCAGGTACAATGGATTGAGATCATGGAAGAAAAGAACCAACTTGTAGATATTACCTATAAAACCTTGTATATTTATTGATGATGATGATCCCTCCCATCCCGATCAATTTGAGAAGATTGAAGCGAGTTCTATGTCTAGTTTTTGCTCGAGGAAGTGAATGTGCCCTCTCTCCTGCACAACAAACATCAACCATATCAGATTTGTTGCCACATGAGAAAAAATCTAAATGCTACAGAAAAATAGCAAGAGAAAAGCATAGATCATAATGATACTAATGAAAAACCCCTTGATAAAAAATGAAGACAATCCAAGCGAGTTGAGGCCCCCCTGCAAAAACACCCAAGCTGAAGTCGCCCTCCTGTAGAAAAGGAAAAGATTCACAAAAATATATAGATCTTGCAACAATTCCCCAAATGCTAGGAAGCAAAATAATTTCCAATCACCATCTAAGAACATCATATGCAAAGGAGATCCAAAAAATATCCACAAGAAAAGTTTTCTATTATCCGGATCCAAGAGCCAAAAACCCCTTACAAATGAGAAGCTTTCTAACCACTTTCAAAACGAGTGGCTAATATTAAAATATATAAATGTTCTAATCAATGGTTGAGATGAGCTCAACATACAATACATGGATCAATATAACCATAAAGTACCAAAGTGGACTAGATCACCCATAAAGAGGGTACCCCACTCAACAAGAAATAAATGAAGCACATGGTGGGTCCATGGAGTGTTAAATAACTCCCTCTAGGTGCACCATGGCATAATAAAATAATATAATATTTTAATTTTTTTACTTTGTGCCTCCTTGAGGAAATCATGAGCCTCCCAAAAGCTCCATAAAATAATATAAAAAGGCCCCAAAAATAGGTGTGGGCCCAATAAGGTGGTGCAACTACTGGAGAAGGTGCAAAGGACATCACTCTCACCATCAAGACTCATTCCATGTCAATTCATTGCCTCATATCCCAAATCAATTTCTTCAATAGCCATTTAATCATTTTTTAATCTGCCTCGAGAAATGTGAACCTGCCAAAACAGACTCCTAGGGTGCTTGCGTTGTCCAACTAATCCCACTAGGATCTCTGGGATGGGTGTACTATGGTACACTAAAGTGCCTACACCCCCTATTCCCCATACAATGCCTTAGGAGATCCAATAAAAACATCTCCCTGCTCAAACACATCATCCTATGAAGCAAAACTATAACAGAAGGGTAAAATGAGCCTGACCATCTTTGTAAGTGCTCGAAACTGAAAATAAGATATCTCACTAGACTCAGAGAGTCCAAATCCATCTAGGGTGTATACTCATACCCTTTCCAGGTCTTTGCCTGATCATCAACAATTTCCAATAGACAATATAATCACCTATAAATATACCAATAATATAACCCAGACTATCATCCATCTGTTGCAAGTGTTACATGGCTAAGACATTCTCTACAAATCATTTAAGTAAAAATCATAACAAGTAACAATCACCTCACTGGTGGTATGTCAACCAAATGCATATATAGGGTTTTATTTATTATTACTCAGACCAGACTTTCAGGACTATACTCACTTCATAGTTGTAGTCAATTTGCTAGTGAAGGGTGAAGGCTAAAATTCACAAGGCTAGGGAAAAGGATGACTACCAACTTAACATAATGACACTTTGGATATGGAAAGGGAATACTCACTATAACCACATGTTAGACAAAAAACAACATAGGGAATGGTAGTTCCTCACAAATGGTTGAGTTGTTCAGAGAGTGATTATTCAACTTAGGCATCGTGTCTACATCAAGTTTGATCTAGGTTTATTAGGACCATCCATTTTATTTCCATTTCCTGTTTGGCCTATATGACCCTTTGGGACTTCACCAGTGCTTAAAAGCACATCTAATCATAGCTTTCATCTAGGACATATTCAAATTTATAAGGTTAGCAATATTTGGATATAGCATATATTTAACCATTGCTTTTGGGACCTTTTCTTATAACCTTCATGGGGTATTTTAGCATTTCATTTCTCTTGCCCTTTGCTCACATATGTTAAGAATTTGTTTTTAGAATCTACATTTTCCATGGGCACATATATAAATATTTTCCAATACAAGTAATACATGAGCTTTTAGTTTGGGCCAACAACATCTCAAGTGACCAGGGGGAGTTCTGCAAAGTGTCAAACATCAGGACAATTGACCAAATGATTTAGGCATACAATCCAACTTACCAAAGGCAAGTTTTTTTTCCAACTCAGATCTAAGACACAGTATAAACAAGGAGGTTTTTTCAACAAAGGTTCTAGCGGGGAAAGGTCCTCGATGCCACAAGTCAAGTAGTAAGCTGGGTTAATACAAAATTGGAAGGTAATGGACAGGTTGGGATAGTGAAAGATAAAGCCAACACTAGCAAGCCAAATAAATGGTTGGAATCACTACCTCTATTCTCCCTAAGGAGGGTAAAACCAATGAGTATATATCATGAACTTCCAAGTCTATGTAGGGACACCAATACATAATACAAATACATCCAAGTCCATTTATCTATGATCGCCAGATCATGACACTAAATGGTAGTATATGTCACAAGAATGAGTATAAGAGAAATGATAACCATAACACAATATAATAAATGTTGAGTCATAACCATGCAAACAATCCATCTGAACCATCATCTGTCCAATGACAAAACACTAAAACCAATCTAGGAATCATCAACTGCTCTATAAATCACTAAATGGCTACATCAGTCCTCGAATCTAATTTTCCTAAGACTAAGTCCTAACATGGGAGAGTATAATAGTCCACTAAAAAAATAATGATACATAAAAAATGCTCATCTCAGCATCTCATATGTAAGAGATCTAGCTGAAAAATTACTGTATGTGAAAAACAGAATATGGTAGCTTGGCTACTATATATGTGATAACATCTCTCTCCAGCTGGGACAAGTGATCTGTTGAAAATAGCACTTCTCTGTTGAAAAGAGCACTTGAGAACTTTATAATCTTTGGTCCTCGCACTCTGATTCTCGCATCCTTGATCAATCCCTTGAGCTTTGCAACCACTACCAAAATGTCACCAACTACCTGCAACATGTCTAGAGCTATTCCAAACTCACAGACCGATCGTCATAACAATATGTGGATAAAAATAAAGTACTGAAAGTAAGCATGCATAAAACTGAAAAGTAGAAAATAAATCTAATCTATAATCACAACTTTCAAGAAAAGTTTGACTTTTATTGTGCAGGATAACAGAAATCAAAACTATACTAAGAGCTTCAAAGGTGAGCTTCAGGAAAATATGCAAGATTCTATACTATTGTCAGGAAAGGCTTATTCAGGTCCTACCTACCCTACTCTAAACAATTTAGACAGGTGTTAGGTAAAATCATAAATGCAATGCAACCATTTGGTAAACAAGTCCATTGAGCTTTCTTTACAGTTAATGACCCAATAAGATAGAGATGGTTTGAATGTAATGTATATGAAAATTGAAACCATTCTAACTTGTTGTTTGAAATTCAAAGAAAGATCTAGAATGAAATCATGCCAAGGATGAAATTGACATTCTAGATACTCATCCATCCAGATATTGACAGGATCATAAGAAGTATGCAAGCACGCTCTTGATGGAAGGAGACAAATTGGCTCATGATTCAACCACTCCAAATAGTTCTTTGTTTTCTCCTCTACCTTACTAGGACATTCAATTCTATTCACTCCAAAAGAAATGGGAAAATCAAATGGGGAAAAGTTGTAACGTAATGAAACTGTGAATGATATCAATCCCATTTGTTGTTTAAAAATGGAGAAAAGATGAAATTGATCTTTATACGCCTTCTCCAACCATCCATAATACAAACTTACAAATTGAAAAAATTTATTTATTACAGATGACTGAGAAGAGACATGAAGTGTCTTTTCCCCAATTACGTGATGATTCTTAATATCCCGATTAAAGATTTGGAAAGTATCAACTTGATTAAAAGACAAACCGATACCAAAAAACTTAAAAATTTGAGATGGGAGGGTGGATTGCAAATTTTCTCCCAGAATTGGAATAATTGATCTCAAAATTTGACGAGAGGAAAGAGTTTTTAAATTAATTCCAAGAGTGATTTCAAGATTTGAAACAAGGTCAGTATCCACACATTGAACCAACATATTCTGATTAAGGATTGGATGAAGAATTCTATTGATAATATCAGGACAAGGATCCTCATTGCAATGTTCTTGATCAAGTTCACTTACAATCGTATCATCATGTGATTATTCTTCTTTAAGCTCTAGATAAGGAAAACCATCAATAAGTTCAGTTTCAGTTTCCCTATCCCTCTTACAGTAATGCTCTTCAATCACACTATGACCATAGGATTGTTCTTCAACAGAAGTTTGATTAATTTCAACCCTTTCTTCTTATGCATTGATATGATCAAGGTCTAAATCCAGATTCAGATAGGTTGGATACTGACTCAAATTATCATAAATTAGGCAATCACTATGGAGTTTCTCTTTTAAAGGATCTTTACTGACCTCACCAATGGAAGGCTCAACTAAATATTTTTCTTGATAGTGATCATTTTGTTATCCTTCTTTATTTGTGCCTTTCTAAGCTAATGATGACAAGATTTTAATAAGTTCCCCTTCTATATCAATATCAAGGTCATAGTCTTGAAGGGTCGAGATTTGATCATCGTCACTCTCTTGCATCAAAGAGTCATTCAAAGGCATGTCCACTATTGGATTGAGAGAGGAGGAATCAGTTTGATGAGGAAAATCACCAGTTATCTCATTATGGTTATCGTGATCATCTTCATCATATTGATCCTCAACAACACAATCATTATTTGGATGTATGGATTTATCAATGCTTGTACCCCATTCTTTTCTTAATAAATCAGTGAACATGTTGTATCCAGTGATGGATCTTGGTGCTAACGTGTATAACCAATAATCGAAGTTACCTCCTAAGGATTCAAAAAGGGCTCACATATAGACATCTTCATGTTCTACACCCTTGGATTCCATATAACACCAACAAGCATCGAAGTGGCTTTCAATTGATTCGGTTGAATTTGCAAAGAAATGAGGAAACCCTTTAATGTATCAAGTTTGGAATAGGATGAGGTGCCTCATAGATTTCAGAGAAGTGAATATGAGATAGAATTTTCCTTTTAATCCTAGTTGGATTTTCCTTTATTTCATTGAAAAATTGGACGAATAAATTCAAGTTCATTGTGATTCTAGGAACTTAAGATTAATACGTTGGGTACGGTCCTCACTGGAGTCGCAGGGTGGAGTCACTAGGTGAATCACATAGGTAATTCACCAATAAAATATATATCATAGGGAAAGGTGATGTATGTTGAACCAAGGTAGGCCTCTACCTCCCTGGAAACAACGCTAAGATGTTATCACCAACCTTCTAGTTTCTTATGTATGGTGGATCCAGGATGGATGGTAGAGGGGAAAGAAACTAAGGAGGTGGAACCAAGACTTCCTAGACTCCTAAATGGATGGTTGTCATGTCAATCACGGCAGCCTTCAATTTATGTTATCTAAGTCCAAGACAACAAATGGCGGGAGACCCATATCTACTCCTGACAGGAGAGATTAGACCTAGACACCAAATCAAATCAAGTAGGATTGAGGTACGTAGGGTGTAAGGTAATTAAAGACCCTAGATATATGGAAGATGTTACTAGGTGTTCCAAGGATTTGGATTTGGGTTTTGGAAGTGTTAAGCTCGATCCAAAGTGGAACCATGGTGACTTGTGGGGTTGATACAAGATCTGGGGTTGAGGTACTAGCAACTGATGAAGATAACCATTGCCTTGGGAAATGTAACCAATGCATAGTGAGTAAGGACAGAGCTGGGACTATCTAGTACCAAAGCGATAGACTCAATGAAAGATGTGACAATGTCAAAGTACCTAAGTCATCAAAGAAAATTCAGCTTTTAGGGAAAAGAGGTCAAAAGAGGGCTAGTGCTAGGCTTGGAGATCAGTGCATGCTGGGCCTTAGGAAATGGAGTTAGTATTTGCATAGAATTAGAGTGAACACACTTTGGATATGCCCTGATCTATGGACCCAAACAAGTTTTTTGCTTGGAAAATTCAGTTTGCAGGGGAAACTAGCAGAAAGAGGGCTAGTACTAGGGTTTGGAGGGATAGATCTTCAGATCTAGGACAATATTGGAGCCATCATCTCAGTGTTAGAGGAGAAATGGGATGTGGATGACCTAATCTACAAACCCAAGTTGGAAAAATGCAAAAAAAATCAGATCCGAGAAAGTCTGAAAATGACTAGGAGTGCTAAGGTGCTGAAAGTTGGTTTCTTAGATCTAGGGCCACCTGGAAACAACTAGCTCAGCGTTGGAGGTGTTTTGGAATGAGGAGGACCCTATCTATGAACCGAAGTGATTATTTTTTGAAAAAAGTCAGATTTGGAAAAGGTCAAAATTTCAGCGGGGGGCGTTGGGGCTTTGATAGTCAGTTTTTCAGATCTAGGGAAAACCAACAACCTTTTGGAAAACATTGAAGATGAAATAGTGAGAGGTATTCCTGATATACAAAACCCAGTATTGGTTTGTTGAAAGATCGAACGGTTCCCTGATTAAGTATTTTTTGATTTTTCAATATTTTGGAGTTTTCAGTAAATTGAAGAAAAGCAGGTACAATGGATTGAGATCATGGAAGAAAGGAACCAAATTGTATATATTACATGTAAAAACTTGTATATATCTTGATGATGATGATCCTTTCCATCCTGATCAATTTGAGAAGATTGAAGTGAGTTCTATGTCGAGTGTTTTCTGAGGAAGTCAATGCACCCTCTCTCCTACACAACAAATGTCAACCATATTAGATTTGTTGCCACATGAGAAAAAAGATAAATTCTATAGAAAAATAGCAAGATAAAATCATAGATCACAATGACAATAATGAAAAACCCCTAATAAAAAATGAAGACAACCCAAGCGAGTTGATCCCCCACTGCAAAAATGCCCAAGCTGAAGTCGCCATCCTGTTGACAAGACAAAGATTCCCAAAAATATATAGATCTTGCAACAATTTCCTGAATTATAGGGAGAAAAATACTTTCCAATCACCATCTAAGAACATAAGATGCAAAGGAGATCCAAAAAATATCCACAAGAAAAAATTTCTATTATCCTGATCTAAGAGCCAAAGACCCCTTACAAATGAGAAGCTCTCTCCTTTAAATAGGAATGAGAGAACCAAAATCCTAACCACTTTCAGAACGAGTGGCTAAGATTAAAAAATATAAATTTTCTAATCAATGGTTGACATGAGCTCAACATACAATACATGGATCAATATAACCATAAAGTACCAAAGTGGACTAGATCACCCATAAAGAGGGTACCCCACTCAACAAGAAATAAATGAAGCATGTGGTGGGTCCATGGAGTGTTAAATAAATCCCTCTGGGTGCCCCATGGCACAGTAAAATAATATAAATTTTAATTTTTTGACTTTGTGCCTCCTTGAGGAAATCGTGAGCCTCCCAAAAGATCTTGAAAATAATATAAAAAGGCCTGAAAAATAGGTGTGGGCCCAATCAGGTGCTGCAACTACTGGAGAAGGTGTGAAGGACATCACTCTCATCATAATGGCTCATCCCATGTCATTTCCTTGTCTCAATATCCCAAATCAATTTCTTCAATATCCATTTAATCATTTTTTAATCTGCCTCGGGAAATGTGAACCTGCCAAAACATCCTCCTAGGGTGCATGCGTTGTCCAACTAAGCCCACCAAGCTCTCTAGGATGGGGGTACTATGGTACAATCAAGTTCCTGCACCCTTTCTGCCCCATACAACGCCCTAGGAGATCCAATAAAAACATCTCCTTGCTCAGACACATCATCCTGTGGAGCAAAATTGCACCTGAAGGGTAAAATGAGCCTGACCATCTATGCAAGTGCCCAGAATTGAAAATAAGCTATCTCAACAGAATCAGGGATTCCAAATCCATCTAGGGTGTATACTCATACCCTTTCCATGTCTCAGCCTGATGATCAACAATATCCAATAGACAATATAATCACTTGTAAATGACCAGATACCAATAATATAATGCAGACTATCATCCATCTGTTGCAATTGTTACATGGCTAAGACATGCTCTACAACTCATTTAAGCAAGAATCATAAAAAATAGTAGTCACCTCACTGGCAGTATATCAACCAAATACATATATAGGGTTTTATTTATTATTACTCAGACCAGACTTTCAGGACTATACTCACTTCATAGTTGTAGTCAATTTTCTAGTGAAGGATTAAGGCTGAAATTGACAAGGCTAGGGAAAAGGATGACTACCAAATTAACATCATGAAAATTTGGATAAAGAAAAAAATAGGGAATGGTAGTTCCTCACAAATGGTTGAGTTGTTCAAAGAGTGCTTATTCAACTTAGTCATCATGTCTACATCAAGTTTGATCTAGGTTCATTAGGACCATCCATTTTATTTCCATGGCCTAAGTTTGGCCTATATGACCCTTTGGGACTTCACTAATGCTTAAAAGCACAACGAATCATAGCTTTCATCCAATACATATTCAAATTTATAAGGTTAGCAATATTTGCATATAGCATATATTTAACCATTGTTTTTGGGACCTTTTCTTATACCGTTCACGAGGTATTTTAGCATTTCATTTCTCTTTCCATTTGCTCACATAGGTTAAGAAACACATTTTAGAATCTACATTTTCCATGGGCGCATATATACATATTTTCCAATACAAGTAGTACTTGAGCTTTTAGTTTTAGCCAACAACATCTCAACTGACCAGGGGGAGTTCTGCATAGTGCCAAACATCAAGACAACTGACCAGAATGATTTAGGCATACAATCCAACTTACCAAAGGAAATTTCTGTCACCAACTCAGAGCCGAGACACGGTATAAACAAGGAGTTTTATCCAACAAAGGTTCTAGCAGGGAAAGGTCCTCCATGCCACAAGTCAAGTAGTAAGTCGGGTTAAAAAAAAATTGGAAGGTAGTGTATAGGTGGAGACAGTGAGAGATGAAGCCAACACTAGCAAGCCAAAGAAATGGTGGGAATCACTACCTCTATTATCCCTAAGGAGGGTAAAACCAATGAGTATAGATCAGGAACTTCCAAGTCTAATTAGGGACACCAATACATAATACAAATACATCCAATTCCATTTATCTATGACCTCCATATGATGACACTAAATGCTAGTATATGTCACAAGAATGAGTATAAGAGCAATGATAACCATAACACACTATAATAAATGCTAATTCATAACCATGAAAATATTCCATCTGAACCATCATCTGTCCAATGAGAAAACACTAAAACCAATCTGGGCAACATTAACTGCTCTGTAAATGACTAAATGGCTACATCATTCCTTGAATATGAGTGTCCTGAGACTCAGTTATGACATGGGAGATTATAATAGTCCACTAACAAAATAATAATCCATAAAAAATGCTCATCTTAGCATCTCATATGTAAGAGATATGGCTGAAAAAGTACTGTATCTGAAAAGTAGAATATGGTAGCTTGGCTACTATATATGTGATAACAAGACAGAGGAAACTGAAAGTTATAGAGCCCTTTTCAAAGAATTATGTGATATGTTTTCCTGGACATATGAGTAAATTCCTGGGATTGATCCGTCCATTGTTGTACATGATATTAGAACCTATCCCATGGAAAAACCTTTCTAACAAAAACTGCGTCAAGTCCATCCTAGGAAGGTTGTGGCTATTAAAGTCGAAGTAGAGAAACTTTTGAAGGCGGGGTTTATTTATCCTGTACCCCTGACAAAATGGTTGTCTAATATTTTCCCTATGGCTAAGAAGCAGGGAACCATTAGAGTCTGTATCGGTTTTCGAGACTTAAATAAGGCTTGTCTTAAGGAAATTTCCCTACTCCACACATCGATCAGATCATCGATAATTGTGTTGGAAGTGTCATCTTTTATTTTATGGATGGGTTTTCTGGCCATAATCAGATAGAGATTCTTCACACTGATCAACATAAAATTCCATTCATTTTCCTGTGGGGAACCTTCGCATATCAAAAGTTACATTTTGGTCTGAAAAATGTCGTAGCTACATTCCAACGCGCCATGTCCTACGCTTTTCACAATATCAAGCACATAGTGGAGTTGTATCTTGACGATATCCCTACTCATTCACAGTAATGGGAGGACCATCTAGGGCATCTTAGGGACATTTTCCTTAGATATCGTCATTATAATATCTAGATTAATCCACACAAATGTGTATTTTGTGTTGAGACTGGACGTCTTCTTGGATTTGTGGTTTCCAAAGATGGCATCCGGATTGATCCTTTGAAAATTGATGCTATTTTGGCCTTAGCCTCCCTGACAAACATCACCGAGCTCCAAAATTTGCAAGGGAAGGAAAACTTTATTCATCGTTTCATGTGTAACTTCGTAGAAAAAACGCATGGTTATATGTATCTCTTGAAGAAGGACACTCCATTCTTTTGGGATGAACAAGCCCAACATGATTTTGATAATCTAAAACACGCTCTGACCCATTCACCAGTGTTGCACCCCCCATATTATTCAAAATACTTTTGATTATATGTTGCTACCTCCACTACTACCATTGGAATGGTTCTAGCATAGGAAGACCCCAACGGTCAAGAACACATGATATAATACCTAAGTAAGAGTCTCATTGACTCTAAAGCCTATTACTTGCATGTGGAGAAGTTAACTATGGATATGGTCATTGATGTACAAAATTTTCTTCATTACATTGTAATTCGTACTACAACTGTACTCATGGATCAAAACCCCATGTACTACAGTCTGACTCGTCAGGTACTAGGAGGCAAGTATTCCTGTTGGATTGTTATCTTACAGGAATTTGATCTTGAGTTCACCAAGGCTACTTCGAAGAAATCCTTGGTTTTCCTGGAGTTGATGTGTGACCTTCCCTATGTATTGATGGAAGTTGATCCCAATGATTCATTTTCGGATGAATTTTTGTTCTTGATAAGCATAACTGATCCATGGTATGGAGATTTTATCATTGATCTCTAGACTCATAGATTTCATCTCGACATATCTATGACGATCGTCGTCATATTCGTCACCATGCAAAGTACTATCTCGTTTTAAATAATACATTGTATTGACGTAGTATTGACTCTATCCTTCGACGATGTATTACACATGAAGAGGCTGAACATGTTCTAAATGAATGCCACTCTAGAGCATGTGGCAGTCATCTTTATGGGATGGCTATAGCCCAAAAAATTCTTCACGCTGGGTATTTCTAGCCTTCCATATTTAAATATTGTCATGAAGCGGTTAAGAAATGCCCACCCTGTCAACACTTTTATCCTAAAAAGAGCACCCACTGTTATCTCCTAAAATAACCAGTCTGTTTTCTATTATTTTAGGTGATAGGTTTGAGTCCAAAATTTTATTTTTAAAAGATTTTCTAGAGTCAATAATGAGATCCTTGTTCTCATTACTAAGTCAAAATCAAATTTATTGAGTCTTAATTTCAAAATTTTGAAAGGACAGCTTGTGGTAGTTAACTCTGTTTTGTAGAGGCTAGGTTCGCTACCAAAAGACCTCAGTTCTGGCAGCCAGGAGAATCAAGCCAAGGTTCAAGTTCACATTAGCTGCCAAAAGAGCCCAGTCTTGGAAACTAGAAGGATTAAGCTAAGTTATGTTAGCTGCCAAAAGGGCGTCTCATTAAAAAATTAAAAAAAGGGGAGAGCACGTGTCCGTACTCAAGCTTCACATCAAACGAGCCTGTGGGTTTTTGCCGCCAAGGAGAAGATCAGAGCGCGTCTCACACGACCATCATGAAGTTTAATGTCGTTTTACTGCTGAAAGCATGTGTGAAACACCATATCATTAACTACACAGGATTACGCAGGGGGTTCAAAATATAATGCATATCTCCAGATCATTCGAAGCTGATCGATCCATCATTCACCCAGGGGTTCATAATGTAAGGCATATGAAGATCATGTGAAGCTGATCGAATCATCATTTCACACGAAGTTGGGCGATTTCATAGGTGATTACCTGCTGAGCTCATTCAATGGGTATCTCGTGTCTTAAGCATTGCAAGCAGGCCCGAGGCTCCTCGTTATGTTATAGCGCAGTTGGAGTTCTGGTTCAATCCAAGAATTCTCTTTCATCAAAGCAAATCCTCATCACGGGGCCTCTTTACAAAGGTTCGGCTCATGGCCAAAACAGGTCTGCCACTCAGAATAGAGCTCGATGGGGTGTGGTACCTCGAGTCCCACCCACAAGTAGCAGAGTTTTTCAAAACCACGCAAGTGTTCGATTATTGTGAAAGGCTCACCAGTTTT
>LPNX011236186.1:0-107206 GCA_001517045.1 Pseudotsuga menziesii
CAACTTCAATTATTATCCCTGAAATTGCATGGTAGTTATGGTTTCTTCAAAGGTTTAGATTTTTCTATCAGCGAAAGAGAGTTAGAACTGACAATTTTAGTGAGTTTAAGAGCGAAGCACAAAAATTTATAGAGTGTTGTTTAGAAGTTAAATGAAAATTGTCACAGACGTACTATGATATTTGAAGATATAGAAGTCAGATCCTAGGCTTCATTTATTAATTTTGCTGATGATCTTTGAAAATTGAATATCATAAATATAGTTAAAAAGTTGAAAAAAAGCCACATCAATAAGGATTATATCAGATTCATAAAAAAAATTAAAATTAATAGAATATAGTGTAGCAGTCATACAAGTGGATACTTTCACAGAGGTAATCCATCAAAAGAAAGGTAAGGGAATTGTGTCTGTTGATTGAGGAGGCCACATATAAATGACAGAGAGTTAGAACTGACAATTTTAGTCAGTTTAAGAGCGAAGCACAAAAATTTATAGAGTGTTGTATAGAAGTTAAAATGAAAATTGTCACAGACATACTATGATATTTGAAGATACAGAAGTCCGATCCTAGGCTTCATCTAATAATTTTGCTGATGATCTTTGAAAATTGAATATCATAAATATGGTTAAAATGTTAGAAGAAAAGCCAAAAAAAGCCACATCAATAAGGATTATATCAGATTCATAAAAAAAATTAAAATTAATAGAATATAGCGTAGCAGTCATACAAGCAGATATTTTCACAGAGGTAATCCATCGAAAAAAAGGTAAGGGAATTGTGTCTGTTGATTGAGAAGGCCACATATAAATGACAGAGAGAACTGACAATTTTAGTCAGTTTAAGAGTGAAGCACAAAAATTTATAGAGTGCTGTTTAGAAGTTAAAATGAAAATTATCACAGACGTACTATTATATTTTTAGATACAGAAGTCAGATCCTAGGCTTCATCTATTAATTTTGCTGATGATCTTTGAAAATTGAATATCATAAATATAGTTAAAAAGTTAGAAAAAAATCCAAAAAAATCCACATCAATAAGGATTATATCAGATTCATAAAAAAAATTAAAATTAATACAGAATAGCGTAGCAGTCATACAAGCGGATATTTTCACAGAGCTAATTCATCGAAAAAAAAGCCACATCAATAAGGATCATTATCTGGAGATATGCAACATAAACCACGATATTTACTTAGATACATAACTGGTTGAAAGACAGAGCCAAAAACACTGTACAAACTAGAATTATATATCTATATCAACGACCGAAGGGAAAAAATGGTATAAAGTATTCGGTGGGGGTAAAACCTATAAAGACCCAGTTCTCGGTCTATGGCCAAAATAAAAACAACATCATCTTTAAAATACAGTATTCCATATCTAATGGTTGTAGGGCTTAAACCCGAAGTCAAAACTGAATCAGATTCATTAAAAAAAAAAAATTAATAGAATATAGCGTAGCAGTCATACAAGCGGATATTTTCACAGAGCTAATCCATCAAAAGAAAGGTAAGGGAACTGTGTCTGTTGATTGAGGAGGCCACATATAAATGAAAAAGGAAGTGATCTCATAATAAAAAAAGGGATGGAATAAACAGTTTTTTACACTTTATCATGGACTATATCAGCTTTTTTATACAGGAGTAATTCAAAATGATGTAACTCTGCATTTCTGAGCATAAACTATATATTTTTTTCATTTCTAAAATTAAAAGAGGGGCAGATGGGTAGTGTATTTACCTCAGCCGCAGCAACGGGAAACAGAAGGCTGACCAGAAGCAGCAACCAATGCGGAACAAAACCAATGTCACTGCCACCACGACCGCAGCAGCTAAAACAGCGAAACAGCTACCAAGAAAAATAGCCACCAGCAGAGAACAGAGGGAAAAAGTCACAGCCACCAGCCGAGACAGAGGAGAGCACAAACGTGACAGGCACCAACGGAGACAAATCGGAACGAAAACGTCTCAGCCCGACAGGGATGAATAGAGCGCATATATCAGGGAAACCGTTCGAGCCAGCACAGCGCAGAAACGCCACAGCAGACCGTAAAAGCACCGGCACCAACCCGAGAACAGAGCAGACCAGACCGTAAAAGCGGACCAGCAGACCACACGAGAACAGAGAACAGATCAGACCACACCAGAATAGATCAGACCGTAAAAGCACCTGCACCGATGCGAGACGGAACAGATCATAAACGTCGGTGGTGGAATACTTCCCAAAACGCAACACAGCGCTAACGTCACAGCGACCAGCCACCACAGCCGACAGAGCCGCCCGAGCCTAAACGAACAGCCACCACAGCAACCCGAGCAAGAACACAGGAAAAAAGATCACAGTCTCGACCACCAGCGTACAAATGGTGCGCCTCCAATAACATCGATCAAACGGAGTGCCACAAACGTAATCCTCATCCAACGTAAAGCCAAACCATGATCAACATGCCCCTACAAATAACTATTGCCAACCAAATCATCATCATCGCGGGCGTAAAAAACGTTTAACAGTCATCTTCTGTTTGTATATATAGAAACTTCTTTCGGCCGAAGAATTATTCGGCCGAAAGTTTGTTCGGTCGAATAATCCTTTGGCCGAAAAATTAATCAAACCAACGGTCCTAGCCGGACGTGATTTTCCCAGCAAACTGTGCAAGCCGTTCAGTATGAGGTACAACGTTAACTTTTATCTTTTGGCCGAAAAAACAAATATTCGGCCGAAAAGTTTTACATTATT
This sequence comes from Pseudotsuga menziesii, assembly GCA_001517045.1. Taxonomy (NCBI): domain Eukaryota; kingdom Viridiplantae; phylum Streptophyta; class Pinopsida; order Pinales; family Pinaceae; genus Pseudotsuga; species Pseudotsuga menziesii. Next base: position 2,739 of record LPNX011236186.1, read on the forward strand.
TCAACCGAAAATATTATTAGTTCGGCTGAAAGATTCTAGAATACGATTTCAGAAGCGCATTTGTCACGGAATAGACACCCAACTTCATGATTTCACCCGGTAGTCTCTTGGTTTTAGTTCAATTAGATGATTTCCCAACACATAATTCATTCGTTCATTTTTTTCTTCCAATTGAGTAACATTGTGTTTCATATAGGGCTCTCTTAATACTTTTATCTGGTTTGGAGTTCCCTTATGAGGCAACCACAAATGTGACCAATCTGAAGCAAAATACCCATTTAGTCTTGCTGACCAGTCTCGATTCAAAATAAGTCCATAGCCATTAGGTATGTCTGCTACTATAATATCAATGTACTGACATATCTTTTCATTTGCAGATAAGTGAATCAAGACATCCTCCATTTCCCCGACTACTTTCATTGGTCCTGTCTAACTGAGTAACCTCCCAAGTAGTAGGTTTAGGTTGTCCATTATTCTTTTTGCAGACTGCAAGTGGCATAACATTGGCTGATGATCCTAAGTCTACTAAACAATTGTGCACATTATGGTTTAAAATCTCCAAAGTCAGGAGGAATGGTGGGGTTTTAAACCTAGTCTTACCTCCCACACTTGCTTCAACAATCTCTTCTACAGGTTGGTTTTTAGTGGGAAGCTCCTCCTCTGGTACTTCAAGTGCTTTTAACAATTCGTACCCCACCTCAAGTGCTTTGAGATTTTACTTGACATTATCGGCTTTGTCTTCAATAGGCCTAACAGGCATGTTGACTTGTTTTGGACCTTGACTGTTAATAGTAAGTTCAAGTATTTTATCATCGGTGTTGTTCTTCTATATTCTCTTCATCTTCACCTGAAATTTCTTAATCTTTGGAAGTATTGAATTATCTCTACTGAACAAACCTTGACTTCTTGTTGTTTCATTTGTTTCTGATATCTCTTCATGTTTCAGTGAATTTTGGTCTTTTGTGTCAAAAAGTGACACACAGTCCCATAAAACCAGAGCATCATCTTCTTGTTTTTCTGTGGATTTATTTCCCTTTTCCTCCTCATCATCAGCTTCTATTAGTTTAGAGTCCAATAGCTGATTCATTACTAATGTCATTGAATTGATCCATTGAGGAAATTTTTTCTCAAAATGAGGCTATTGATGAAAGGTGCAAAAGTTATCCATACCCACCTCAGTTAAATTCATTTATGCAGGACTATGTGGAGGAGGTTTAGATTGATTGTTGTCCTCTCTCCTTTTATAGTAAGGCTTATAAGATTTATGAGCTTCTTTTTCCTTTTATAAATCTATTATTATGTTAGATAGTTTCTGCATCATTTTCAACATTCCTTCAAATTCATATGACTGCTCCTCCTTAGGCTTAGACAGTAATAAGGATTTCTTACCAAAAAAAAATTCTCCCGACTGCTCAGGATAATCTTCAATGCTCTATTTTTCACCTTCCACTCTCTCGACTTCTTCATAAGTTTCTGACATTGTATGTTTGACTTTCATCTTGGAAAACATGGCCAAGTTAGGCCCTAAAGCTAAAGTATAGTATTCGATCAAAACCTTATTAGACGGTTTATCAATTGCAGAAAAATTCTTAAGGTAAGAAGCAAACCTTTGGGTGAAACTATGTAATTTCTCTTTTCTTTCTTTCTTCAAAGTGCATAACCCTTTCATTAGAGCTACATGAGTTTTATGGGATGCATATTTACTTCTGAATATCCTTTCAAACATGTCCCTGTCTAGGATTGAGTTTGCAGGAAGAGAAAAATACCATGAGGCTGCTGCTCCTTTCAGGGTATGTGGAAACAATCTACAAACTATATCTTCATATTATCCAGCCTTTAGTCCTTCCATAGCCAAGTAAAACCTTTGCAAATGATCATCTACTAAAATATTTTCACTTGGGTCAAACTTGGGCAACATTTTCTCAAAATCCTAAGGTAAGTCATGTAAAGTGGGTGCCAGGTTTAAAGGTGACCTGGCCTTCCAAGCAGGTGGTGGATTTGGTGGGTTGGGTGGCTAATTTGCATTTACGCCTGCCATGAGTCTGGGTGGAGAATGAGGTAGTGAATGAACATGGGTTTGAACAGGTGAACCGTAAGGTGTATCTAGGCCTAACTAATTTAGCGGTTGAACAACTTCATGTACAACTATTTCTACCAATTCTTCAAAATCTCCAACCAACACCGCGTCTTCCAATATAGGACGATCTTTTTTCTTATATTCTCTTCTCGAAAAGACGGGAATAAATGGTAATCCTCCAATATTCTTCACATATGCCCTAGTATTTCTTCTCAAATCATTATCTACTTTGTTATTAACAGAATGTATATGCTCTTTATCCTTCTCTTGAAGAATTGGATTGGGAAACAAACTTCTTTCAAAACTGTCACTGGTGGAATAATCTCACGAAAATAAGTTTCCTCGGCCAGCCATGCACTAGCGGCCCTCCTTCTAGCACCAAAAACTATTGAGGCCTAGAAAATCATAGGTAACAACAGTTAGGGATTCTCCCCAGTAAACGTTCCCAACTAGACCGTTACTATTTGGTATGGGGAATCCGTCCGGTTTACTGCTCGGCTACCGTAGGTCAAGTAACAAAAATAAAAGGTTTTACCCGTTACGGCCTGTTCCACCATGTATGTTTTAGTTTTTTATTATTTTAGTATGAGATGCAAGTCCCTATCTAAGAATGCATATTGATAGAGAATACGAGGAGCAGTCACAATGTGATGCGCAGGTTCTTACCTCTCGTCTTAACTCTCTCGCATATAAAACACACACAACAAGAAAAACTAAAACTAACTATCTAACCTATCCATAGGGAGCAAGATTATTATTCATCAATGAGTAATTTGTTTTGCACATGCATTAATAAAAATCACAGATAGATGTTACTTATTTCAAAATACATGAACATTATAGATATATGACCAACCAAATAGCTAATTGTTTATGAACAACATTCATTACTCATAGTGGAAATTTCATAGAATAAACTAGAGAGCATTCATACAATAACATAGGTTCAAAGAGTTAGAACAATCTCACAATTAATGGACACAAAGCTGAAAATGAAATAGTTCACATTCAACACATCCATGGCACAACATTTGAAAAGTTCCACCAAGCTTTCTCCAATAGGAAACTTGTAATTCTTATTGCAAAAGGAAATAGTTCTTCTTACAACATGTTCTCACAAATCTCAATGGGAAAAAGTCCTCTTTCTATCTAACTCTCCTATACTTATACTACAAGCAAAACTCTTGGGATATCCCTCAGTGACCTTTGGGCTCCCCAAACCGTTTATCTCACAAATTTTGTCCTTTTGTGAGTGCTTATGATTCATACAAACATTACATTTCAGATTTAAGATTTAAAATCACTTTTATGAAAAGGGACCAGCTTGGTAACTGACGAACTTTCCCAAGCCTAGGCCTCTACTTCTATTGATTATGCTCAGTAATCCATTGGTCCCTTTCTAGATCCTTTAGAGCTTAGACCTCACTTTCTTCTTCTTTTCTCTGTTTCTGCTTCTTCGTTCCTCAACCACTTCTTTTATTGCTTTCTCCCTTCTACTTTGTCTTTTAAGGACATCTTACTTGTAGTAATTGTTTTGTCATGAAAATAACAGATTTTAGACCATTTAGGGTTTAATAAAGTATTACGAACTGCATCAATACATGCATTCTATAAAATGAACTCTAAACAATGTTAATGCATGAAAAGAAAACATGATAATACAAAGAAAATCCTGATAGTTGGGCCTGAAATCTGCTAAATCCACTGTCCAAACTAAAATTACAAGTCTGATAAAATAGGCTCCCTATCTCAATCCAGGCCGGATTCGGACCCATTCGACATCCTCCAAAGAAAGCACCAAAAATGACACAGTAACTGCCATGGAAAAATAGAGTGAAAGCACACAAGAAAGGCGGGAAAATACTAAGCATTGGGAGAAAACAAAAACTCTCCTCGATGGGCGAAAAACTATAAGTCGGATGGTTACCTCACCAAGGAACCGCAACGACGGAAAACCCTCAAACTACGACTTGCAAGCTCAAATGAAAAACGTTGGCAGTTGGAGGTTCTCAAGACTAGCTATTAAAGCGTCGACAGATAAACCAACTACGTGTCGAAAATATAGTTTATTGGGAAGCCGCAACAACGAATGGCAATCAATATACGGCTTCCGATCAAAGCCATAAACTGTCTGATAGCGAAGAAACAAAAATAATGAAATTCAATAAACCGCGCATCAGTGAAAGTAAGAGTTGTCCATCGGTCGGTTCTCTATATGTCCTCCGAAACGACGACTGCATAGATAACTAAAGTTCTGAATCAAAATTCAACTGACTTCCGATAGTGCTAAACCAAAACAATGCAAAGTAAAAAGTTGATCAATAAAACCAAGGAATTGAAAAATATAAGAGCTAACCGTCAGAACATTCATCATTTAGCTTCCGCAATGGAAGCTGCATAGAGAACTGTGGCCCCGATTCATTGTTCATAAAACTTTCGACAGCGAAAAAGGATATCATACATAAGTCAAAAAACTTCAAACTTCACAGTCAAAAGCATTGTAGACAAAAATAATCACTCAACCTTCGAAAGTGGTAAACAATTCAACTCAATTCAAACTCAAAAAAATCCAAATTTGTAATAGAGGAAAGACAGAGTTCAAGAAACCAAAAACTCCCAGGCAAGATAAAATTTAAAAGGAGGGTCCAAAATTTTAAAAAATTTAGGAAAAAGTTGCAGCTGCAACAGGAACATAATTGGCCTCCATATAGTGTAAAATATAGCTCCACTTCTAAGAGAATCTAGCAAGACTGCTCCAAAGAAGAGTGTAGAGTGTTGATTATTTCATCTTGGTTCCCATTTTTAACAACTAATATAGAAAATCAAATTTTTATCTAGAATAAGATCACCTCTGTTTCAAAGAATCCCCAAACTATGGATCACACTAGAATATAGCATCCCACAACCTATTTTGAATATACTAAACGTGATTGTAATGTGAAGTGAAGAATCTAAGAGAACATTTTAATTCTTGAGTGACACCATATTCATATTCCATTTGTTAAAAATGATGTAATAAACCTAAGGCTATCATGCATTTAGGCAATAAAAAAATTTACATTTAACATTAAGTGAAGAAATAGATAAAAGAAATATATTGTTTTATGTAGTAGGAAAAAATAAGGATAGTGTTGCAATGAATTGAAAAAGTGAGTCTACTCATCAACTACTTATGCATTAAAGGATGCCCTTCTCACCATGAAAATAGCCATGCATAGGGAAATATGCAATATTTGTTTGAGAGTAAATAGCTAATTATTGTTCAAATAATAAGCATAATCAGATAGAATACCTAATACTAATTATGATTTTTATTGATAAATTAACACTTTGGTAGCGTGGTCCTTTCACCATGGTAAATATTTAAGGTAATGGAAAGCATAACCCCCTTTATCTCTCTATCACTAATCACTCTAGACATTGGTATCTTGATTATAATGATTTATTTCCAAGAACGAACTAGTGAAAGTTGAAATTATGCTCTTAGTAGCATGCCATTTGTATCTATCACATTCACCCTAAATTTAGTTACCAAGTCATCTCTCATAAACACCTACAGTTTTCAAATGATATAATTTGCAATATCTAAGTCGACATTTATGCATGACTGTTAGAATCGCTTGGTGTTCAGGGCCCTATATTAAATGATTTTATATAAATGTGGAATCCTTAGTAATATTTAACAATCTCATCATTTGAATGTACATATTCTTAGTATTACGAAACACCAAAAGCTAATATCTATCAAGTGACCACCTAAATCTATAAGAATTATACATCTTGCTAAGTTGAAAAGGACACAATGATAGAAATAATGAGAAACAAAAATAATTGGAATTATAATACACTAAATTTGAACTTATAGATCCCCACAGTTTGAAGAGAGATTGCACGGATTCAGATCTATGTCTTTGAAATGTATAATTAGTTGTGCTTACACAAAAATTGATTAATCATTTGTCCAAGAGCTTGCAGTTCCACATCATAGAAGTCAAAAGAGAGGGTTACCAAATGGAAATTCACACTAGGATCCTTGCTACTGCAAACTATAACTGTGAGTTGAAACAAAAGTAAACAAAGCTAGAGTAAATGGTGAAGACACCCTTACCTAGAAACCCTCTTCGTTGAAATCCTCTTCACTGCAAGTCTCACAATTTCACTGTAAGATAGATGAAACCAACAATGTGACCACTAGAACTAGGAAACCATAAGAATATTTAAACATCCAAAGAATCCATACCTCACAAATAAACTACTAGTATGATCTTGCATTTATAGCCATTAAATGCAATGAAACAATCGAAACATGGAAAATGAAAATAAAATTGCACACAAAATCATGGGTTGCTTTCAAAAAACAATTTGATTTATCGTATTAATGCCTCTCAAAAATAGTTTATTATGAATTAAGTATCCTCTTCCAACCTCACAATGAATCAAGCAGACAATTCTATGCAACTCTCGAGTACAAAACCTAGTACTAGGGAAAATGTTTATGGACGATAACTACATAGAAAAAATTCAATGGAATTTCAGGAAAAATTATTCTCGGTCATGGAGACCCGTTTGAATTCTTATGCTTCAAAATGTCCAGTCATTTAATAGAGGGAATTAGGAGCAGGAAGGAAAATTGCTACTCTTATTGTGTTGGACTACCACAAAGCAACATGTAATAAATCCTTTGCCACAAATTTCACCTAGCACTTGCTTTGAACTTGTGTGGATTCTCCAATCAATAAAGACAACACGCCTTCTAACTTGTCAAGCAAATAAATAGGACCTTAACAACAACAAATATGTTTATGTTATATAGGCAATGAAACAATAGTTTGATCAAAAATATAATTTGTAAGGTTATCAAAGTTTTTTTTGTATTTTTCACTAATTGTAGCAATGATCAATTTAGTCAAATTAGAGGTTATGATCCAAAGTGTAGTGACACATTTGAAAATCATTAGTAGTAAAAAACCAACAAATCTTTATTTTAAATTAACTATAGCTATGGTCATTTTATGCCACCTACAAATTATTAGAATACGGTCGAACATATGGACTAATAATAATGTTTATATTACATAACTTTATTTAACCATATATATATTTATAGTTTTGTTTGTTATTATTTATTAAATATTAAACAAAGTAATGATTTTATTTTATGTATTTAAATTTTATAGTTTTTAATTTTTTTAATTAATTAAAAATATAAAGTTATAATTAAATTTAAAATATAAAGATTTGAACTTTAAAATACTTTTAACAAAATGTTTTAGGGGTTTTTTTGCTTGTTTTTCACATAATACAGTAGAAATTTTAGATTAATTCTTGAAAAAACATATGATAGTTGTTAAACTTGCATAATCTTGGATCCTTTGGGGTATTTTGAGGATGTTAAATCTATTTATGTTTTCAAAAAAAAACATTTTGGACACTTCAAAATTCATATTTCGGGAAAAAAAATGTAACTAGATTCCTATTAAAAATTTGCTATAAAGTCCAAAACCTCTAACAAATAGAGTACTCCTTTAAAAACTACAAGAATCGTAAATTAATTACAAAATTATAATTAAATTTAAACCATAGAGACATACATTGTAAAGGAAATTTAAGAAAGAGTTTTAAACACATTTAAGAAGGCCACATAAATCATAATTTGATTGTGGAAAAATGAATCAATTAAAATAAAAAGTTATAAAACAATTACTTAAATCTGTTTTTAATTTCATAAAGAAACTATTGACTTCGCCATTTTGGGAGCTACTAGTACACTTTCACAGTGAAGGGGTCTTATAACATCTTCCACACTCCGTACACTTCCTACATATATTCTTTAACTCCGTACACTTATATGTCATGAAACATAATTTAGGTATTAAAGCAACATAGATCCATCTAAAAGAGGATCTACCAAGCACCCAGAGGGATCAAACTCTCAAGGTGCAAACCATTTTTTAGAGTGGAAATGTATAATCTATTTTTTATGGTTTTAGTTCATCTAATTTATGTTTTTATATATATATGAAATGCTAAATAATTTAAAATTAATTTAGGGCGACAAGTTATTTTTATTAAGTTTTTTTTATAAAAGACATGTATCAACTCTAGGATGAGCACATAAGGAGTTACACATTTCTCCCCTACTAGGCTGTATAATGCACCTCTTATGTGCAAAAATATATTTCTAGTTTTTTATTTTTAAAAACAACCATTGACTTCAACATTTATATGTTATGGAGCATATAACTTACACATAATAAGAATTATTTAAATTAAACGAATTGAATTGTATCCTTTAATTTTCAAAATAAACATAACTGTAAACCATAAATTTTAAATAATTAAATAGAAATGTCATCACCTACTATTCTGTAGAGTCTAGGTATGGTCAAAATTACACTTTCAGAAAGAAGTTATTGACTCCAACATTTATGTTATGAAACATAAATCTTATTACAAAGAGTCAAGATATAGTCAAAATTAGATAATCCACTCAATCATTATATAGTCAATAAATAGGGTCTTTAGTTCAAGGATCTATAGAGACTAAGAGTAGAAAATAACATAAATAGCTAAAGCTCAATTGGGCAAACTGACAAGTGTTCCTCATAATAATCACCAACTGGTATGAAAATTTGATCATAGTATCAGTGACATACATAAGGGGTCAACAAAAGCATCGTGTCACTTACAAGTATTGAACCCATAACTTATACATAAAAAAACAAATAACATGGAAGCTCAACAAAAACATCTTGTAACTTATAGGAATGAAACATAACTTATCCATAACAAAATCATTCTAGTCTTTAATTTCAGAAAGAAGCAATTGACCTGAACATTTATGTTTTTTTTTTAACAGAAACTAAAAAGGTTTTTTATAAAATAGGTTGTTCACAGACATTCATTATAGAGAATAAAGCGGGAACAGAGAGTTCTTGTAGTTCAAAAATGCTGCATACAAAACTGATCCAAAGAGATGTCCAAAAAATTACACATGGGGAATTTGCAAAACAACTAGTGCTTGGGGTAGTGTATACCATTATAAACTGACTGCAAAGCAAAATATAGTAAAACATATTAACATATTTAAAAGAGAACTGATTAAGGATTTCCTCTGGGCTTCATGGGATGAACCACTGATTCCTCCTCCATGGGATGCGATGCAGTTGCAGGGGTTTCATTCACCTTGCTACCCTGGTTCATGTTGATCAGGAACTGGAGATATTTTTGAATTCTATCAACCTTAACCATTATCTCCTTGATATTTCTCTCATTGTCATCAATCCTTGCATCATGATTGCTAATTTACAGAGAGGTATAACTTACCACTTCCCCCATGCTCTTGACCTCCTGTGCTATTTCCTTATTATCCATTATACCTATCGGTGTCATCTCGTAAAGATGCCTGAGATTCTTCTTTATGCCCATAATGCCAGCGGTTTCGTCAGCCTAAGACATCCTGCCATTTCCTAGAGAGAGATCAATGCGGGTGAAGTTACTATGCAAAGCACGAACTGAGCCTGCTAACACACAAGCTTGATTCTCGGCAGAGAGGACACTAAGAATATACTTAAGCACTTTAAGCTCCTGCTAGACCCGAACATTTATGTTATGAAACATAACATATGCATAAAAATAAATAAATAAATCTATTTTTAGTTTTCAATTTAAAAAAAAAGCCATTGACTGCAACATTTATGTCATGAAACATAACTTATAACTTAAGCATAAGAAAAACATTTAAATTAAATAAAGTTGCATTTAATTCTTTAATTTTCAAAATAGCTATTACAAAAATCAAAATATAGCTAAAATTAGATAATCCACTCAATCATGATATAGCCAATACATAGAGTCTTAACAATGATAATAGATTGAGAAGGTAACGATCATTCATCCCAACTACCCAACATATCTCAAATGATCAAACAAACTTGCTTGCTCCGTATTTTTCATTCCCTATAAATGTAAATAAAGTCAGAACAGTTCAAGAATTCAAAGTTGATACTAAAAATAGTTCCTGAATTCAAACTTGAATCTAAAAGGACTAAAAGCAGAAATAACAAAAATAACTTAAAGAAGCTTTGCCGGATCCATTTTCTAAATAACTAAAAAATGAATATCTTCATAAATATACTAAATATAAAACAATTTAAACACTAAACACATTATTAATATTTGCAAACTAACTATAGAAGGAGCAAGTCGATAAGTCGACTTGAACAAGGACCAACTTAGTCAATCAAACGACTAAGTCGATCAGCCGACTAAGTTGATGGGCCGACTTAGTCGATCAGTCGACTAAGTCGGTCGGTGGACTAAAATAAGAGATCAGGTTGGCCATCTAAGGTTGCGTCGGTTCACCGAACCAACAGGTAGTTATTTTGTAACCGTTCTGTAAATCATATATATTAGGTTGTTGAGCTAGATGAGAACTCAGTTCAGTTCTCTGCATTGTATGGACTCATTGTAATAGTATAATCTGTTTTAATTCAATCTGTTCTTATCTTTTGTCTTTGTTTAAGATTTATATATGTTTTAGTGTGTATTATTGGTAACCTTATGTGATCTGTGAGATTACAACATTGGTTCCATTGCCGGTAGTACACGACTGAAATGTATGCCTACAAATGATACCAGAGAAAGAGATTAAGGAATGGTGGAATTGTAAAATTGCAAACTACTTGCAGAATTATGTGCGAAGGAACAGATTAACAGTCACACAAGAAAAAGAAATTGTTTTCACAGAAACACATGAAAAGTTTGTCGAATCAGTGCCCAACTTTTGAAGAAATTCTTGGATGAGAAAATCGAACGGGATTAAAGAACAACAGTTGCTAGAAAAACTGATCCAAGGAGGTAGAACAAACTTGTCCGAGTGGTTTGAGAAAATTGCCGACGACTTTTGTGAGGAACAAGCAGTCGAAGATAGAACTTCGATAGAAACAGTGAAGGAGAAATTTTACACAGACCTTGCCGAACAATTTATGTGTTCCCTAGTGACCTTGTTGTTCAAATTTTTGATTGAGAAAGGAGTAGCACATATCGTCGAACCTCGCCCATCACTTCACGGACTGCCAACAAACTTTAACTCAGCAGAGAAGCAGAGGAAGTGGGAAAAATTCATTTCCGAAAGGGAGTGGGAATACTTCCTAAGAAAATAGACCGAATTATCCAAGCTTTCTAAAAAGCATCGAGTAGGCCATGGGGGGGTAGCTGGTCATCTGTCGAAGATAGAGTATAGTGGATCCTAGTCGACTAGAATCCGATATCAGTCACCAGTAATGAGAATTCGACTAAAGAGGACCTCAAGAGAATGGTATCCTACGAAAGTATGTCGGACATTCAGAAAATAGAAAGCGAATAAAGACACCAAAGAAGGGAAGCAAGATGAGAAAGCACCTTAGAGTTGCAAAGAGGACAAAACCCTAGGGAGAATGACCACAAAGAGAATCTGCTAGATTTGGGTCATGAATGACATGAAGAGGGCATGGAGCAAGAAGCATCCCCTAAGGAGGAAGAATTATGGATAGCAGCCAGAAGCTCTCCAATTAAGAGCTCCCAATGAAGGAACAACCCTTTCCCCATTGAATCCACGTACTCGAATATAGACTATTGTCAAAGAAGACCTTTGACTACGAGCTGGTGACTTTAGTATATGGAGCCAACTAGGCAACAAAATGTACCCTGGACAACACCTTATTATACATCGACCGGTGGAAGGGAACTGGGTGACGTTTCAAGTGGAAGCTTCCCTCCGAAGTATCCACTTGCTCTTACCGACACATGAAGGAGCACCCCCCCCCCTCACCAAATACAGCTTTAGAATAAATTGAACAATCAGACCTGTGAACAAATAGTTGCAGTGGACCATCGACAGCAAAATTCGACATCAAACGACTGCACGTCGATGAAGAATTGACAACCGACAGGAACACAAGTTCCGTAGACCAGAATTCTGCAGGAATGAATACATCAAGAACCCCACCACCCTCATCACCACCCCCACCTCCATCGCTACCAAGTTCTGAGAGTAGTGACAGTGATTCAAACATGGGTCATGGATTGGCTCCCATCCCCCTATATGAAGGAAATGAATACCCCAGACGACATTGGTTCGTATGCGAGTCGACCTGGGAAGCCAACCAGGTTACAGACGAAGATAGACAAATGGCACAGTTCGCATGAGCCTTAAGGAAAATGGCATTGACATGGTACATGACCTTTTTGGAGAGAAAACCCAGAGCGACAAAATCCAATATTAAGGCGCAATTTTTGTCATTTTTTAAAACTCCAGATGCTAAGCACCTGGTCGCGAAGAAGCTTAAAACCACATCACAAAAGCCAGGAGAATATGTCTGCGACTACGATAAGCGTTGGAAAGAATTATTGAGCTAATTGGATTATGTTATAGATGAACAGTTACTAATCCAGTGGTTTCTTGTAGGACTATCGCAAAAAGTACATCGACACATTAGTCTGGAGATGTTCAAAACGTATGAGGATGTGCTAACGAAAGCTCTTCAGGTTGAGATGGACGAGGATATACCCAGTTACCCCACGAACAACAGATTGGAACAACAGCTTGAGAATGTACAGAAGTCTCTGAAGGAGCTAAGCCTCAACAATCAGGAGATCTGGTGCACCAAATGCTCAACAAACGGCCACTCAAAAGATAACTGTTGACAAGAATATAGTCGAAAAGACGTTCAATTTGTACAGACCAAATCCTTTTGTGACATTTGCCAGGAACACAGAGATCACCCTACAACAGACTGCCCATTTAACATGAAGAATGACAAGGCTTCCTGGTGCGCTATCTGCAAAACCAAAATTCATAACACTGTCGACTGCTAGTTAAACCTAAAAATTGACAGAAATATCAAGCGGTATACCAAACAAATGTAGTGGCACAACATAATGAGCAAAAATATCCACCAAATGATTAGAATAGACAAAGGTACGACGACCGACGATATGAGCGCCGGTACGATAATTGATGCCAAGGTTACGGAGGAAGAGGTCAATTCCCTAGGAATCGCAACGTATGCCCGCGCCAACCCATCCAGTGCTTTATATGTTACAAAGAAGGTCACCAGTATGCAGACTATCTGTACAAGGACAGGATGGATCTCAAATTATGTACCCACTATAGAGTAGGCGATCACTTGCTTGAGGATTTCCCTACTATGTTAGAAAAAATTAATACAAATAAAAATGTTAATGTCTTGTCTTGTGTGCAAAAACATGATGTAATAACCACTAAAAATTTACATATTGTAACTCGACAAGGAACAAAAACAGGAACTGATAACCCTCAAATTAGTAAGATTAAAGAAACAAACGTCTATCCTAACCCATGGCATGAAAAACAAACATATAAAGAAGCAACCCATGTCTTTCAAGACATTGCACGACAAGAAAACATCGATAACAGTCGACCCAACACAATACATCAATTAATCCAACTCATTCAAACAGACAAATCAGTATCTCAGTTCCTTGACTTATTGCATGAAATAAAAGGTACAAACCCTGAAAAACAAACAAAAAACATCTGCAGCTTGAACCAAAAGACAAAATTGATGCTGACCCACTTGTCGACCTGGAAATCGAAGGTTACCACATCCGACAAGTAGTGCTAGACTTCGGGTCACAAGTAAATATCATGACTCATGACACTTGGGAATAGCTGGGCTGAACTCAACTATATGAGTCAGGCATATACCTGAAACTAGCCAACCAAGTCCTAATTGAACCCATTGGAGTCTAGGAAAATGTCGATATGACTATCAAAGGAATCTCAACCAAGGCTGATTTCGAAATCATTGACCCAAAAGAAGGAGCCAGCTCCTTCCCAGCACTAGTTGGTCGACCTTGGGGTCAAAAGATGAAAGCATCCATATCCTTGGATAAGGAACGAATCAAATTAAAAGGAAACGGTCAAAAGGTCATTGTACCCATTCATCCATCCCAATGGGAACCTTGGACTAAACCTATTGAGGAAGAAGTCAATGTCAGACAACTTTACCAAATCCACAACGATGCATACTACACAGAACCAAACATCCATGGAGAACTTAACTTAGGTAACCAAGACTCATTTGGTTATAACTCAGATGTTGAATTATACGACTGGGAGATTGAGAATTACAAAACACAAGCAAGAGGGTGTTGGACTATACAAAAAGTACAGAAAAATCCCACCCAACAGTGCTTCATAGTATCCATTGTCCCAAAAATCTTCGAAAAAAAAAAGGGAACGCCCTACCTTACAACCAACTAACTTAAATACTACACAACTAACAAGGTATAAGGAGAGGGAATCACCAGTCATGCATATCGAGCAAGTATCTAAAAATATTGGTGAACATGGCCGACTTCAAAGCCTAGTTGAAATGTTTACAGGTCAAGCAGTTAGATGGTAGGACACCTATTAGACAAAACTACAGACCTAGACAACTGCTTTGACCTACTTTGTCGAGAGGTTTGGAGGAAATAAATTAACCCAACAAGTTTAGATACCTGTATTTACTCAAGTTCAAAACCTAGAAGAACATATCAAAAATTGTGAAAAGGAGTGGAGAAGACTTGGATACAAGGATGAGCGAGCCTGGCCACATTTGTTCCCCTCAACCCTAGCCAACTTACCAAACAAATGGTATAAGATGAAATAAGTTAGAGGTGAAACCTTCTTATGGCACGAACTCAAGGAAAATTTTATTAAAGACTTCAACTTCATACCTCAAAATGAAAATTTGGCTAAGACAACAAAGTAAATTAAACAATTTATCCAACCGACCGAAAACCAACCCTTAAGACCAATGAAAGATAAAAGACTATAACAATCTACAAACATGGTCAAGACCACAGTTGACCCATTTACAATTACAAAACGAAAACATAGAAGGTAAGAGCTTCAGATGGAAATCCAACCACATCGAAACAACAAAGCCTATCCACTCGATCCTGAAAATCGAAACAACTGACAAACAAGATACTGACAGAATGACTGCAGCCGACTTTCCTGCCACATTCTCACATTTCAAAGAAGGAATTTTACCGATCAATGAAGTGAAAGCACCAGAGTGGCTAGATGCCAAAGTAACAACTAAATAAGTCGACATCTCAAATGACGACTGACCAAAACTAGCAAAAATTGGCGACTACTGGAATGAACAATAGACCATAGAGATAGTGAACTTACTAAGAGAGTTCCAAGATTTCTTTGCCAGGGACCATAAATAACTAAAAGGCTTAGTCCAAGAAATGGGAGAAATGAAAATTGATACTAAACCTGATGTTCGACCTGTTAAGAAAAGACCTTATAAACTGGCTCACAAATACAAGGAAATAGTCAAAAAATAAATTGATAACATGTTAGTAGAAAGAATCATCTACCCTATCGACCAGTCAGAATGGGCAAGTCCAATGGTCATACAGCCCAAGAAACATGACCCGACTAGGGTAAGAATTTGTGTCGACTTTAGGGAACTCAACAAAGTAACACTGACAGACCCATTCCCAACCCCTTATGCCGATGAAATCCTAAATGAAGTTGTAGGACATGAATGCTACTCATTTACAGATGGATTCTCAGGCTATAACCAAGTACCAATAGCTAAAGAAGATCAAAATAAGACAACATTTGTGTGTGAATTTGGTTCCTTTGCTTACAAAGTTATGCCTTTTGGATTAAAGAATGCACCTACAATGTTTTCTCGAATTGTTGTCAAAACATTCCAAGAATAAATATATAATACCATGGTAGTATACTTCGACGACTGGACAATATACTCCACCTTAAAATATCATTTCAAATGGCTCAGAATTATGCTCGAGAGATGTCAACAAATTCAACTCTCCCTGAACATTAATAAATGTATATTTATGACCCCCATAGGAATACTATTAGGGCATATTGTCTGTAAAGAAGGTATCAAGGTCGACTTTGCAAAGATTAAAATTATCCTCGACCTGAAACCACTAGTAAACCCCAAACAAGTCTGGGTGTTACTTGGCCATACAGGCTATTACAGAAAATTTATAAGATACTATTCAGATATGACCTATCCTCTCGAAGAAATATTAAAGGAATATCAATATTTTAACTGGATAGAGGAATGTCACATCTCATTCAAGAAATTAAAAAGAAAACTAGTCGAAGCCCCTATCCTAAAGTTTCCAAACTGGTCGATCAAATTCCATGTGCATATCGATGCATAAGCAATAGTAATAGGAGAAATACTAACTCAACCAGGGGATGATGGAATGGATTATCCCATAGTTTACAGCAGTCGCAAATTAAATAATACTGAAAGAAACTATTCGACTACAGAAAGAGAAGCCCTAGGTATGGTCTTTGCCCTCCAAAAGTATTGACATTACCTTTTAGCCAACCCCTTCACATTCTATACCGACCATCAAGCCCTGAAGTACCTTGTTAATAAACCACTCCATCATGGAAGTATTTTTCGTTGGCTACTTCTTTTCCAAGAATTTGAGTTTGAATTCGTTGTCTGACCAGGCAAGCTAAATGTCAGGCCCAACCATCTATCTCGAATAGACACAGGAGAGGAACCGACTGGAGTCGATGATGACTTACTTGATGCACATTTATTTCGCATAGAATCAGTGCCAGTAGAACTAGAAGAGATAGCTCAATTTTTAGAAAATGAACAGGCACTTGAAGGTATGAATACCAAGAAAAAACAAATCTTAGCTATGAAGGCTGCACCATACAGTCTCATTAACAGATTTTTATACAAAATGGGATTAGACGACATCCTTAGAAGGTGTGTACTTGAACATGAATGAGACCAAATCATTCATGAAGCACACTATGGACCTGCAGGAGGACATTTCTAAGAAGACACAATTGCAAATAAAATCCAACAGTCAGGATTATGGTGGCCGACGCTCCACAGAGATTGCAAAAGTTTTGTTAGTCGATGTAATAGATGTCAACGACTTGGTTGACCCTTGCCTAGTACAGAAATTCCCTTGATATCAGTAAACCCCAGTCTCATATTTGAGATCTGAGCCATACACTTCATAGGACCATTTCCTATCCCAGCAAAAAGATCAGGTGCAAGTATGTTATTACTGCAGTAGAATACGTCACTAAGTGGGCAGAAGTTGAACCCGTTGATACATGTTCAAGTGAGATAGCCACTAAGTTTATCTATGAAAACATCGTCACTAGATTCGGATGCCCACTAACCTTGATTAGTGACCAAGGGACACACTTTATCAACAAAACTATCAAAACCCTGACCGACCAGTTCCAAATCGACCACCGACTGAGTACAGCATATCATCCTCAGTCAAATGGCTCGATTGAATATTTCAATAAAACATTAACAAAAGGGTTAACCAAAATATGTAGTGCTGACAAGGATGACTAGGATGAGAAAATACCTACAGTCCTATGGGCATACATAAAATCCTAAAAACGGTCGACCGACCAAACCCCTTTTCGACTAGTCTACAGACAAGAAGCAGTAGTCCCACTACACTTCCGACAATAGACACCTACTATCACAAAAATCCTACATGTTGATATTGAATAGGGAAGGAAGGACCGACTACTTCAGCTCAGCAAGCTAGAAGAGCACCGACTCATCGCCATGCAACACCAAGAAATTCAGAAGCAACAATAGAAAGCATGGCACGACGTCAACATCAAGAAAAAATACCTAGCAGTCGGTGACTTTGCTTTACTCTACAATAGTCAGATCAAAGGAAAACCTAAGAAACTCCACACACAATAGATGGGACCTTACATTGTCGAAGAGATACACCCCAACGGTTTAGTCAGAGTAAGGACGGTACAGGGCCTAGTATTTCGGAAGCTCGTTAATGGAGCCCGACTAAAACGTTAAATAATAATAATAATAATAATAATAACAACCATAACCGGAAACCAAAATACATACAAAACTAAAAAAATCCAAAAAATAAAAAAATACCCCACAGACACAAAACCATGACAGGAATTCACCATTTCGACAACCGACATCATGACCCTCGACCATTTTCATCGACCATTCCTGTCGACCATTCTCAGCACCGACACCAACCGACGACCTCGATAGTCCCATCATGCATTCATGACCTCAAGCACTGAAAGCAAGTCACCATTAACTCACACTCGCATACTCCAGCTGGAACATCACGTCCGCCATTAATGCAGCCATTACCACATCCAAACACAGCATCGCCTATAAATACCAAACCACTGAAGGTTCACTCACCGCAACCTATACACCCAAAGCATCTGAACACTCAGTCGACCAAAAACCAAGAACCTTATAGTAGCATCGACCAAACAGACATAATGGCCCCCAAGCAGACCAGGGCATTGACCAAGGAAAAAGAGATACAGGCTATGGATACACCTTTGGTCCACAGACTGAAGAACATCAAAAATTCCAAAGTACAAGAAGGCCCATGGCATAAACTATGGGCCGAGATCCAAGAGTGGGCCTTTGTCAACAAAAAGGCGATGCAATCCGCATAGAAAATCCAACATAGCACTCTCTTTGGCTACGCCAATCCACCGCTGACGGCTAGCTTTGGTGGCACGAAGGAAGCTGCTGTGAAATTCATCATCAGTCGCTATCACAATGGCCAGTTCTACTTTGATGAGCCGATCGACATTTCTGGAGATGTCATCTCCAAAATGACTGGCCTATCTAATAAAGGAGACCCTGTACCAATCGGAATCAAAGAAGGACTAGTCAAAGAGCTTATGGGATCACCTTCCAGAAAAAACTCAAAAGGGTTGATGATCGGCCAAATCATAACTGGAATTCCATAGATTGTGGCCAAAATCATCGCAATCACACTCACATTAGCAGGTCGAGGTAGCGACCTCAAGTTGGAAATGCTGGAAGCCGTCGACACTATTGCCACCAACGGATGACTCTACAGATGGGGGGATTATGTTGCCGACATGATAAAAACCATCTGTGAGCGATGCCAAGAGATGGGGGGAATCATCAAGTTCCCCTCCCTCATCTTATGGATCGTTATGTACCACGTCTGCCCAGAAGGGAGCCCGATCTTTTGGTAACCATCAAGGTTCGACATGTGGAGGTTTAAACCCTTCTCCCAGAAAGGAACCCTACATGAACTAGAGCAAGGGAAAGTACTCCTGGAGAAATGCTTCCAACAACTGAAATTTCACACAACTAGATGGAGGGTGCCTCAGAACATTCGATGAAATCTACCCGCGAACTCCCACATCCAGCTGGAGCTCGACCATACCTCAGTGTGGTACATGCAGGGTGAGTCCTCCAATGCCAAATCCCTCGACTACTATCCGTCTGTCAACCAAATCTTCTGAGAATTGTCTCGACAAGCTAAGACGAAGATACCAATACTAGCAGCAATGAAACCGATCGACTTCTCGATCGAGAAGCCACTCACCGACCAAGAAAAGGAGGAAGACTATGAGCTCAATATCTACATTAGTACATTTGTGTCGGAGGACACACTGGTCAAACCCACTGGTCGACTACAAATAACTATCAAACCTTTGACTGTAGATAAAGAAGACCCACAGCCTACAAAACCAAATCCATAACCACAACAGTAAGCAAATCCTCTGGCTCCAGCAAGTGTTGGCCCAACTCAAGCACCCATGGGCAAAGTCAAACTAGACAACCCTGAGTATGTTGTTACAAAAGGCATCATTCAAAAACTCACCAACGAAATAGCAGCAGCCAGGAAGAAAATAAAATGACAAGAACAACAACAAGGAAAAGGTAAGCGCAAACTTATCATTGCCAAATCATCAGATGATGAAGAAGAATTGGCAGTTGTGGCCCTTGACATTATAGAGGATGCCACCGCAAATAAAGTGTCGATCGAAACCCAGTTCCAGCGTTTTGTCGAAGCAGGTCGACCGAAGAAAGCAAAAAATACTATGACACCTAAAAACGTCGTTGATCTTGTGTCGACACCTCCACCCCCATCACCAACACAAATAATCGAGGAGCAAGCACCAGCACAATAGTCAGTTAGCCCCCTCGAATTATACAAAAGTGCAATGCCGGAGACAGTAAAAACAAAATTTGACAAAGACCCGACTTACAAGCTTTCTTCGAGACATTGCTTGCACTGTTTCAGTCGGCCCATAAAATTTCCACCCAGGTTCCCCTCTATACAGATAGTAGAACACAACCCTCAGTATTTGCAACCATCACATCGACCTTCACACGACAATCCGACAAATAAGGCGACATGATTGGACTTGTGACCTCTACTATTGAACTGACCGACCCCGTACCCCAAGCCGACCTACCGGCCACTACACCGTCGGGAGCAGACATTCCTTCTGACATAAATCCACACCATACTTACCCCAAACCCGTCACCCCTGACCATTCCCCCACTCCATCACAACTGCCACCACCATCTTCACCACCACCACCACCCCCTGATTCAAAGACAGGCCCACCACAACCGAGTACATCAACACGACCAGAGGTAGCTTCCATTCCACCTCCCCAATTAGAAAAACCATGAGCTTCTAACCCACAAACCCAAGACCCTAGATCAACTATTGTAGTTACACAAGAGACAGAAGCTGGAAAGCACAAGAAAAGGAACGAGCGGCATGGGAAGTCGCCCAAAATCCAAATTAGCTTGAGGGATGCAAGTTCCTTAACCGACTCAGAGATGGGACAACTCCTCAAGACCCTAGCGAGCGAAGTAAAGTCGAGGAGTGCAAGAAAAAATAAAGAACTTCAAGCCAAACACATAGACCAGATCGAGTTTCTCGACAGATGCAGGAATTTGTCCCAGTCTGTCCTTCCAGGCCCCATCGAGACCGACACAGATAGACCGCTTGAAAGAACGTATCAGCTATTTGAGAGCATGGTGTCGACCCTTCAAGTGCACATTCAAGAAACTAAGGAGGAAAAGAAAGAGGAAACTGCCAGACTCCTACTAGCACAACACACTGCATTTTCGGAAGCATACAAAGTGTTATAGGACCATATGGAGGAGTCTGTCGTAACCAAAAAAGTACTAAGAGACTGGCATACTCACTATGGGCAAGTTTATTAGCAGACACGATAGAATCGGCAAGGGATTCAGGCATTGGAGAGAAGAAAAACTATGGAGGAATCACTTAGACCAACAATAGAAGATCAGATAGTGATGGAAACCACCAAACTGTAGAGAGTGGAATAGGAAGCACATCAGTGGGTTCAACAATATCTCCCCAACTTAGAGAAAGTCGACATCATCTTCCCATAGATGAAAAAACTTATCGAGACTGTCGAAGAGCAGAACCAGTTCATGGGCCCCAACTTGGAAAGGATAGCTAAAGTCCCCATATCGGAAAAGATGCCAATTGTGTCAAACTTAACCACACTGACCATCGATATCTAGAAATATTTGTAGAGTTGGACAGATTTCCAGCATCACCTTGCCATCACAGCTCCAGCCATTGTTGAAGTCTGTGTATAGAAATGGCCAACCATCCGCCTTCATAGTCTGCCACAGTAAATTTTTGGAAAGACCCAGCAAACAAATTTTGTACCTCCCTGTTTCTTCGAGACGAAGAAACGTTTTGTTCATGGGGGAGATGTAGAAGGAGCAAGTCGATAAGTCGACTTGAACAAGGACCGACTTAGTCGATCAAACGACTAAGTCAATGAACTGACTTAGTCGATCAGCCGACTAAGTCCATGAGCCAACTTAGTCGATCAGCCGACTAAGTCGATGGGCCAACTTAGTCGATCATCCGACTAAGTCGATCGGCCTACTAAAATAAGAGATCAGGTCGGCCATCTAAGGTCACATCGGTTCACCAAACTGATAGGTAGTTATTTTGTAACCATTCTGTAAATCATATATATTAGGCTGTTGAGCCAGACGAGAACTTAGTTTAGTTCTCTGCATTGTATGGACTCATTGTAATAATATAATCTGTTTTAATTCTATCTGTTCTTATCTTTTGTCTCTGTTTAAGATTTATATATGTTTTAGTGTGTATTATTGGTAACCTTATGTGATCTGTGAGATTACAACACTAACCTAAAAAAAAATGAATACCTTCATAAATATGCTAAATATAAAACAATTTAAATGCTAAACACATTATTAATATGATTTTTTTTAAGATAAAATATATGATCCTTTCATTGTGTGGTAAAAAACTATATACATCAACAATCATAACCAGAAAAATAAAAAAATAAAAAAAAATCATAGATATTAGCCTTCATGAGAGGAAAGGCTATAGAGATGTGCCAAGGCCCAAAACTATTAAAGAGTGACCCAAATTTATGTGTTGCTAAAGGTAGGCATGCGAAAAAATTAATTAATTAAAAAAAATGTAAAATTACCTCAAAACTATTTTTCAATATGCCTGCAAAATCTGGACTTCTTTTAGCTGCAAAATCTCTACATCTTTTCGCATCAAAAGTGTTTTGCGAATGAATTGATTTAATTTTGAGAATACATACCCTATATATAAGAATCACTTATGATGGGAAGACCTTAAAATAAGTACATATCCTTATCTTAAGGATTTTCCCTCATAAACCGTTTTTTATTTGGCATATATTAAATAAAAATTCATGAGAAGGAAGTTACAATAAATATATATTCATTCCTTATTTTAAGGCATTTTTCTTGTCATAGAGATATTAAAAAAGAGTCTATAAATATAAAACCATAAAGCAAGCATACCATGAAATAAAGAGAGAGGGGGGTTGGTCCACAACCATACTTTAAACTATTAATGATGGGAATCTACTTATATCCACTACTTTTAATAACATTGTATCAACTACTTTTAATAATGTGTATGCTAGCTGATGGTATATTAACAACTTTTAATAATGTAGTTATCCAAGAGTGGGCACTCCATCCTTTTAAAATTGTGGAAAAGAGTGGAATTATGATAACTAAATACAATCTAAGACTAATTTCCTTTCAACGCTTAGTTGGGATGATATCCCAAATGCTTGAAAATTAGTTCGGATGATCTCATAAAAATAGTCTATTTATTCTAGAAGTTTTGGTATTTTGTGGCTCTTGGTCAATGTGGATGAAAAGAGAGAGGTTGGTCAACAACCACACTTCAAAATAGTTTAAAATGTTTAAATTAAATATCATTCCCTTTTTTTTCTTATTAATGATCCACATCTACTTATACCAACTACTTTAATCATGTTATATCAACTACTTTTAATAATGTGGTTGTGCTAGTTGATGGTATATCAACCACTTTTAATAATGTGGTTGTCCAAGAGTGGGAACTCCATCCTCATAAAAATGTGGATAAGAGTGGAATTATGATAACTAAATAGAATGTAAGACTAATTATCATTCAACCATAGTTGGGATGATCGCATAACACTTTGGACTCTTCTCTAGATTTTGGTGGAATCCCATAATTATTTTTTGGTAAAATCCAAATAGTTGAAGATTAGTTGGGATAATATCATAAAAATGGACTATTTGTTCTAAGTTTTGGTCTTTTGTGGTTTTTGGTCAATGTAATTTCGACAACTAATATATGTGAAGATTTCCAACTTGAGTCACCTGAAAAGGATAAAAATGTAGATTATTTAGGATATTCAGAATAATAATGTTATGTTATGTGAGTCAAAATAGATTATAATTTCAGAATTTGTTTGTTAAAGTAGTTAGGGAAACAAATTAAAAGAAAAAAGTAAAAATAAAAAAGGAAATTGGATAATATAATAGTAATTAGGGAAAATTAAGAGGAGGGAATTTGTAGTAAGTTAAGTAAGAGAAGAGAGAAATATGTAATGTTTGGAGGCCACGATAAGGGGGAACAAGAAAAGAGGATATTAGAAATTAGAGTTACTTATATAATGGTACCCATTTCATATATTATAGGTTTCCAAGATTGACTCCATTTGTATATTATGAGACAACTAGAATAGAGGCAACTTTGAGAAAATATTTTACCTTGACAAAAATGAATGAGATATTTTAGCTACGAAGTCAGGAAAGTAGTTAGAAAGAATCTTGGATGTGGATGAAAAGATTACATGTATTAAATTATAGAAGGATGTTAATCATGGGTGAATCTTAGTATCCTTCACCCTAAGAAATAGAAAGAGACCATGAAACTCTACCACATCAAGATCTGGGTCAAGAAGTCCAAGATTGATGCTCTATTTGATTTTGGTTCTCGAGAAAACCTCATAGAAAAAGATTTGATACACAAGCTTGTATTGGAAGTGCATGATCATCCCAGCCCTTACGCATTGGGATGGGTAAATAAGGATGCAGAAATAAGAGTCACGAAACAATGCAAGATAAATTTTTCCATAAGTGTAGAGTATATTTATGAAATTGAGGTAGACGTAATACAAATGGATGTTTGTGGTGTAGTGTTTGGACACCCCTACATGAATATGATGGTTGTGGTATTCATGGGGACATCCAAACAATACCTCTTTATCAAGGACAAAAAATCCTTCATGATTAATGTGCACAAAGGTAAGTCAACGATCTCTATGGTAAGCACAAGCCAAGAAAAAAAATTCCTTAGGTAAAGTAGTAAGTTTGTATTTATTTTATTAAGACAAAATTATCAAGAAGGTGAATCAGTAAAAGTGAAGGCATCCCTAAAGGGATGTACAAAAGAGAATAAACATCAACTGCATATCCTTTTGCAGGCACACATACAAGTGTTCCCATAACCTAAAGGGATACCTCCTAAGAGGAAGGTGGAACATTAGACACAATTATTGTTGGATTATCCATTGATGAACATTAGGTTGCAGAAATAGTTTGTCATATAAGGGCCCTCACATGAAGTTGAGAGAACTTTTAGATGTAATTGATGATTTAAACTCACTTCTGCTTTGCAAAAACAAAACATGTACATGTTCCTTAGTGCAAGCACTGGAGGATCCCAAAAATGACAAGTAATTTGACATGTAGGTAGGTGGAAAGAAATGTGTAAAAATTTTGTAGTTGCAAAAAGGATAGACATTTTGCAGTTACAAAATACATAAATTTTTTGCAGTTACAAAACATATACGTGTTTTGCAATTACAAAACACATTACTCATTTTCCAGTTGCAAAACATGTGCGCATTTTGTAATACAAGTAATAAACCCCCATATTTTCATTCCTCCTTTCCTCCCTCCCCATCTCTCTCACTCTCTCTCACCATCTCTCTCTCCCCCTCTCCCTATCCCCTTTTATATCTCCATATGTCTATCCCTCCCTAATTCTTTATACATCTCCCTACTTCCTTATACCTTCCTCCCTAACCATCATTATCCCCAACTCACTCTCTCTCTCCTGTACTCCTACTCTTAACCCCCTCCCATCTCTTGCTTCCCAAAACCCCTAACTACAACCCCTATCTTGATTCCAAAATCCCCCAACCTCTTAACACTCCCCACAACTCTCACACACACACTCTCACTACCCATAACCAACCATTCTCTCCCTAATCCCCCCACTGTCTCCCTAACCCCCTAGACTCTCCCTACCCATAACCACCTCCTATGTGCCTCTCTCTCTAATCCCTACTCCCCCTACCCCTAATCCCCCCCCTTCTCTCTTGATATAGCACCTAATACCCCTGCCCCTACCACTTACTAACCCCACATATCTCTCTCCTTCTCTTTCTCTATTCCCCCACTCTATGCCCCCAATTATCTCTAACTTACCTAATGCTCCATTAAACACTATGCCACCCACAAAAATATGCATCTCTTTCTCTCCTTCGACCCCCATCCTCCACCTCTCTCTCTCTCTCTATACTCCGCCATATCCTAACCCCCAACCCTCTCTCTCCCCTCAACCCCCCTAAAACCCATTGTTTTGTTTGGTTGTGGAGCCTCATCTTCTTGATTAAGAGATTTTATTTGAGCTATGTTTGGATACCATCACTTGAATAGTAGTTGTTGTGGGGATCTCCCCCCCCCCCCTCACTATAGTCATAAGGGTGGTCCACAAGGGGTGACAACAATTTTTGGAGACCCTCCCCTAGCAGGGGTTCGGGGGCAGTGCCCCCATAGAAAAAAATTAAGAAATAATTCCTTGTAAAATGTTGTAATTTTAGGGTCATGACTTGGTCAATAATGGGTGATTTACAAGCCCACTCAATCATTATATATTCAATAGATAGGGTCTTAACAATAATATATTGGGAGGATAAAAATCATTCCTTCAAACCACCTAAGCTACCTCTAATATCCAAACAAGGATGCTCTATATTTTTCATTTCCTATAAATGTAAATAAACTAAGAATAGTTTCATAATCTATAGAGACTAAGAGTAGAAAATAACAAAAATAACTAAATCTCAGTTGGGCATACTGACAAGTGTTCCTCATAATAACCATCAAACTAGTATGATCGCCTGAAATTTTGACCATATTATAACTGACGTGGTCAAAATTACATAATCCATTCAATCATTACATTGTCAATACATAGGTGCTCAACAAAACCATCATGTCACTTACAAGTATTGAACCCATAACTTATACATAAAAAAACGAATAACATAGAATCTCAACAAAACTGTCTTGCAAATTACAAGAATGAAACATAACTTATCCATAACAAAATCAATTTATTCTTTAATTTCATAAAGAAGCAATTGAGCCTAACACTTATGTTATGAAACATAACATATGCATAAAAAAAATTGTTTTTAGTTTTTTATTTCAAAAAAAGGTCATTGACTCCAACATTTATGTCATGAAACATAACTTATAACTTACGCATAAGAAAAACATTTAAATAAAATAAATTTGAATTTAATTCTTTAATTTTCAAAATAGCTATTATAGAGAATCAAGATATACCTAAAATTACATAATCCACTCAAGCAATATATAGACAATACATAGGGTATTAACAATAATAGGTTGGAAAGGTAACAATCATTCCTCCCAACCACACAAACTACGTCTAATTATCAAACAAAGTTGCTCCCTATTTTTCATTTCCTATAAATGTAAAGAAACTAAGAATCGTTATGGAATTCAAACTTGAATCTATAGAGAATAGTTCTGGAATTCAAACTTGAATCTATAGAGACTAAAAGTAGAAAATAAAAACAAAAAACTAAAACTCATATTAGCATCAACTGTACATGTTTAAATAATATTGTTATGAATCATGGACAACCTTGACTCACTGATGCATAGAGCTATGACTGATGGGACGTGTTCCACATTCAAGTTCAAGTGTTATTTATCCCACTTGAAACACCTGCTGGAAAATTATGCAGAGTAAAGGGTTACCATTATGATCATTCACATGATCCTCTGCAATCCTTATGCAAGGATGTTTCAATAGCTCGATGCTGATATCATTTAACCACTCAAGTGGTGGGAATAGACTAGGAGAAAGTGATATATTAAATACGAGTCTATCAATAGAAAACCATAAAACAAGTATACCATGAAATAGAGAGAGAGAGAGAGAGAGAGAGAGAGAGAGAGAGAGAGAGAGAGAGAGAGAGAGAGAGAGAGAGTTTCATCCACAACCACGCTTCAAAATTATTTAAAATTTTTAAATTAAATATGATTCCCTTTTCTTCTTATAAATGATGCACATCTAATTATATCAACTACTTTTAATAATGTATATCAAGTACTTTTAATAATGTGGTTGTGCTAGTTGACGGTATATCAACCACTTTTAATGATGTGGTTGTCAAAGAGTGGGCACTCCATCACCATAAAAATGTGGAAAATAGTGGAATTATGATAACTAAATAGAATTTAATATTGTTCAACGTTAGTTGGGATGATATCATAAAAATAGTCTATTTATTCCATGTTTTGGTCTTTTGTGGTTTTTGGTCAATCCAAATTTCACAACTAATATACCTCACACTAATATTTGCTGAAGATTTCCAACTAGAGACCCAACAAAATAAACTAGAAATTATACCCATAAAAGGTTAAAAATGTAGAATATTTAGGATACTCCAAATAATAATCTTATGTATGTGAGGGGAAATAGATTATAATTTGGTAATTTGTTTGTTAATGTAGTTAGGGAAATAAATTAAAATAAAAGTAAAAGTAAAAAAAGGAGATTGGATAAGATAAGAGTAATTAGGGAAAATTAAGAGGAGGGAATTTGTAGTAGGTTAAGAAGGATAAGAGAGAAATATCTGATGCTTGGAGACCACTATAAAGGGGAAGAAGAAAACATGATATTCGAAATTAGGATTAATTATATTATGGTACCCATTTGGTAGATTATAAGTTTCCAAAATTCATTCCATTTGTAGAGTATGATATTTTACCTTGATAAAAATGAATGAGATGTTTTAGGTACGAAGTCAAGCAAGGAGTTAGAAGAATATTGGATGTGGATGAAAATATTACATGTACCAAATTACAGAAGGATGTGAATGATGGGTGGATATTAGTATCCTTCACCCTAAGGAAGAAAAAGAAACTATGAAACTCTTCCACATCAAGATCTGGGTCAATAAGTCCAAGATTGATGCTCTATTTTATTTTGGTTCCCACAAAAACCTCATAGAAAGGGATTTGATTAAAAATATTGTACTGTAAGTGCATGATTATCCCAGTCCTTATGTTGCACCTAGAAATCCCACATTATTTATTATCCTTCATGGGAATTTCACATTGCCTTTTAACCTCCCAAAAATCCTAACTTGAGTCACCTTGGTCATATTTTTTCCATACCTTGACGGGTCAGTGCCTTTATGCTTTTTACACAATGAGCTGACGGTGCTCCTCACAGTGGACCCATAAGCGTTGTTTCCCTCTTTCTTTGACAAAAACCCTAGGTCGACGCTTTTGTCATTTCTACCAGGAGCGTTGATGGTCAAAAAATGAGAAAAAAGAAGGTTCTTGAAGCTTCCATGTGGAATCCTCCATGGAGTCAGTTCCTACATGCTTGGGAGAGGTG
Source organism: Pseudotsuga menziesii (assembly GCA_001517045.1). Classification (NCBI taxonomy): domain Eukaryota; kingdom Viridiplantae; phylum Streptophyta; class Pinopsida; order Pinales; family Pinaceae; genus Pseudotsuga; species Pseudotsuga menziesii. The sequence continues at coordinate 31,739 of LPNX011236186.1, forward strand.
GAATTCACTTCCCTCACTTGTAGGGATCATATCTTATCCATTTTCCAAGTCATATCATGAGTTCTAGGCCTATAAATGAATCCTTCATGATGAGAGTGGAGGAGGCCAAGAAAAGCACCCTTATCTTGTCAGTTTGAAGTCTGAATTAGAGGAAAAGTAGAGTTGGCTTATGGTTGGAGAGATCTTCGTAGATATAGAGGATTGTAGATGATTCTTGTAGAGATTGAACCTATTGACATCAAGGATTTTTTGTTGTACTTCTTTCTCTTTCATAATTAATACAAAGGGATTCCCCTTTCTTTTATTATCAGATTCCTTGATCACTGATATGAATAATCAATTTATCATGATGCTCTCATCTTGTTTGTTTGTATTTTGATTTGTTTTGCGGGTACTGAACCATTGCAAGGACCTTTGGAGAGAAGACAGAGAGATCCAAGGTTGAGGTATATTGTAGTTCATGTTAGTTAATTTTATTGTTTAAGGAAAGGATATGTTTCTGTGTCTTTTTGTTCTGTATTTGTGACTTACATTGCAGAGGAACAAATAGTGTCCGCACTGATTGAGAATTCCTGATAAAAAAATTGGTGACTCCATTGGAGAAGATTAATCTGATCAGATCTAGGGAATATCTAGTTAGATCTAGTGTAGATCCAATCATATCTACAAGCTTCGATAACCATTCCATCTATGAAGGTTATTCTCTCTCCCTTTAGTTCTTTTAGTTAACAAGGTAAGCCATCCATCTTACGTTTCTGATTATTACGTATTTTCTAAGTAGTTTTTACCCTTTTTAGTCCAACTTAGTATTTTTTGGTTTCTACTATAGGCCTTTAGCCTTTCAGTCTATTGTCCGAGAGACGCCTTTCTCTTTGGTTGACAGAGCGTCGACCCTCCCAGGGCACCTTTTCGTTCTTTGTCCAGTGCGTCGACAATGCCTCCTCCCTTAATTAACATAGAGTTGATGGTGCCTATGTGCAGAATACTAAAAGCGTCATTTCAACCTACGACGCTCTAGTGCAGTGCTCCTCAACGCGCTAAGGTAGGCCTTCAAACTACCTGTTTAAGAAATTTTCCTTTCAAATTTTTGAACTATCTTGTTCTCTGAAGATTTTTTAGTGTGGTTTTCTTGTTTGTTGGTTTTTGTGAGTCGGATTCTCTGTTTGAGCTCAGATCAAAAAAATTTATCTTCTTCATTGTCATAAACGAAAGTGGAAAAATAGTTCATTTTTCGTTTTTTAGTGAAGTGTCTAAAAAATTTTCTTTTGAAAAGAAAACCTATATCCTCTTCCTAGAAGATTAGTTCATTTTTAAAACTGCTTTGTGTGCCTCATATTTTCTAGAAAAATACAAAAAGAATCGTATTATCTTCCTCTTGTCTATGCTTGCAAAAATTTTCATTTTCATTTGCATGAGTAATTTAGAAGAATAGGTCTTTTTGACATTGTAGCAAAAGTTAGTTTTGCATGCACATTAGAGGCTCAGTTTTCTTTCTTGCGTTTCTGAGACTTTTGAGTGCTTGTTGAAAAATGATTTGTGTTTGAAAGAACTTTCTTTTGATTTTCTTGATTGGATCTTGTTTTGATTGTTGAAAGTGGCATTCTTTTGGTATATTGTTGAAAAGAAAAGAAAAAGGTTTCTTCCTTACCCTAGCTAGTTCTCATTGAAGTCAAAAAGTGCATTTACATTTAGATTAATTTGCATTATTGGAGATAACACCTCACAAACATTCACCTAATCATACAGATAAAATTAACAGTAGATTTAGGTCTTAAAATTGTATAGAAAGTTGAGTGATAGGTTAGTGACATGTTTGGGTGTCATAAAATGTAGCAGTTGTCATTAATTTGTCTGCATTACAACCCGAGACTCATGCAGTTCTTCCACGTACCATTAGTATATCGAACAACATTTCACATACCCTTGAGGTATATAGAAAGGAACTTCATGTACTGGATTGTATATCAGAAGGCCCCTTGTGAAATGTTGTCCATTAGATATCACTACTACCAATTTGAGATCCCACGTACCTTGAGTATATTGGGAGACCACAATAGGATTCCTTTTCCAACTAAGAAAAACCCTTTGGTCGTCTTGTTTGGAGAAATACACTGAAAACAGAATTCAGGGTGATTACTATGCACATACCCCTGAGGTATATTGCGAGTTGCACCTGCTTGATAATCCTAGTGAGAGACCAACTATTATGAACCTGTCCTATAACTTAAGACTGCTTGTGACCTTTAGCTCTGTGTAGGTTTGTTTGTGTGTTTTTCCCCTTTTTTGACCTAGATTAGATAACTTCAACCACCAACATGGATGAGCAACTTATGAGATGTAATTCTCATAAATTGCAGTGTTTACCTCGTGACTCTCCTCTTTCCATGGAAAGACAAGAAGCGGTAAACATTGAACAACCAACTTCTGCTAATGTTCCCATAGGCACTGCCTTAGCTAGTGAAACCGGAGAGGATTTCACTGTTTATACAAATCCTTCAGTTCAATTGCCTCCTGCAGCCAATGCTTCTGTGCATTCGCCATTGGAAGGCCATATCGATATTCCTATTCAAGTAGAGTTTTTCCTTGATGCCCCTTTTTTGAGGAATTCTATGGGCCAAGCCATTTCTGACTTCGGGGTTATTATACCTTCGCTAGGGAATCGTCCTTTATGAGAAGAGGAAAAGAGAAGAATTAATGCATCTCTCGATCAAGCTTGTAACTTTTCAGAGAGTAGAAAGAATCATTCCTTCACCTGCGCCTCATCATGAAACTATTTTAGCTCATTTACCCTATTTATCGGACCCATGGCCTGATGGATATTGTTCACTAGCTCAGATTGTAGGTCCTATTGATGAAATTCAATTTCAATGTAATCTAGGCCAAAATGAAAATCCTATAGTTTCACATCTAGGGTCCGTTACTAGGCCTCCCTTACCAGTCATGGCTGGGGGGGAATCCATAAATCAAGTAATGTCAGCACATTCTAACACCGGGGGGAAACCCCTAGCACGAGTCACATCATCCATTAGTGGAATCATTGCTAGTTGTTAGCTAGAATATTTCACCTCCTGCGGATAGCAAGGTGTTCCACTGGTCTTAATGGTTCAGATCCAGAACAAATAGAGGATAGAGGTTGAATACTCTCCCTAGACGTCGTAAATACCTGGAATGTGATGCTTCGATCGTTACCCTGTTTACCTGAAATAAGCTTCAAGACGCGAACATATCGAAACCACTAGATATAATCTACTAATCTATGTTAATGACTAAGGAATATAACAACATACATGTGAAATCGAACAACAACAATATATGCCGAACATAAATCAACTTGCATTAAAGAAATATGAAGAAGTTTACAACCAATCCTTAGTGTTGTAATGCATCTCGATGAAACCAAGCATTCTCATCCCCAAAAGCTCCGACTCTAGCTCTCTATGCTCTCCCAAATGATCTTGGACCAAGTAATCAATCCAATAGCATAAAAATACCTTAAGATTTCTCCCCTCAACCATGGCTATCAGCTTATATTTATAAGGCTTAATAGATAGGGTAGGTTGAGAGATCAGTGGGTGAGGTGGCCTCTAAGATCCTAGGATTAGGGATCTTGATCTCAACTGACCCACAACGGTAGGGATAAGGGAGGACACGAGGATTATCATCTAGAAGCCTCGAGAAACTTCTCTTTTTCCCTTTTTACCCAGGGTACCATGTTTCTCCTTCAATGACAGAGCAGTTCTGGTAAGAAACACTTATAAACTAAGGTCCATAAGTAGTGGCACCACTTGTGGGAAATAGGGGATAGGCGGTGCGAATAAGGGTACCACTTCCCGAAAACAGAGGAAGTGCAATGCTAGGAATTTTCATGGAAGATTGATAATAACCATGAGTTTCCACTCTATTAGAATAATCAACCCGTAGTTAGCTACCTTAGACATTAATTAATCCAATTTTTGTCTTATTTTCCTAGTTTCCATATTCCACCTTATGCAAGTTGTCCTCCACACATCCATATTGGTCAAAATTGCTAATTTTGAGTCATAGAGCACTTGGGAAACCTCCTGGAATCAAATCTACTTTATTCCTGGCCTCCCTAACGCATGTCTGTTTTTTCTACTTTATTGCCTGCTTTTTCAGTGTTTTAAGGCAATTAGGAAAGTTTGACTAGGTGAAGTTAACTTATTTTTTGTCCTCCACATCCTACACTCTTTTCTCCTATGAAAAGCATGTATGAGTTTCCCTTCCACCCACTATTAGCTTGCCTAATTGATTTTTCCAATTCGTGAGCTCCTAGACAGTTTTGGAAATTGCTTTATGCACCTATGGGGGATTTGCTTAGTTTTAGTAAGCCTGCTTTTGACTAAATTTGAATGGCATCTGCATGCATTCGAATCTCTCATGTAATTATTTATTGTGGCAGCATATGACTTCACAGGGTTGGATATTGTACACTTATTCAATACAGATTATTGTTTAGCTCCATATTCAGTCTCTTTTGTGAGTAATTTGCATGTGTAATTGGCAATTGTTGTGAGTGTAATTGTTATAACACCTAGGTTCAATTTCCACATGGTATCAGAGCCTTTGTAGATTGATTTCTCTCCTTCCAATTTTTTTTCAGGTTTGACATCATTGACTGGGAGCATTCTACTGACTGACGGGACAATTTCTGAGCTATGGATCAATCTCAGAAGATCATCTTGACTCCATTTAACTTATTTGAATGTAAAGCAAAGATGGAGATACTGTTGAGAGTGAAAGGCATCTACAGAGTGACTATGGAAACAGAAGCAGAGCCCAATGCAGCTTTAGAGAAGATAAAATGGCACAACAGGAGGGATGAGGCCTATGGTCTCCTGTGTCTGAGCATATCCAAAGACCTCCTTTTCCATCTTGATGGATTGACATCACCGAATGAAGTATGGGAGAAGATTGTTGATATTTTTGGAAAGACAAATGAGATGAGGGGACATCAAATTGAAAATTAATTGATCTCCTTGAGTCCCAATAGCTTTGAATCCCTGCAACTCTATTTTTCCAAGTTCAAAGCACTTGTTTTGCAACTAAAACAATGTGGGATGGAAAAAAAGGATGATCACCTAGTCTTGGCCATACTCTTGAAGCTTGGACATGACTATTCAGTTTTTGTTTCGACCTTCTATGCCACAAAGTTGACAGCTCGAGCCTGGAAAATGCCTAGCCTTGTTGATTTCATGGAGTCTCTCACACAAGAACAAGATAAATTGGTGATGATGGGCACTATCAAACCATCCAAAGACCAAGCTCTGGTTTTTGGATATTCAAGGGTGGATTCAAAAATCAAGAATAAAGCTAAAAATCCACCTAAGCAAAAGAGAGACAAGAACAAGTCTCCAGAGGAGCCTCAAGGTTCCAAGAAGAACCCCCAGAAGAAGAAGAACAAAGGAGAAATAAGCAAGTGTGCATACTGTAGTAAGGGCAGTCATTCTGAGAGCTCCTGCATGAAGAAGCAAATAGACATGCTGACCCAACTCTTTGAGAATAATGGCATCTCCCTTCCAGATAGCTCAAAGAGGAGGGAAGGAGGATCAAGTTCAGAAGACGAAGAGAGAGTTCATGCATTGGTTGCTGGCACATCAAGCTCACCTAGTTTCATCATTGATTCTAGAGCTTCAAGACATATGGTTTCAACCAAGGAGGCATTCACATCACTTGACATGTTGAAAGGTCCACCAATAGTACTGGGAGATGACTCTCTCACTGAAATTTTGGGCAAAGGGAGGATTGATATTGACCATGCTAAGTTTAGCAATGTGTTGTATGTTCCAGGTCTTGCCTCGAACCTCTTATCAGTGTATCAGATGACCCACACAGGGTCTCCAAAGAATGTCATATTCTCCCCTGATGAAGTTGAGATCACAGAGATCTCAAGTGGTAAAGTCATTGCAAAAGGACTTGCAAATCATACTTCAAAGGTATACATGTTCTCACACTTCCTACCCTACTCAAACCCCTCTGCTCTTCTGATTCATGCTAATGAGGCAAGCAAGCTTTGGCATGAAAGATTTGGCCACCTAAATTACAAGTATCTTTCTGATCTTAGTGAAAAAGAAATGGTCATAGGGTTACCAAAGATTAAGTTTTCCAAAGGAGTCTGTCAAGGTTGCATCCTAGGAAAATGCCCAGAGCATAAATTTGAGAGAGCTAGTCATGAGAGAACCTCTGCACCTATTGAGTTGATACATAGTGATGTTGCTGGCCCATTTCCTCATATGTCAATGAGTCAAGACAAATATGCATTGACATTCATAGATGACTTTTCCAGGTATTGTTGGGTTTACTTCCTGAAACACAATTCTGAAGTTTTTGGCCTCTTCAAAGTCTTTAAGGCTTTGGTTGAAAACCAGTTTGGGAGGAAACTCAAGGTCCTCAGATCTGACAATTGTGGTGAGTATGTCAAGTCTGAGTTTATTCAATATTGTGCAGATGCAGGTATTCAAATGCAACATTCTATCCCTTACACACCATAGCAGAATGGTGTTGCTGAGAGGAAGAACAGATCATTGAAAGAGATGGAAACCTGCATGATGGAGGCTAAGACTTTGCCACCAAAGTACTGGGCTGAAGCTATAAACTATGTATCCTATATTCAGAATAGGGTGCCTCATAAACAGCTTGATGGTATGACTCCTTTTGAAGCATGGAGTGGGCACAAGCCAGATGTGACCCATTTCAGGATTTTTGGCTCAAGGGCTTGGGCTAGAATTCCAATAGAAAAGAGGAAGGATTTGCAGCCCCAAAGCCAAGAGTGTCTATTTTTTGGGTACTCTAAAGATTCAAAAGGGTACAAGCTGATAAATTTGAGCACAAACAAAGACTTCATTGAAAGGTGTGTTCAGTTTCAAGAAGAGCCCCTAGCAGCAGTGGAAGTTGGAGAATCCTCTTCACCACCAGAACCTCCGAATGTAAGTGAAGAGATAGTTGAACATGCTGATTCTGATATGTCTGATAATGATGATTTTATTTCATATCCTAACAGTCCTACAAGACCAAAATGGGAATCCAAGACCATTCATGTAGCTAGAGAACTAGCTGGAAATCCTAATGACCCTAGGAGGACTAGATCTCAATTTGAGAGTGCTCTGTGCATGAAAGATCCTATGTTTGCTGAGAAATGCTATCTGATGGTTGAATTAGACCCACAAACATATGAATATGCAGCATATGATCCAATATGGCAAGCATCCATGAAGGAAGAGTTCAGCTCACTCCAGAAAAGCAACACTTGGGAGCTGGTTGATCTTCCCCCAGGGAGGAAGCTAGTTCAGTGTAAGTGGGTGTACAAAACCAAATATGCTGCTGATGGTTCACCTCTTAAGTACAAGGCCAGATTGGTAGCCAAGGGCTACTCATAGGTTCATGGCATAGACTACAATGAGACCTTTGCACCAATGGCAAAGATGGACTCCATCAGGCTAACCTTAGCCATTGCAGCTTCAAAGCAATGGGAAGTACATCACATGGATGTGAAGTGTGCTTTCCTAAAAGGAGATCTCAATGAAGAGATATGCATGCAGCAGCCTCAAGGATTTTCTACTAACCCATCTCTTGTGTGCAGGCTAAAGAAGCCATTGTATGGGCATAAGCAAACCCCCAGGGCTTGGTATGCCAAGATTGATAGCTTTCTGCTATCACTAAATTTTGTTCGATGCAAGTCAGATCCAAATTTCTATTTGAAGCTGATTCATGGTTCATTAATGATAATTGTTTTGTATGTTGATGACCTCCTCATTACAAGAAGCTCAAAAGATGAAATTGCCTCCTTGAAGGATGCAATGAACCATGCCTTCTCCATGACAGATTTGGGGCTATTGAGCCAATTATTGGGGCTCGAGATTGCTCAAACCAAATATGGAATCAAAGTGCATCAGTCCAAGTATGCCTTGGATTTGCTGAACAAATTCAAAATGAAGGATTGCAAGCCAAGCAAGACTCCTTTCCTTTCAGGAGTGAAGCTTGAAGAAGTTGATTCTTCACCTGTGGTAAACAATACACTGTATAGGAAATTGATTGGATGTTTGTTGTATCTTACACATACTAGACCTGATCTTTCTTATGCAGTAAGTGTGGCTTCAAGATACATGGATCAGCCTCATGAGATCCATTGGAAAGCAGCCAAAAGGATCCTTAACTTTGTTCAGGGAACAAGGACACATGGGATCTTCTATAAAGCTAAATCTGATCTTGATTTGATTGGGTTTACTAACAGTGATTGGGTAGTTGACAGCACATATTGAAAGTCAACATCAGGATATGTGTTCATGCTTGCAGAAGGGCCAATCAGCTGGTCAAGCAAGAAACAGAGTGTCATTGCACTCTCATCTACAAAAGTAGAGTATAGAGGAGTTGTAAATGCAGCAACTCAATGTTTATGGTTGCAGGGGTTACTTGGAGAGTGTGGCTTCGAATCAAAATGCTAAACTACTATCTACTATGATAATCAGAGTACCATTCGAATCTGCAATGATCCAGTTCATAAGCAGAGAAAAAAACACATTGAGATCGATATGCACTACATCAGACAGCTTGTGCATGATGGCACCATTCACCTACTTTTCTGTTCATCTTCAGAACAAGTAGCAGATATCTTCACCAAATTTTTTTGTGAGAAGACATTCAGCAATCTCAAATCACTGATGGGGATTGCTGATCATGCTGTGAAGCATGAGTAATGACAAGATTTCTAAATTTTGTTTTACAGTCCATGTTTAAGGGAGGATTTTTCCCACTGGGTTTTTGCCTCTTTCCTTGGTTAAATGGACATGCAGTATGTAAAGGGTGACTAATACTTGTTTCTAGGCCCTATAATTTTCTGATATATTACTCATAAGTCAGGCTTAAGGGGGGGTGTTAGAATAATCAACCCATATTTAGCTACCTTAGACATTAATTAATCCAATTTTTGTCTTATTTGCCTAGTTTCCATATTCCACCTTATGCAAGTTGTCCTCCACACATCCATAGTGGTCAAAATTGATAATTTTGAGTCATGGAGTGCTTGGGAAACCTATTGGAGTCAAATCTACTTTATTCCTGGCCTCCCTAGCGCATGTCTTCTTTTTTTGCTTTATTGCCTGCTTTTTCTGTGTTTTAAGGAAATTGGGAAAGTTTGACTAGGTGAAGTTAACTTGTTTTTTGTCCTCCACATCCTCCACTCTTTTCTCCTATGAAAAGCATGTATGAGTTGTCCTTCCACCCACTATTAGCTTGCCTAATTTATTTTTCCAATTCTTGAGCTCCTAGACAGTTTTGGAAACTGCTTTATGCACCTATCGGGGATTTGCTTAGTTTTAGTAAGCCCGCTTTTGACTAAATTCGAATGGCATCTTCATGCATTTGAATCTCACATGTAATTATTTATTGTGGCAGCCTATGACTTCATAGGGTTGGCTATTGTACACTTATTCAATACAGATTAGTGTTCAGCTCCATATTCAGTCTCTTTTGTGAGTAATTTGCATGTGTAATGGGCAATTGTTGTGAGTGTAATTGTTCTAACACCTGGGTTCAATTTCCACACACTCCAAGAGCTGGGATTCAAGGCAAGTAGGTATTTCAAATGTCTTATCACATGACGGTGACATGATTTTGGTATAACAGGATTCCCCCCAAAGCATGAGTCTCAGAGGGATACGATAAACAAGAGCATTGAGAGAACAAGTCGTCGCCATGAGATGAAAATGTTGGATCAATTGGAGAAATTCGTCAAGTAGGAATTTTTAGTACATCATTATGTTGACTCATAGACACAAGTAACCAAACTCATGGCTGCAAACCAATACAAGGCAGATTCATGAGAGGATAAAACAAGCATGGCTACTAGAATACAACGTAGATCCATGTGATAGAGGACTCAAAGTTGGACATAGCTACCAGACATACAATATATATCTATTTCATACATATGAAAATTTGAGCATAGACACAACCATACAAATGTGGATCCATGCTAGATATACAAAAATCCATCGCAACCTGGGGAAAAAGCAATGAGTGATTTTAAACAAATTCCCAGGGTCTTTGTATCATCTTCCACAAAGTACAATTCTATCCATGTGATTACAATGATCTGAAGTTGAACATGGTAGAAACCACTTGATTACCGGCCAATGATGTGAACCGTTAAAAAGTACGAGGGAGATCACCATTGATGTCAATGATTCCCAAGATACCCTAGTACAATCAACTGAGTGTGAATAGATGTCCTGATGTCAAACACCCAGTCGATTCTATCGATCAAAGGTCAATGATGTGAACCTATGTCAAGAGTGAGAGAATTTTTCATTAAGGCATATATATCTCAAGGTACCAAATATTTTTTCTAAGACTATTTCCCAAATGATGAGCTGATGTTGATAGGAATAGTCTCGTCAAAGGAGGGCCATGATGAGTCCCACATCGACGACACGAAACTCGAAACATAGTTCTAGAATGATGTGAATGTAGTAACCATATGATTGACTCAATGATACTGACACAAAGACTGTGTAGACTACATAGGTAAAACTTCTTCAAATCCCCTTTGAAAATCAAGCAGGACGACAAAAAGACTTGGCAGCATGACTGAACGGGACAAACACACAATGCGATAGTGGACAATGCATTCTTTTGAAAGACTCAAAGGATTGACATGACTCATGAAAGTGGATCATCACGGAGATCAGCTAAATACCCAATTGACTGACATGATTGTGTAGACAAGTGCCATGTTCAAAGGTAATGACAAACAACTGCCATTATTTGCAAAATGATTCCCTTCCCATTTCCCCCATCATGATCGATGAGTGCCTCTTTTCGGTTATACAAGTTCAAAGACGGTAACGAACACTCGATATATCTTTTCGAAAGGCAAGTCCAAACTCATATTTTTTACAAACCTGAGAGAGGAGGGGTTCATTCCCAAAACAGGTCTCTCAATGTTTAATTTAACAAGTCCACTGAAAGAAAAATCGGTATTGTTCATGTTTAGAGAGACTAAACGAATACAAAAGAAGACTCCAAAGGGGTCCTTTTTCATATGATTTTGTCTCTAAGGCCCAAAAAAGTGTAAAATCACACCTTAGAGAACTCTTCTAGTCATGATTGGCTCGAGTCCTCCTTTTTCATAAATAGTCCTATCCAAACCGAAAAAGAGATAACCTATCGTTGGACAGACGACTCTTCAAATACTTTAACGAGCGTGAAGAAGACAAGGTCGCTCGATGATATTTTCATATCTAGGAAGCCTAAAAAGAGTTTAAAGAGAAATCCATGAGGTTTCTTTACACAATGTCATATTTTACGAGCCTAGAAAGAATCGGAAATGGACTCGACGACCTTTTCATGTTTAAGGAGCCTGAAAAAGAGGTGAAAAGAGGACTCCATGATGCTTCTTTACACAATGTTGATTTTTTATGAGCTTGGAAAGAAACTTGAAATGGACTTGGACCTTTGATACAAGATTTTAACGAGCGTGACAAAGTGTCATAATAAATTCTCAACAACCTTTTCCATTTTATGAAAGTGTGAAAAATCCATAAACAAACTTTCAAAGCTTCTTACTAAAGTTCCCTTATCCTGCAAACGACTCAGAAACAAGTGTTAAATGCATTTAAAACTAGCATTAAGGGATTATGACATTTAAACTTTGACTAAAATATGGTTTCATATCGAAACTATAGTATGTTAGACCCAAAAATTCCTATATAAGTCATGTAAATAGTAAAAAAACAAATCATTTCACTATTTACCTATAGCAGAGAGCACTTGGAGCATTTTCTTAGCCAGATCTTCCATAGCTGATACCGAGAGTTTCCACCGTCCTTTTTAAGCATCGTCAGTTGCAGGTAATATCTAAGACCCTTCTCTTTCATTTCATAGCAATTATTTTGAGATTTTCTAGGTTTTTGGGCTCATATGGAAAACCCTAAAACCTTAAAAGCGGGCACCGTGGCTACCCCTTACAGGATACGCGGTACCACTCAAGAACTGTGCCAATAATACAATGGATAGGTGGTGCCACTGCCTATATCTAACGATGCACAGGTGGTGCCGAACATGGAGAACTCAAACTAATAGTATGGGAAATATAAATTCATTATTTCGATTTTTAATGATTTAAGGATGATTCTAATGCATACCATTATTGTTTTTGGTAGGTCTAGGTGACTCAAAACATGGTGATATGGAAATAAAGAACAAATGACAATGAGGATGCTATTGCTGAGAGAAATTCAGGTTGTTTTTCTACATTATAGGACTGTGGGCTCCTGAATTTCTCCCGGACCCCAAGCATGGTGTCACACGAGTGGTTACTGGAACACATACTGCAGATGTGGAATCCAAAGCAACAGTATTTCAAGGTGGGGGCCCATATTCTTACAGTGGAAGTAGAGGACATCTACTCCTTGATAGGCCTCTCGAGACGGGGTGCCCCCATCTCACTGATAGGATCCCATGGAGGGGATATTACCACTCGTGATCTTATAGATCGGCACTGTGCACCGGGGACAAGTACATTAGGGAAGAAGATCCCCATCAAAACAGTGATGGATAGGGCCCTACGGACCGTCCTATTTACCATGTAGAGGGTGGCTAGGAGTCAGAGTATGCACCAGGCTTCTAGGGCACACATGTTGTATGCCATAGAGTCCATGGCACCCATGGTGTTCAACTGGGAGGAACCCATGCGTCCAATCTTCAAGGATCAGCTGACTAAGTGTTGTCAGGGATAGTTAAAGCAGTTTGGCTTTGGTTCCATTTTAGCCTGCTTCTTCTTCGAGCAGCTTCCACAGATGAGACCTCAAGTGATCTTCTGAAGTCTGAGAGCATGGGACCCCCATATTCTAAGGTGGGTCCAGGTCATGGTTCACACAGGAGCAGGTATGGGAAGGGTGAAGTTTGATGATCCGTTCTTCAGATGGCTATAGGATCAGATCCTCATGGTTGAGGACTACGCTTATGTAGGAACAGACTTCACCAGAGATCGTGACCTACCACACCCACCTGGAGGACAGTGGGGTGACATCGATAAGAAGAAAGAAACCCTAAAATAGATGAAAATGTTTTTATTTTTTTTAATGTTTTATATTTTTTATGTTAAGTGACAAGACCTATATATTCTCATGCAGATGTGGGAGCAGTGCGACCTGGAGGAGCATCTCCATTGGATAGGTGAGTAGGAGCCCGCTTTGTACCACAGGGTGATGATATCACTAGGGAGCCAAAGGAAAACCTAGAGAGGTTGACCTTGGATATCCCAGATTCTGACATAGATGACCTCCTAATGAGATATTAGAGATCCACAGTGGGAGTACCAAGTCGATTTAGTAGGCTTCTATGTAGGGCTTCTCAAGCAGTGATGTGCTATCATGAGCACCACTAGTGTATGAGATATGTACTGAAAGTTGACAGCTTAAGGATTTTTGTATGATGATATTTCCTGAAATCCTAGTGCTTCAAATGAGGTCTCAGGACCTAATTTTGTAAAATTTTTTGTATATATATATATATACAGACTTTTACACGGTGTTTATATGTTTCAAATGGAAAATGCATTTTCTATGAGTTTTATGTGTCTTTGAATGTTTATTTACAATGTGCCATGTTTTATTTGACGTCATGAATGGGAAATATGCCAATCTAGGATGTAATTAGCCAATGAGTCAGCAACTACATTATGTTCCCTAGGGATATGCCTATAGGTGATAGTTTCAAATGATCTTTCTAGCAAACATACCCTCTGGAAGAGGTGGAGGAGCACTGGGTTTCTAATGGTGTAAACATGGTTTAAATGACAAACCACGAGCTATGAGTCCATCAAGAATACTAGATCACGAACATCTTGGGAGGCAGCTTCAGTCAGAAGACTGATAACCGCTTCATACTCGGTGATGTTATTAGTAGTGGGACCTATGTAGACCACTCCTGAACTGACCAAATCTTCAGCTAGGGAATAGAGGACCCAAGCAGCTGAGGCGAGATTCAAGGTGTGGCGGAAAGCACCATTAGTGAAGTCATAGAAATCCATCTGCATGACCAAAACATGGTATAGATGTGGACACTAAACTCAAAACCATCTTGAAAATACTAAAAGCACACTGAAAGTCAATCAATATACATATATACAAGATAATATCCAAGAAAACCTAGGCATAGTACCTTTTTAGGTACAACCCATTGTGAGGTTGCCCCAAAGAGAATCCATCATAATCAACAAGCTCGTAAGCTCCTTTCTCTAACACCTTAGAAATAACAAAAGGTCTATACCACATGGATTCAAAATTACCCTTCCCTAGTTTGTCATATCTCTGGTCATAAGTCAATACTAGGTCACCCTCATTAAAGACACAAGGCTGGACGGATTTATTGTACTGCGCCTTGACACATTTCTTATGTGCCTCATTAGCGAAGGTAGCATTATTGCGAGTCTCATTAAGGTTACTCAAGTACAAAAATCTTTCTTCCTCTGCAAAAGTGTCTGGGAGAAGTTCGATGGCAAGTTGTAAATATGGAATCTGACATTAGATTGGCAAGACAGATTTGTGTCCATAGACAAGATGGAATGGCATGAAAACAGTAGTTGTTTTCATAGAAGTCCGATAAGCCCAAAGAATGGAAAAAACAACGTGGTGCCAGTTGGATTTATGATCTCCAACCATCCGACAAAGAATAGTTTTCAAAACTTTGTTAATGGCCTCTACTTGACCATTAGCTTGCAGATAATACGGCGTAGAGTTTTCATGGCGAAAACCTAGCTTGGCACTCAGTTCCTCCATCATTTTATTACGGAAATGAGATCCGTGATCAGTGACGATGGACTGCGGAACTCCAAATCTATCTATGATATGATTGAACAAGAATAGAGTGCCAGTCTTACCATCTTTTGCATATGTAGGCATGGCCTCAGTACATTTTTTGAAATAATCAACGCCTACAATGATGTAACCATGCCCCCTGGTTGAGGTAGGCTTACAATGCATGAATTCAATCCCCCATTTGGTGAATGGGCCAACGGCAGTGATGGGTGTAGTGAAGAAGGATGGGTGCACTTTTCATGATAAAAGTGTTAACAAGGTGGGAATTTCTTAATAGCCTCATGATAGTCTTTGAAGACAGAAGGCCAGAAATAGCTAGCACAAAGGATTTTCTGGGTTGTAGCCATCCCAAATAAATGACCACCACATGCTCCAGAGTGGCAATCATTCAACACCTGTTCATCCTCCTCATGGGTGAGGCATCGTCATAGAATACAATCAATCCCACGTCTATACAAGGTATCATTCAAGATGAGATAGTATTTTGTGTGGTGGCGGATATGGCGGCGATCATCGTGAGATAAATACGGCTGAAAATGTTGCTTCTAGAGATAAATCAGCAACTATCCATACAAAGGATCAGTAGTGCTAATCAAGAATAGGAATTCATCCAAAATGAATCACTGGGCTCAGATTTCATTGTAGCACAGGGAAGATCACACATAAGCTCTGCAAAGACCAAGGATTTCTTTGATGTGGCCTTGGAAAACTCCAAATTGAACTCCTAAAGGATATCAATCCAATGGGAGTACTTGCCCCCGAGTACCTGACGAGTCAGGATGTAGTACATCGGGTTCTGGTCTACCAGTACAGTGGTCGTGCGGAGCAGAATGTAGTGACAAAACTTTTGTACAGCAATGACTGTGGCCAATGCTAACTTTTCCACACGTGACAACAAGTTTTAGAATCCATAAGATTCTTACTGGCATAATAAATCATGTGCTCCTGACCGTGGATATTGTCCTGCACTAAAACCATGGTGATGGTAGTAGTGGAGGAAGCAATATGCAAGAGAAATTCCTTTGAATAATCTGGGGGGTGTATCATGGGTGAATGAGTCAGAGCATGCTTAATATTATCAAAGGCATGTTGGGCCTGGTCATCCCAGAAGAATGGACTATTCTTCTTGAGGAGATGCATATAACCGTGCGTTTTCTCTACAAAATTGCACACGAAACAACGGAGAAATTTTTCCTTCCACTCCAAACTTTGGAGTTCAAGGAGGTTGGTTGGGGCTGGTAGATCTAAAATAGCAGCAATATTCAAAGGATTGATTCAGATTCCATCTTTGGATACCACAAATCCTAGCAAACGTCCTGGTCAATGCAAAAAACACATTTATGCGAATTGAGCCATATATTATAATGGCGGCATCTCAAGAATATGTCTCTAAGATGACCAGGGTGGTCCTCTTGTCGCTGTGAATGAGCAGGGAGGTCGTCAAGGTACAGTTCAACAATATGTTTAATGTTGTGAAACGCATAGGATATCGTGCACTGGAACGTGGTTCCAGCATTTTTCAAGCCAAAAGGTAACTTCTTATATGCAAAGGTTCCCCATGGGAAAATGAATGTTGTCTTATGCTAATCAAAGGGTAATATCTCAATCTGATTATATCTAGAGAAGCCATCCATGAATGAAAAGATGACACTTCCAGCGCAGTTGTCGATAATCTGATCAATATGAGGGTTAGGAAAGTTGTCCTTGGGACAAGCTTTATTTAAATCCCTAAAGTAGATGCAGAATCTAATAGTGCCTTTCTTTTTATTGACAGGAACAATGTTCGATACCCATTCCATCAGAGGTACAGGATAAATAAACCCAGCTTTGAGAAGTTTCTCAATTTCAGCTTTAATACCTGTGGCCTTTCGAGGATGGACTTTCCTAAGTTTCTGCCTAACAATTTTAGCCATGGGATAAGTTTTAATCTCGTGGACCACAATGGATGGGTCAATCCCTAGCATCTCTTCATAAGACCAAGCAAACATATCATGGAATTCCTTAAAAAATGCCTTGTATGCTTCAGATTCATCTGCCGAGTAGTTCTACCCAACATGAACATGCTCGATAACATCAGGCTTGGATGATATGTCAATCGGTTTTTCCTGGGTAATGTTCCAAAGGTTTCCTTCAGAATCTGTATCTTGCAACAATATAGGACTTTGGGGAATGTTGACAATATCAGTAGGAAACAAGGATGCAAAATCATGGTTACCTGAATTGGTGTTGGGGAGGAACATGGATCTATGATCGTGATCCTCCCAAATGGGCTCATCCGTATTCATGATCTCCTTAATGGACTCATCAGAAGGAAAAGTCTTAGATAGATAGTCTAGAACCGAAAGAGAAGGTTCTAACTAGTACAATAAATGGTAACGATCCGAAGCCACTAGATGAAGGTCATTAGTGTGATCATTGAAAAAGGTTTGAATGGTGTCATACATAGCTTCATGTGGAATCAATGAGGTGGACTCAACAACATTTTTTCCCTTAGGCTCATAATCAAATGAGGCGATCATATAGACTGTCACAGTATCTGTGCTAGGAGGAGTGGATGGAAAAATCCCCATAAGGGATGAATCCTTCAACATGCCTACCCCAATCAACTGGTAAGGAGGAGGGTACTGACCTAACATGGGGATGTTATTAGCCATAGAGGTAGTAACATCCGGCATACAGAAATCAAGTTGATCAATAGTAACAATTCTCCCTAGATGCGGGAATTGGACTATTCAGAATACTATTGAGGCAACAACAGTCATGGCATAGAACCTATTCCTTCCTTGAAGGAGGTTTTAATCTAAAGGGGCATCTACCACTTCTACTTGGATGGAAACAGTTTTTCCCTCTAGCTCAACCACTGGGGCTGATATGATACCATGGGGTTGGAAACCCCATCTGTCAAATGGTTTAAGAGTCGTAGGTGATGTAACAAGCTCGGGAGAGCCGAGACCTTTCCAACAAGTCAGAGATAACACCGAGGTCGAAGCCCCTTCATCTAGTACTGTTCAAAAGACTTTACTTCCCACTACTTTTGTAATGATCTGAAAAGCAAGTTTATGTGGTAATTGAGGTTTGTAGTTCTCAACATTGAAATGAATCAAGTTAGTGTTATTCGGGCCTAAAGCTCCTAATGCTATCAACAAGTTCTTGTACTATGTGGGGAAAATTTGGAGCACTTATAGGGTAGACATTGCACAAGGTGCATGAGTGAGATCTTCAACCACATTATAAAATTGAGCAGCTCAAGCATTGGGATTAAAGATAGCCTTCCAAAGAGTACTCTTAGGTGGGTGCAAAATCATGTCGAGAGTAGGATTCTCGATAGATAAGGGGATTGTAGACGAGGATTCAAGAGAACTAGTAGAGGGAAATTTCCCTGAAGAAGATTGATCTTCTTTCTTATCTACGGGTTTATCATAATTCTGGTTTTGATTTCGCAGATAGATGGTATCTGAGGACATCATACAAATTTCCTCCAACGAACTAGAGTTACCCTGATTAGACATGTCGTCTATCAGTTGTTGTTGAGAGGGAAAAGGATCCGTAAGTACTACAGGTGTGGCATTGGACTTCAGAAACTAGGAGATTTCATCCTTATGAGAACACTCCTTTGAAAAATGGTCACCGTCGCATAGCAGACAGGGATATTTTTTCTTCCTTTTCCCTTTGTCGTTATCACTGTTGGTTGTTCATGGAGTCTCCTATTGGTTTCTCAGTTTTTTATTTATATTTTTACCTTTATTTTATTATTACCTGAGGCTTGAGTACTTTCAATAGAATTGACCTCGGCAGAAACATTAGGAGTCAAAGTAGTGGGGTTGGCAGTTTGGGTTTGCTTGGCAGGTTTCGCTGCTAACGGGGACTGGATTGAACCAGCAATCCCACCAATAGGTACTTCTACTGGTGGCTTGGCAGGATCGGTGTTGGGGTGAGGAGCTTGAGGAATTAGGTCATAAAGAGTTCTAGACTAGGAATATACCAAGTATAGGTACTGATCCTGACTAATACCCTGCTCTTCAATAACGGCACCACCCATAGCCACATCTCGGGAAATAGGAGGCAAAAAGGATTTCGTGAACCAATCAGCTAGTAATTGATCTGGAATAGGGGCCTTAGTAAGCCTTCTCCACCTTATCCACTCATGAATATGATCAGAAATGTGGGTGGAGGTTTTTTGTCACAGAGAAGTTAAAAGATCAGTGCTCGTTTCATGATGAATAGGGAGTTGAAAGTGTGTAAGAAACACGATTGCCAACGAGCCAGAATCCACAAACGAATGTTGTGGGAGTTCAATGTACCACTTCGCAGTTGTACCGGTCAAAGTTCACTAAAATATTCGTAACCGAACGTAGTCATCCATGGGGGAATTTGAAGAAAAACACAAATGGAATGTCATAACATGGTTCTTTGGATCGTCTCCCTGCTTCCCATCGAATTTTGGGATATCTGATGGTAACTTTACTGGAATGGGAGGCCACGAGGGATTCTATCAAATGGGGTCATTAATCAACTTGGACAAATCAGGCAAGTCCAAAGTTTCTAGGAAAGGTAACTGTCAATTGGGTTGCACATACTGGTAATATTGATACAACATATCATTACTAGTAGGACCATAAGTTGACTGAAAAACAGGTTGTTGTGACAAAGAACTACTAGAAAATCCGCCCGCAAGGGGTTGATTTTTGGGATCAAGACCACTAGGACCACTAGAGCCTCCAAGAGGAGGACCACCAAGGCCACCGAGACCACTGGGACCACTGGGACCACCAGGACCACCGGGACCACCAGGACAACCAGGACCACTAGAGCCTCTAAGAGGAGGACCACCAAGGCCATAGGGACCACTGGGACCACTGGGACCACTAGGACCACTAGGAGGCAGACCACTAGACCCTCTAGAACCACTAGGAGGTAAAACTCCAAAGCCTCCAGAACCACTAGGTGGAGGGCCATCAGACCCTCCAAAGCCATAAGGAGGAAAGCCACCAGGACCATTAGGACCACTAGGACCATAAGGAGGAAAGTTTTCATATCCTCTGGGACCATTAGGCCCCCTAGGGGGAGGAATTCCATAATCCGGTCCTCCGGCACCTCCCACAGTATGTATAGGTATCCCCCCCATAGCTAGCATGTAAGACCAGTTGGGTTTCCCCCATGGCGTAAAAGTGTTACTAGAGTATGGAATTCTAGTATAAGGCATTCCTATAGGATTGGGTGGATAATTACCTATAGGTATTTGATAACCATAACCTCCAAAAGACTGAATGGTAACAGGTTGTTCCCCCAAGGGCTAACCTGAACTGAATGGGGGATTCACCACATTAGTATGAGTGGGAGGGATATAAACTATATATGGTTCTATGTTAGAGGTCTACCCTTGACTAGGTACTACAATTCTGGAGCCAGATAACGTAGGTTGTGCCGAGGGTTACCCCCCGACACTAGAAGGTACTAATGAAACGGGAATTGAAGGTTGGGCCCCAGGTGCAGAAGACCTGGGAATATTAGGAACGAACATAACATGAGGAGTGATAGGGGTGGTAATTTGACCTGGTTTGTGTGGTGTTACTGCATGATCTATAATTGTTTCAATGGATCTCATAGAATCGGTAAGTGAACGATAGCCCCAAGGAACAGATGTGGAACGTGATGGTGTTGGTCCTAATATTTCATCTATTTGCTTATCAATATCCTATGCACGGTATTGCCTATGTTCTTCTTCACCTTCAAAAGAGTGTACATAAGTTCCAAATGAGGCAATGGCCTGGCTTACAGGTGTATCCCAAAATGGAGCATTGGGACCAAAATCCAGATGGGTTGTATCATCAACATGACCTTCCATGGGAGAATGGAATGATGTATTTCCCTGAGAAGGTTGTTAGATGAAGGGAGGTGAGTGTGAAGAATATGGTACTCCACTTTCTGCAACCATATTATCTCCCACTTGGGAGGTGGTAGCAGCTCCTTGATCGATAGCTTCCATAGGATTTTCTCCTAAACCAGGAATAAAATCAGGTGTCAAGCCCCGTACTCTTCTAGATTGTCTTAACTCAGCCAATTTGTATAGTTCCTATCTAACCTAGGGTCTGAAAATCTAGAAAACACACCAAAAAAAATTTCCCTACGCAAGTTATAGGTCAAAACAAGCACACTTAAAATCATAGGAGGAGTTCAAAAAGTCAGGTCTCTCACCAGCATTTTCAAGAAGGTGCCACTCATGATATACCTTGAGGGTACGTGCGTAGTAATCTCCCTGAATGTTGTTTTCATTGTATGGCTCCAAAAAATAGAACCAAAGTTCTTTTCTCAAATAGATAAGGTATCCTAGTGGGGTCTCCCGATATACACAAGGTACGTGGGAGCTTGAACCGGTAGTAGTGCTATCTAATGCATAACCATACAGAAGGGGCATTTTGATATACAATCGAGTACGTGAAGTACCTTTCTATATACCTCAAGGGTACATGAAAGGTCATTCGATATACCGACGACATGTGGAAGAACCACACGAGTCCCAGGATGTAATGCTGACAAATAATGACAGCTCCTACGCTTAACGATGCCCAAACGCATCTCTAACCTATCACTCAATTGCTACGTAAATTTTAACCTATAACTACCATTAATTTTAAAGTGGACTGTTAGGTGAATGCATGATGTTTTGATAGAAAAGTAAAACCATGCTATATTCTTGTGCAAATGTTCACTTTACCAATCAGTATGCCTACTTATAGGAGGGAAAGAGAGTGTTTCCTTTTGTTTCAAAACCAACAATATTTCCACATAACATTCATGAACACAAAAACAAATACAAGCAATAACTTTCCATACTAATTTCTCCTTTCTAAAAGCAAATGAGAAGGGGAAGAATCTCTTTTCCTAAAAGAAAAACAAGAAGCACACCTATATGCAAATGCGCTCTATTTTTTCAATTTTCTCAAAGCATAGGAAAATCTAACTTAAAACTACCATTTTTTTATTTTGATCGACATAGTTCTAAATGCATAAGAGACAAAAGAACATGAAAGCCCTGAAAGATTGTAAATCCAATCAGAAAACCAATGTCCAACACTCAATGATGATATCCTAGTCTCAGCCAAAAATTTTCTTTTTTAAAGGAAAGAAAAAGAAGTTTACTATGCAAATAAGAAATGAAACCTAGAAGCTAATCTAGTGTTCTTCTTTTAGTCTATGTAACGGAAACAAAAAGAGATTTCAATAACACCCTAAGCTTTTCAGAAAACAGGAAATCCTTTTGTAAACACAACCAACAAGCGTAGAAGCAGATGAACAATCAAAAGACCTAATCAAACTTTTGAAATTCCACTCAAATCAATTTTAAACCACAAAATTATCAAGCCACAAACATCAGATTCAGTAACACAAGTCTGATAAGAAGAACTAAAAGCAACGAAACTCAATTTTTTATTAAAAAAAATGAGGAAAAAAGGCTTTGGAATGATGCCTACATGGCATCGTGCTTCGTAGGTGTTGACAAAGCATTTTTAAGACAACACCGCTTATCGTCAATAGGTTACAGGTGGTGGCACCATGTACTACTCACTTTGTTCAGGCAGTGGCACAACTCCTCATACATAGCATAGGCATGGTTCCCTATAGATGACCAAAACACAAGAAGAACGATGGATCAATTCAGAAAAGGACTATATCAAGGAAAATACTTCTAGATTGAGTATGGAAACAGAGCATAAAAGATCGAAATAACTTAGATCTGAAAAGATATGGAAGTTTCAAACCTAATTGAAGCAAGTCAGAAAGTAGATATAACTGAAGAGAGTTAAAGAAGGAGCCTGGATTCAGACAAGACTTGCAGACTGAGGAAGATAAGAACAACTGATATACTACTCCCCAGTGGAGTTTCCATATTCGTTAACTAGAATATTTCACCTCCTCAGACAGCAAGGTCTTCCACTGGTCTGAATGGTTCAGATCCATAACAAATAGAGGACAGTGGTTGAAGACTTTCCCTAGATGCCATAGATACCTGGAATGTGATGCTTTGATCGTTACCCTGTGTACCTGCAATAAGCTTCAACATGCAAACATATCGAAACCACCAGAATATAATATACTAATCTATGTTAGTGTCTAAGGAATCTAACAACATACATGTGAAATCGAACAATAACAATATGTGGGACAAAAATCAACTTGCATTAAAGAAATATGAAGAATTTTACAACCAAGCCTTAGTGTTGACATGCATCTCCATGAAACCAAGCATTATCATCCCCAAAAGCTCTGACTCTAGCTCTCTATGCTCTCCCAAATGATCTTGGGCCAAGTAATCAATCCAACAGCATAACAATACCTTAAGAGTTCTCCCCTCAACCATGGCTATGAGCTTATATTTATAAGGATTAATGGATAGGGTAGGTTGAGAGATTAGTGGGTGAGGTGGCCTCTAAGATCCTAGGATGAGGGATCTAGAGCTCAACTAACCCACAATAGTAGGGATAAGGGAGGACACGAGGCTTATCATCTAGAAGCCTTGAGAAACTTCTCTTTTTCCTTCTTTACCCAGGGTACCGTGTTTCTCCTTCAATGACAGAGCGGTTCTAGTAAGAAACGCTTATGGACTAAGGTCCATAAGTCGTGGAACTGCTTGTGGGAAATAGGGGATAGGCGATGAAAACAAGGGTACCACTCCTGGACAACAGAGGAAGCACGGTGCTAGGAATTTTCATGGAATATTAATAATAACCATGAGTTTCCAATCCAAGAGCTGGGATTCAGGGAAAGTAGGTATGTCAAATGTCTTATCACGTGATGGTGACAGGATTTTGGTATAACACTAGTTTGGGACAAGTTTCAGCTGTAGCACAACATACAATAGTTATTCCTCCTACTAATACCAATGTTGTGAATCCCCCATCTAGTTCGGGCCAACCCTTAGGGGTGGAACCTATCAATAATCCAGCTTCTTAGGGATATGCTTATCCAGGAACTCAACCACCTACGGCTAATCAATTTTATCAACAACCACTATCAAGGGCTATTTATCCTAGAATGCCCTACCCCGAGAATGTTTTTGTACCCTGGGGACAACCAAATCGGTCCAATGTATCATTGTAAAGAGGAGATTTTGTAAATACTGTTGGGGGATATGGCATCCCACTGGGTGGACCACCACCACAAGGACCTGGAGGACCCAGAGGACTAGATGGACCATATGGAGGACCACCATCTAGAGGCCCATGACCTAGTGGACCCCCACCTACAGGTCTGCCTTATGGGGAACCACCACTCGAAGTCCCACCTCATGGAGGTCCACCACCTGGAGAGCCACTACCTAGAGCACCACCACCACCACCACCACCTTTCCAAGGACCACCCCCTGGCGGCCCGCCTCCCTCAAGTGGCTCACCTCCTAATGGAAATTCTGGAAACCAACAACCTTTTCAACAAGCTTCAAGGGCATTATCCACACCCATCTATCAATATTCATATGGTCCTACTAGTCAACAAATGCCATACCAGTACTACCAGTATCTACAACCAAATCAACAACTATGATTTCTGATTACTTTAGAACTACCAAACTTGTCAATATTGATAAATGACCCAATCCATCATGACCCCTCTTGGCCTTCCATTCCTATAAAGCTTCCTTCAAATATACCCAAGTTTGATGGTAAACCCAGTGAGGATCCAAAACAACCATGTGATGACATTTCACCTATGGTGTTAATCCAACTCTTTGATGGACGACTCAATTCATATATGGATTTTTCAAAGAACCCTCACTGGTATTGCAGCAAAGTGGTACATCGAGTTACCACAACACTCTTTTTGGATTTCAATGCCTTATCAATGGCGTTTTTAACACACTTTAAATTGCCAATATAATATGAAACAGGTACAAACCTACTAACCTCACTTCAACAAACTACATCATCTCACATCTCTGATCATATCCATGAATGGAAAAGAAGACGAAGGTTAATTAAGGCCCCTATTCTTGATCAGTTACTGGCTGATTGGTTTGCAAATTCTTTACTTCCACCCATTGCTAGAGATTTTTTCATGGGAGGCGTTGTTACTGAGGAGAAACAATTAGTCATGCTCAGTACCTTGACTTGGTCTATTCCCAATTTGGTACCTTGTATGATTTAATTCACCATTATCTCTAACCCATTACTGATCCATCTAGACCTATGACTGAACCACCCATTGATGGTATACTTGGTTCAGTTCAAACACAAATGACAAAAAAATATTCTAAGAAGCAAATCAAACCGCCACTCCATCAAATCAACCCGCACCATCTGCCAAAACCACACTCTCTCCTATTGCTTCTACTGAAGTAAACATGATCCAATCAACGGAATCTTGAAGTCGAAAGAAGAAAGGAAAATCTAAAAAACCTGATAATCAACAGGAAGGAAATAAAACACATAACTCATATGCTTATTCAAAAGGTAAGAGAAAGGTAAAATACCCTTGTTTAATCTGCAGAGGTGACCATTTTACAAAAGAATTTCCTCGTCGTGAGGAATTCAGTAAGTTTTTGAAAACTTCACCCATCGCAGCAATTCTTAAATATCCTTTCCCTTCCCAACAACAGTTAATTGATCATAATTCATTGAATGAAACTTCTTCATCCACTGACGAAGTTCATATGATGTCTAGTGACACAATTAACTTGAATACAATATCCCAAAGTTATGACCCACCTCCAGAAAATAAATCTGATGATGTTCCACCTGAAAAACCCTCACCTTCCACACCTCCTCCTAATAGTGGTCTTCACATTGAAAAACCTATTCCAGAAGCAATTTTCCACCCACCAAAGGGTACTCTACATAATTCCATAATCAATCCTAACGCTCATGCTGCCCAATATTATAATATTATCGAATATTTGGCTCAAGCACCTTGCGCTATATTGGCTATAGAGGTACTTCAAAACTGCCCATCCCAATGAAAAAACTTGCTTACTGCTCATGGAGCCTTGGATCCTAAAAACAGTAACGTCATCACTTTCAAATTGGATGATTTCAAGACGAGACTCTCCCATCAACTATCTTTCCAGATAGCTACCAAAATTTCTGGAAAGACTATCCATCATACCGTTTTGGATGAGGGAGCCTCAACGTCGGTCATGTCTATATGTTGTTGGAGAGCTATTGGTTCTCCTGAAATCAATGGTTCACCTACCACTCTCAAGGCTTTCGATGGTCGCGGATTTTAACCCTATGGATTACTACCCGCCATCCATGTTGAACTGGGGGGAAAGTCAATATCCATTCACATTGAAGTCCTCGATGCTCCTTTGGATTACAACTTACTCCTAGGTCATAACTGGTTTTATGCTATGCAAGCAGTAGCATCGACCATTTTTCAGATCGTCCAGTTCCCATTCCAAGGAAAGCTTGTCACTATTGATTAGTTAGATTTTATCATGCCTAGTGCCATTACAAATGATGAAAATAGTGTTCCGCTCTTGAATACCCCATAGTATAAGGAGATTAGAGTAGGCCTTATCAAAGACTCTTCATTAATGGGATTCTTTACCTTATCAAATCCTCCTCCTACTTCACAAACTACGTCTATTAACATGATTTCTACTTCTCATATAGACAAACGAAAAGCAATTGTTGATGAATCAATATCCTTTTTCCCTTTCGAAGAAATTTACAATGCAATCCAAGCCACCAGTAAACCCATCATCAGCGACCATTTTTTGATGGCCTCAAACCATTATCACATGCCATATTGGCTCAACAACCCCCCCCATCTTAGATTATCTTTCACGTACACTCCCTATAGATGAATCTATGATGGAAGTTATGTAACTAGAGGAGATTTCTTGGGAAGAACATCATCATCGATCTTCTTTCCTTCCCTCTTGCCATATGGTAGCAGAACACTTCACCTCCGCGGTTTCATCTTATATAGTCACCAACCCTCAGTTCCTGATCCTCACTTGTAGTGTCGATTTTGAAGGAAATTTGTGTAATATTACAAAAACTATGCCCATGGACATATCAGTGAAACCAGGTATTTCTGAGAACATTTTCATAGGTTAATACTCTTCACCTGAGGAGTTCAATCATACACGGCCCTATTCAAGTAGTTTAGGGATGTCTTCGCATGGACATGAAGAAATTCTAGGGATTGATCCCTCTATCATTGTTCATGAGACAAAAACTTACCCTAATCCCAATCCAGTCCACCAGAAACTACAACAGGTCCATCCACGAAAAGCAGTTGCTATTAAAGAAGAAGTTGAGAAATTTTGGAAGGCTGGTTTTATTTACCCCGTACCGTTAACTGAATGGGTGTCCAACATAGTCCCTATGAAGAAAAAACAGGGAAATATTAGGGTTTGCATCGACTTTAGGGATTTAAATAGAGCTTGTCCAAAAGACAACTTTCTCACTCCCTATATCGATCAGATAATCGACAACTATGACAGAAGCGTTAATTTTTCCTTTATGGATGGCTTCTCCGGCTACAATCAAATTGAGATTCTCCCATCAAACCAACACAAGATGACATTTATTTTCCCTTGGGGGATTTTTGCTTATCGTAAACTGACTTTTGATTTAAAGAACATTGGCATGACATTCCAATGCTCTATGTCATATGCTTTTCATGACATTAAACATGTTGTGGAACCTTATCTTGACAACCTTCCTGCTCATTCCAAGCAGCAAGATATCTATGTCGATCATATAAGAGCCATTTTTCTTCAATTTCATCGTTTTAATATTCGTCTAAATCCCCATAAATGTGTTTTTGTGTAGAGGTTGGCCGACTTCTTGGCTTTATTGTTTCAAAAGATGGCATCTGCATAGATCCCTTGAAAATTGAAGCTATTTTAGCCCTACTTGCTCCCACGAACATAACTGAACTCCAAATTTTGCAAGGGAAGGAAAAATTTCTACGTCATTTCATCTACAATTATGCAAAAAGGACACACAGTTTCATGAGGTTGCTCAAAAAATATACCCCTTTCGTCTGGGATGATTTCGCACAATGCATGTTTGATAATCTTAAACATGCACTTACCCATGCAGCAATGTTGCAACCACATAATTATGCTAAGGACTATTCCTTGTATGTAGCTACATCTTTGTCTACCATCGGCATGGTCCTTGTTCAAACAGATGAACACAACCAGGAACATGTGATTTATTACACTAGTAAGAGTCTTCTAGACTCTAAAACTCAATATTCACATGTGGAGAAACTTGCTCTGGCCACGATCATCATGGTCCAAAAGTTTAATCATTATATTTTTCTCTGCACCACCACTGTTTATGCAGATTCCAACCCCATGTACTACATTCTTACACGTCAAGTGCTTGGGGGAAAATACTCATGTTGGATTATCATTCTCCAAGAATTTGAGTTATAATTTGCCAAAATCACTTCTAAGAAGTCTCTTGTTTTTGCAGAGCTTATATGTGACCTTCCCTGTACTACAAAGGATACAGATCCCTTCGATTCATTGCTTGATGAATCATTGTTTCTCACTATTATGACTTATCCATTGTATGGAGACATCATTTTGTATCTCTATACCTTACGATACCAGCCCACTACTTCTCGATATGAACGTCGTCGCATTTGCCACCAGGCCAAAATATATCTTATCCTGAATGATACCCTATACCATTGTGGTGTTGACTCCATATTACGACATTGCTTTACACACGAGGAGGATGAGATCGTTTTAAATGATTGCCACACTGGAGCTTGTGGTAGTCATCTATCTGGGTTGGCTACTACCTAGAAAATCTTGTGTGCAGGGTATTTTTGGCCATCGATTTTCAAATATTGCACTAAAACTGTCAAGAAATGCCCACCATGTCAAATGTTAACTTCAAAGAAGCGCACCCACCCAACTCTGCTCCATCCCGTTGTAGCAATTGGCCCCTTTCCAAAATGGGGCATATACTTCGTGCACTGTAGACCTACCTCATCCGGGGGGCATGGCTACATTATTGTGGCTGTGAACTATTTCACAAAATGGATTGAGGCTATGCCCACATATGTCAAATACAGGAATATTTCTGCACTATTCTTATTCAACCATATCATTGCTAGATTCAAGATTCCTAGGGCCATCGTGACATATCATGGATCACATTCTCAAAACAAAATGATGGCTGAACTCAGTACAAAATTAGGGTTTTGTCATGACAACTCTACACCTTACTATCCTTGGGCCAATGGCCAAGTTGAAGCTATAAATAGAGTATTAAAAACAATTCTTCAGCTGATGGTAGGGAAAGACAAGTCAAACTGGCATTTGCAGTTTTTCTCATCACTATGGGCCTATAGGACTACTATCAAAACTTCCACTAGTTTTACACCTTTCCAACTAGTATACGGGTTTGAAGCAACTCTCCTGATAAAGTGTGAGATCCCTTCTTTAAAACTTGTTGTGGAACTATTTCCAAACACTGCTATAGATGAAGAAATATTCCTGTATCTAAACAAACTTGATGAAACTCAGCGCGATGTTTCCTTAGCTAATGAGGCACATAAACGAAGAATGAAAGTTCAATGTGACAGGACTGTTCAACCTCGTTCCTTCAATTAAGGAGACTTGGTCTTGACTTATGACCAAAAGCATGACAAGCTGGGGGAAGGAAAATTTGAGTCTATGTGGCATGGGCCTTATATTGTTAGTTGTGTTTTAGAGAAAGGGGCATATTAGAGGTTGAATACGATGATATACCTTTGGGAGAGCCCCAAAATGGGATCTACCTCAAAAGATAATATGCCTAGGTCATCTAGCATAGGGTCTTTGTAAATATTGTTTATAGTTTGATGTGTGTCTTAGCTTTGAGAGGTGTGTCTTTTGTGTGATTTAAAATTTGTTTTTTAGAAATCCCTACTTATGTATGTCTTTTGTCTGATGGACAAATGACTTGTTTCACTGGTTTTGTTGATGGTGCTAATTGATATGCACTTAACCTTGCATGAACAACCTAGGTACTATAGTCTCCTACAAGTGAGTTGGTGAGTTCAGGGGGTGTTCTTTTAGGTCCCTCCACCAACAATCTGGTGGAATACCAAACATGTTGAAGGAAGCCCTAGATAATGATGTAAGGAAAACTAGGGTTTACCTAGACTCCGAACTAGTTGTTCAACAACTTAATCAATTCTACACCATCTAAAATCGCCTGCTTCTTTGTACTTTCTGAAGAGTTAGGTTGTTATAGAGGTCTTTTGAGCAAGTTACATATCATCACATTCTGAGAAATTTAAATGATGTGGCATATTCCCTAGATAATTATGTCTTAGATTGGCATATTTCTCATACTTAAAAGTCCATTTGAAACATGAGCATTATACATGTAAATTCATAAGTAGATAATCATTTCACACATCAAATTTTTCGCACACACAACTGTAAATATAAAAGTTTGTCATATATAAAAGCTGTAGCACCGAGATACAAAATTGGGCTGAAGCATCTCTAGCTTTCAGTGCCCTCAAAGTTCAAGACTGTAAAAAGTTCAGAATTCACATATACATAGGGCAAAATCTGAAGCTTCAAATCTTTCATAGTACATATATAAAAAGTGAAGATCAAAGCAGACTAATCCTCATGATGCTCATGATAGCACACGATGACTTGGGCCACTCTGCGGAGTAGCATATAAAACTATCCAGAGACACCTACAGTATGGCATTGATAATGCCTAGGTACCTCATCAGTAGTCATATTAGGGATACCCATAGTCGAACGTTGTAGGTTATCCTCGAGATATTTGATCTCTTCATCATCTTCGGAGCGATATAGCATCATGTATATAGTACTGAATCGCCTAGAAATAGGTGACATCACTACTGGACATACAGATCCAATGTCTACACAGAAACATTTTCACTTATCTCAGTAATACAAAATAAAAATTAAATAAAATAAAATAAAAACTAAAAACACAAGTGGATAATGTATTTTCTTAC
Organism: Pseudotsuga menziesii; assembly: GCA_001517045.1. Classification (NCBI taxonomy): domain Eukaryota; kingdom Viridiplantae; phylum Streptophyta; class Pinopsida; order Pinales; family Pinaceae; genus Pseudotsuga; species Pseudotsuga menziesii. The sequence goes on from LPNX011236186.1 coordinate 62,530, forward strand.
CTTGGTCATCCCAGACTTCTCCCTCAAGTAAGGCAAGCTTCAGGTCATCACCGAAGTCTACCCCATCGTAGGCATAGTCCTCAACCATAAGTAATTGGTTTCTCAACCAACAAAAGAAGCCAGATCTGTAAATGACTTTAGGTCCTCCACCACCAAGGCGACACATGGATGTAACGCATGCAATCATCCTGGGATCCTCAGGCTCAAGTCTAGTAATAGTCACCTGTGGTCTCATATGAGACACTCAGTGTAAGATAAAAGAAATTATCACAGATCCATAGCCAAACTACTTTAGTGTCCCTCTCTTGCATTTTTTTAACTGATTTTTGAGACATACCAGCATGCCTTCACACCAGTTGAAGACGGCGGGATCCATACACTGCAAAGCATACAGCATATGTGATCTAGTGGTAAGGTGTGCAGACCTAGTTCCTGCCACCTTTTCTGATAGTGTATACCACTATCCTTAAGGGGAGATCTACTATGGACTAGATCCATAGATTCTCATACTGAGGCTCCATACCTAGTGCACAGTACTGATGGATCAAATCATCCAAGGAGGTCTCCCCTCCTCGTGCCCCATATAGAGCTACTGGGCTTCCCCTCATGGAAAATTCGGTCAGAAAATAGATGTCCTCAACCTCTATGGGTAGGATATGGATCCCCACCACAAAATATTGCTGGTCGGGATCCCACATCCCTATGATATACTCTAACAATCATATACGTTCTTTCATACTAGGTATCCGAAAGTATTTCAAAAGCCCACAGTTCCGTAAATCCTTAATAATGGCTAGATGACTGGCAGCCTAGTGGTCTAGAACTTCATGTTCCCTTTCCTTCCAAATGACCATGATGCACCTATAACACACAAAATTCATAATTAGAAATCAGATCATGGATAAAAAGAGGAAATCACTTAAACGACAAATTTTAAAGCAAGATAAAAAGCATAAAAATTGGTTTTTTGATGGATTAGGGTTTTTGTTCTCTTCATAAGGGAGCAACAGCACTACTGCCCTTTTCACACAGAGCACCAAAGGCGGTGCCATATTTGGCTCGTAGGGTATCGATGGCCTGTCGGCTATGGACAGAGCACCTATGGTGCTTCTGCCCCAGCTTGACAGAGCACCATCGCGTGCTCTGCCCGACGGATAAAATCACTACGACCAAAAATTTTGGCTTCTAAACTAGTAAAAACACCTTCTAAGATGGTCGAATTCCTCTTATCCATTTCAAATTACTAATATACTCTATATTTTGGCTTTAAAACAACAAAAAATCATTTTTGGAACATGAGTTAAACAATGGAAGAAAAAATAAAATGGAATTTCTTGAACATAAAAGAGAAAAGATTAAGACACTTACTTCTTCCATGAAGAATGAAGGAACAATGAGTGAGGGACCCTTACAAAAATAGCGGTGGAAACTCTTGCTATCACTCCAACTACCAAAACTCTCAGTGGTAAAAAGAAAATGGTAAATAATTCTTACCTACTTTTTCTATTTATAGAATATTTTGAGTTTTCAAAAATTTATTATAATTTAATTATTTTGAAATCCAAGTTATTTCATTGAAAGTCGGTTTTTACTTTTACTTTATATAGTTTTGATAAATTGGTTTTTAATGTGTTTTTTGAGATTTTTCAGGTCAATGTTGGGTTATGGCTACGATGTAAGCTATTTTAGTCTTTTTGAAGCCCAGAGTAAGAATGAAAAAGTACCGAGCATCGTTATACACTTTTTACATGCTCGTTAAAATACCAGTAGAAAGGTGTCGAGTCTACTTTTTCACTTTTTCAGACTCATTAAAAGTGGATTATGAAAAATCAACCTAGTTAGGGAGTTATATTTAATCTCTTTTCAGTCTCCTCTAAACACAAAAAGATTGCCAAGTGAACTTGTTACGTTCACACTTGTAAAAGAATCAAAACGGTCAACTAGTCGGGGGTAGGTTATATATTTTTCGGACTAAATAGCCTTATTTACAAAAAAAGGACCTTTTGGAGTCTTCTTAGTCATTTCAGACTCTCTAAACATGAAACGACAGATGATTTTGCTTCCATCGAACTCATAAAACAAAACGATGAAAGACCATATTTGGGAACGAACCCCTCCCTTCTCAGGTTCGTAAAAAGTATGAGAATGGACTTGTCATTTGATGAGCTATAACGAGTGTTTGTTACCCTTTTTGGACTCGTAAAAAGGCAAAGAGGCACTCACCTTTCGAGGTTGGGAAAATAAAGGAAAGGGGAATGGTTTTCATTTGTTTTTATGGCAGTAATATACAGTCCACCTTTGAACATGGCATCTGTCTGCATTTGCATATCTGAATAGTTGGGTTTTCATCTTGTCTTTGAGTCAATCCACTTTTGTGAGTCACCTGACTCCTTTGAGTCAATTCAAGGAATTATTTTTCATATTCCTTGCATTACACCTGGTTCTATTCTCGTTTAAGTCAATGCTTCCAAGTCATGTGTCATGCTGCCAAATTGTTCAAAGGATGTCTCTCCCAGAAAATTAACTCATCAGTAACTTTACTTATCCTTAAAATTAAGTCATGTTTGAGTCAGTTCCATTACTTCAAATCAAATTTTGTTCCTAGTTTCATGTCACTAATGTGGGAATCATCATGGCCCTCCTATGACAAGTCCTTTCCTGTCAACTTCAAATCATTATCTAGGAATTAGACCTACAAACCTAAAGAGTACCTTGAATCCTGCATGCCTCAATGGCAGGTTTTCTCCTTTTCAACAATAGGTTTTCATAAAAGACCTCTGATTGGAAGATTCTGTCAAGTTTTCAACCTCAAAACATTTATTCGCACTTGAGGGAATGTACTTAGATACCTTGGGGATAATTGACATCAATGGTGATTTCCCTCGCACTTGTTAACAGTTGACATCAATGACTGGTAATCAAGTGGTTTCTGCCATGTTTGATGTCAAGACATCTATTCACATGGTTAGAATCATATCAATTGGTGATTGGAATGAATACCCTGAGTGGTTAGGATTCACCATCATGTTTACCTATGCTCAAGTTGCATTTGGAGATTATTTAGAGTCATGACACAGATCCACATTGTATGTTTGGTGGCTGTGTTATGTATTTGAGGTTAAGAGAGATGGATCTAATTTGTATGTTCCATAGCTATGTCCTACCTCCTATAGCAGTTATGCATGGATCTACAGTGTATCATTGGTAGCCATGACATGGTCATCATCATAGATCTGCAATGTATTGGTCTGCAACTGTGATTGGTTTGGATAGAGTGAGTTACTAGTCCTATGTTAGTTATTAGTCTATCTCTCTTTTCTTATGTATCAAACCGAGAACTTGCAAACTATTTCACCTCTCACTTCCTTATAGATTCATACTTTGGGGGGAATTCTGTTGCACCTAGAAATCCCACATTGTTTATCAGCATTCATGGAAATTTCACATTGCCTTTCAACCTCCCAGAAAGCCCGACTTGAGTCACCTCGGTCATCTTTTTCCATACCTTGAAGGGATGGTGCCTTTATGTTTTTTACACGGAGTGATGACAGTGCTACTCATAGTGGACCCATGAGCATCATTTCCCTCTTTATTTGGCAAAAAACCTAGGTCAATGCCTTTTCCATTTCTACCAGGAGTGTTGATGGTCAAAAAATGAGAAAAAAAAGGTTTTGGAAGCTTCCATGTGGAAGCCTCCATGGAGTCAGTTCCTACATGCTTGGGAGAGGTGGCATTCACTTCCCTCGCCTATAGGGATCATATATTATCCATTTTACAAGTCATCTCATGAGTTCTATACCTATAAATGAAGCCTTCATGATGAGAGTGGAGGAGGCCAAGAAAAGCACCCTTATGCTGTTAGTTTGAAGCCTTAATCAAAGGCAAAGTAGAGTTGGCTTATGGTTGGAGAGATCTTCATATTTATAGAGGATTGTAGATGATTCTTGTAGATATTGAAGCTATGAACATTAAGGCTTTTTGGTTGTACTTCTTTCTCTTTCATAATTAATACAAAGACATTCCCCTTTCCTATATTTGACCTATTGATTTTAATTAGATATTATCAAATTCCTTGATCACTGATATGAATAATTAATTTATCATGATGCCCACATCTTGTTTGTTTTTCTTTTGATCTATTTTGCAGGTATTGAACCATTGCAAGGACCTTTGGAGAGAAGACAAAGAGATCCCAGGTTGAGGTATATTGTATTTCATGTTAGTTAATTTGATTGTTTAAGGAAAGGATATATTGCCGTGTCTTTTTGTTCTGTATTTGTGACTTACATTGTAGAGGAACAAACAGTGTCTGTACTAATTAAGAATTCCTAATAACACCTTACCCACTGGGATGGGTAAATAAGGATGCATAAATAAGAGTCATGAAATAGTTAAAGCTCAAGTTTTCTATAAGTGTAGAGTATGTTTATGAAGTTGAGGTAGACGTAATAACCATGGATATTTGTTGTGCCGTGTTTGTATTCCCCTACATGTATACGATGGTTTTGATCTTAATGGGGACATCCAACCAATACCTCTTTATTAAGGACAAAAAATCCTTCATGATTAATGTGCACAAAGTTAAATCGATTATCTCTATGGCAAGCACAAATGAAGGAAAAATTTTGATTAGGTAAAGTAGTAAGTTTGTATTTATTTTTTTAATACAAAATTAGGAAGAAGGTGAATTGGTAAAATTGAAGGCATCCCTAGAGGGATGTACAAAAGAGAATAAACATCAATTGTAGATCCTTTTGTAGGAATACAGAGAATTGTTCCAATAGCCTACAAGGATACCTCCCAAGAGGAAGGTGGATAACAAGACACAATTATTCTTGGATTATCCATTGTTGAACATTGGGATCAAGGTTACAGAAACTGAACCGGTGGTTGAATCGGCCGACCCTAAAAACCAAAATCAGACCGAAATCGAGAAAAAACTAGATCACAAAAACGGTCCACCAAAAATACAAAAAATACTTAAATTTTGAAAAATTCTATATATATTCATGTGCAACCATGTAAATCAAAACCATTATTCACAAATTTGTAAAAAGTACCCTTTTCGTATGACATACTGAGCATATTTCACTGGAACCATCCCCAGTCAACGAACTTTCGAATTTTTGTTTTTAAATTAAAAGAATACCCTCTTAAATCTTGTTGTGCAGTTATCTATGAAACCAGTCAAAACTAGAACCGAAACCGGAAAAACCGGTCGGTTTCATACTGAACTGGTAATTTCCTGTTTGAGACCCCAGTGAGGCCCCAAAACCGATCAGAGTGGTCGATTTTACCAGTTCATGTCTAGTTTTTGTAACACATATTGGGATGCACAAATAGTTTGTCATATAATGGCCCTTGTATGAAGTTGAGGGACCTTTTAGATGGAATTGATTATTTAAAATTAATTTTGTTTTGCAAAATAAAAACTTGTACATGTTCTTTAGTGCAAGCATTGGAGGAGCCCAAGCCTAACAATTCAATTGACACGTAAGTAGGTGGAAACAAATGTGTACACATTTTGCAGTTGGAAAAAGTGTACACATTTTGCAATTACAAGAAACATACATATTTTGCAGTTACAAAATGCATATGTGTTTTGTAGTTACAAAACATATTACTCATTTTGCAATTGCAAAACCCGTGCATGTTTTTTAATACAAGTAATAAACCCCCGCACTTCCATTCCTCCTTCCCTCCCTCCCCATATCTCTCACTCTCTCTCCCCAACTCTCTCTCCCACTCTCCCTCTCTCATTTTCTCCCTCCATACGTGTATTCCTTCTTGATTATTTATACATGTCCATTCTTCTCGATACCTTCCTTCCTAACCATCACTATCCCCAAATCACTCTCTCTCTCTCCCCTACTCCTACTCCTAACCACCACACATCTCTCGCTTCCCCAACCCCTCTCTTGATTCTCAAATCCCCCACCTCTCTCACACAGACTCTCACTACCCATAACCACCCCCTCTCTCCATAACCCCCCCACTCCTCCATAATCGCCCCACTCTCTCCCTAACCCCCGCATACTCTTCCTACACATAACCACCTCCTTTGTGCCTCTCTCTTTCTCTTCCATACTCCCCCTACCCCCAAACCCCCCCCCCCCCCCCCCCCCCCTCCCCCCCCCCCCCCCCTTTCTCCCTCCCCCCTCCCCCCCCCCAACCCCCCCTCCCCCTACCCCCCCCCCCTCCCCCCTCTCTCTATAGCACCTAAAACTTCTCCCCCTACCACTTACTAAACCCACATATCTCTCTCCCTCTCCTTCTCTATTCCCTCACTCAATGCACTGAAATATATATAACTTACCTAATTCTCCCTTAAACCTTACGCCTCCCACACCAATCTGTGTCTCTTTCTCTCCCCCAACCCCCTCCTCCACCTCTCTCTCTCTCTACTATCTCTCTTTGTACTCCGCCAAATCCTAACCCCCAACCCTCGCTCTCCCCTCAAACCCCCAAACACCCACTATTTTGTTTGGTTGTGGAGTCTGATCTTCCTTATTAAGAAATGTTATTTGAGCTATGTTTGGATCCTAAAACCTGACGAGGGGGTGTTGGGTGGGGGGGTTGATCCCCCCCCACCCTACTATATTCATCAAGGGGTTCTGGGGAAGCCGCTCCCCTAGCAGAGGTTCTGGGGAAGCGCCCCCATAGAATTTTTTTTTTTTTAAATATCCTTATAAAATGTTGTAATTTCAGAGTCATGACTTGGTCAATAATGGGTGATTTATGGGCCCATTGTTTGATAGATAGGACCTTAACAACAACAAATATGTTTATGTCGCAATGAAACAATAGTTTGATAAAAAATATAATTTGTAAGGTTATCAAAGTTTTTTTTTGTTGTATTTTTCACTAATTGTAGCAATGATAAATTTAGTCAAATTAGAGGTTATGATCCAAAGTATAGTGACACATTTGGAAATCATTAGTATTAAAAAACCAACAAATCTTTATTTTAAATTAACTATAGCTATGGTCATTTTATGCCACCTACAAATTATTAGAATACGGCCAAACATATGGACTAATAATAATGTTTATATTACATAAATTTATTTAACCATATATATATTTATAGTTTTGTTTGTTATTATTTATTAAATATTAAACAAAGTAATGATTTTATTTTATGTATTTAAATTTTATAGTTTTTAATTTTTTTCATTAAATAAAAATATAAAGTTATAATTAAATTTAAAATATAAAGATCTGAACTTTAAAATACTTTTAACAAAATGTTTTAGGGGTTTTTTTGCTTGTTTTTCACATAGTTCAATAGAAATTTTAGATTAATCCTTGAAAAAACATATGATAGTTGTTAAACTTGCATAATCTTGGATCCTTTGGGGTATTTTGAGGATGTTAAATCTATTTATGTTTAAAAAAAAACATTTTGGACACTTCAAAATTCATATTTCGGGAAAGAAAGGTAACGAGATTCCTATTAAAAATTTGCTATACAGTTCAAAACCTATAACAAATAGAGTACTCCTTTAAAAACAAAGAGAATCATAAATTAATTACAAAATTATAATTAAATTTAAACCATAGAAACATACATTGTAAAGGAAATTTAAGAGAGAGTTTTAAACACATTTAAGAAGGCCACAGAAATCATAATTTGAGTGTCGAAAAATGAATCAATTAAAATAAAAAAGTTATATCTTGTAACTTATAAGAAAGAAACATAACTTATCCATAACAAAATCATTCCAGTCTTTAATTTCAGAAAGAAGCAATTGACCCAAACATTTATGTTATGAAACATAACATATGCATAAAAAAAATCTGTTTTTAGTTTTTAATTTTAAAAAAAAAAGCCATTGACTCCAACATTTATGTCATGAAACATAACTTATAACTTAAGCATAAGACTGCCACCCCCGAGACGGGCATGATTCCCCAAGGAATAAGGTACAAGCAGGCTTACACATAGCCAAGGATACACAAATCAACCAAGCCAACATAGTTGGGTTTATCAGGCCATCAACAAATCAGCCAAGCCAACACAGGTGGGTTTATCAAGCCATCAAGGAGCTGGGAAAAGCTAAATGCTAAGCTGGTGAGCTCATGGAAGAGCTAAGGACACCTGCACCAGAAATAGCTTGACTTCTAGGACATCCACACACACCCAACACAAGGAAATCAGTCCCTTCTCTGCTACACAGTCCCTCGATCCCTGACTTCCCTTTCAGTGCTATTCACGAGTTGTGGAGAAGAAAGCCATCCTTATAGCTTTATCTATGTGGCTCCCAAACACACCAGGTTTATCAAGCAAACCAAGCCTTCATTCCCACTCAAACACAGTCCGAAGACCAACCACTGCATACACGCACCAAGAAAAGCAATTCGTAGCTCTGACTGAGGAATTTGATTCCTGAGTCATTCTTGGCCCTATCGTGGCCAAAATGACTCAATAGAATCCACAGCAACCCAAAAATGTAAATGAACCCATAGAAAAAAAAATCATGGGGAAACAACAACCCCAATCTCGACGTTGAAGCAATGGGAAATACACAGCCCAAGTTGGAAGAGGAGATCTGACTCTCATCCTGGACAGGGGAACATATACACAGAGTGACAAGTTGGTAAGGAAAAATACATGTGCACCCCAGAACGTGAATGGATCATTCATGAATACTACAAACTTCATACACACAGCAGAAATCGTGCCCTTGAGGCCGCTCTCCCTACTCTCTGCGTGAGAAAAACAAAATGAAGAATCACAACCTGTGCGTGAGGAGAAGAGAAAATGTCTATCTCTGCGTGAGGATGGGTGAGAGTGGAAGAATGGGGACCTCCCCGTTCTCCTTCTCACATGAAGTGAAAGAGTCTGTTGGTGGAGTGTGTGTGTGGGCAAGGACTAGCAGTCCTGCCACACACCACTGCCCAGCAATAACTACCCCAACTAACAACAGAAGGTTTTAATGTGGCAATTTACTGATGAGACAAGGAAAGGTGAGTAAGTCAAAATGGTGGGTGACAACTAAATGGGTTTAATAGCTGACATATGGATTTTCCCCATTGGCCCAAGGTTTAATAATTTCCCCTCCTTATCCTTGGGAAAATCATGCCCTTTTCATCATGGTTGCATTGGCATAGCTGGTTGGGGTTCATTTTAATTAAAAATGCATAATTACATGATGCCAAAACTATAATGTGCCGGATAGCACGATATACCATTGCCAACGATTTCAATCGTCAAAACATAAAACAACCAAATCGATGGTGGGGCTTCTACCTTTACCTCCATACCACGATTAATTACAATATATACATCATATACATTTAATGTAAACGAGGTCAAAACCAGGGTGTTACATTCCCCTCCCCCTTCAATAGCACTGTCCTCAGTGCTTTACAAAATTTGAACAAAATGCTACACTAGTACCGCCTCAGTGTTCCGCAAAATTGAAAAAAAATGGATGTGCCAATCGCATGGCATCGTCCAGCTCCCACATAGCCTCTTTAGGCCCATAGTGCTCCCATTGCACCTTTACCTACTCTATGGTCCAGTTCCGGAGCATCGTGACCTTCCTGTCGAGGATGTGCATTGGCCTAATTTGGAACTCTCCCTCGGGTTCCAATTGAATCACATCCCAATTGATCACATGGTTAGGATCATGTACATATCTCTTAAGCATAGAAACATGAAAAACATTATGAGCTCTAGTGCTAGCAGGTAATGCAAGTCTATATACAACTAGCCCTATTCTTTCAAGCACTTCAAACGACCCACAATATCTTGGTGACAGCTTGGCACAACTTCCAAGCTCAAGGAACTCTTCTTTGCCTTCACTCTGAGGTAAACATGATCCCCAACACTAAATTCCATGTTCACCCTATGCTTATCTGCATAGCTTTTCTGTCTGTCCTGGGATGCTTTTAGATTCTGCCTTATATTTACAACCTCCTACTCCATTTCCTTGAGCAATTATGGACCAAGCACAACCCTATTCAGTGGACTATCCCAAGTCACTGGTGTCCTACACCTTATTCCATACAAAACTTCATACGGACTCATCCCCAAGGATGCCTACTGTCCATTGTTATAGGCAAACTCTACCAACTGTAAGTATTCTTCCCACTTGGTTGGTTTGTCCATCACATACATGCAAAGAATATCTTCAAGCACTTAATGAACTCTCTCTGTCTGCCCATCTATCTGAGGATGGTATGTAGTGCTAAAGTTTAGCTTTGTACCCAAATCTGCAAACAACCCCTTCCAAAAATTGGAAGTGAACTTGACATCTCTATCGGAGACTATTGCCTTAGGCAATCCATGCAATTTGAAAATATCCTTAATGAATATCTTTGCAATGTCATCAGTCACATGCGTAGACCTCACCAGTATAAAATGCATTGCCTTTGTCAACTTGTCTACCACAACCATTATGGAATCATGTTGTCTCCAAGCCATTGGCAATCCCATAATAAAATCCATGGAAATAACTTCCCATTTCCATTCTGGAACTGGAAAACGCTACAACAAACCTACGGGATGTCAATGCTCAACATTTACATACTGACATTTCATCCACCTTGAAATGTATTCAACCATGTCCTTTTTCATTCCTGGCCAGAACTATTGTTTTTTGGCGGTAGCAATTGTCTTCTCGTATCCTGGTTGACCAGAATACGGAGCTTGATGGATTTCATCCATAAAAACTCTCCTCAACTCTGCTACATTTGGAATATAAATTATGCCTTTATAAGTAAGAATTCAATCTTCTTCCAATTTATATCCCTCATACCTCTACTCAAGAATTTGCTGCTGCAATTTGTCTTTTATCAGCTCATACAATTCATCTTCGGCAGTATGGTCAACAATCTGCTGCCTCAAATCTGATTGGAAAATACTAAGAGATGCCACATGCATTTCCTACACCTTCCTGTTGAGTGCATCAACTACCCTATTCTCTTTTTCCTTTATGTGCTTGATTTCAAAATCAAACTCACATAAAAACTCTAGCCATCTCACTTGCCTAGCATTCAGAGTAGGCTAATCAAACAAATACTTCAGACCACAATGGTCTGTCCTTGTCTCAAATCTTTCTCCCATCAAGTAATGCCTCGACATCTTAAGAGCATGTACTATGGCTGAAAACTCTAGATCATGAGTGGCATAGTTCTTCCCATGCTCCTTCAGCTTTCTTGACTCATAACATATCACGTGGTTGTCTTGCATAAGGACTCCTCCAAGCCCTTGTCCACATGCATCGATACACACCACAAAATATTTCTCTGGATCTACAACTTTCAATACAGGTGCATTGGTGAGAATATTTTTCAACTGCTGGAAGATTTCTTCACACCTCGATGTCCATTCAAACTTTATCCCCTTCTTTTGCAAAGATGGCATGTGCAACTTTGGAGAATCCTTCAATGAATCTCCTATATTATCCTGCAAGTCCCATAAAATATCGTACATCTGTCACATTTCTTCGAGTAGGCCAATTCATAATGGCTTCAATATTTTCAGGGTCCACAAATATACCCTCTTCTGAGATAATGTGACCCAAATACTGAATTCTATCTCTATAGAAGTCACACTTGCTCAGCAAGACAAGTAATTCACAGCTCTTATCCATTTTCCAAGTCATATCATGAGTTCTAGGCCTATAAATGAATCCTTCATGATGAGAGTGGAGGAGGCCAAGAAAAGCACCCTTATGTTGTTAGTTTGAAGTCTGAATCAGAGGCAAAGTAGAGTTGGTTTATGGTTGGAGAGATCCTCATAGCTATAGAGGATTGTAGATGATTCTTGTAGAGATTGAAGCTATTGACATCAAGGATTTTTGGTTGTACTTCTTTCTCTTTCATAATTAATACAAAAGGATTCCCCTTTCTTATTATTGATGTATTGATTTTAATTAGATATTATCATATTCCTTGATCACTAATATGAATAATCAATTTATCGTGATGCTCTCATCTTGTTTGTTTGTCTTTTGATCTGTTTTGCAGGTACTGAACCATTGCAATGACCTTTAGAGAGAAGACAAAGAGATCCAAGGTTGAGGTATATTGTATTTCATGTTAGTTAATTTGATTGTTTAAGGAAAGGATATGTTTCTGTGTCTTTTTGTTCTATATTTGTGACTTACATTGTAGAGGAACAAACAGTTTCCGCAGTGATTGAGAATTCCTGATAAGAAACTTAGTGACTCCATTGGAGAAGCTTAATCCGATTAGATATGGGGAAGATCCAGTCAGATCTAGTGCAGATCCAGTCATGTCTACAAGCTTCGATAACCATTCCATCTATGAAGGTTATTCTCTCTCCATTTAGTTCTTTCAGTTAACAAGGTAAGCCATCCATCTTACATTTCTGATTATTACCTATTTTCTGAGTAGTTTTAACCCATTTTAGTCTAACTTAGTATTTTCTGGTTTCTCCTGTAGGCCTTTATCCTTTTAGTCTATTGTTCGAGCAGCGGCTTTCTCTTTGGCTGACAGAGCACCGACCCTCCTAGATGGGCACCTTTTCGTTCTTTGTCCAGTGCGTCGATAGCACCTCCTCCCTTAATTGACATAGGGTTTATGGCGCCTGTGTGTAGAATACTAAAAGCATCATTTCAACCTACAACGCTCTGGTGCAGTGCTCCTCAACACGCTAAGGTAGGCCTTCAAACAGCTTGTTTAAGAAATTTTCCTTTCAAATTTTTGAACTGTCTTGTTCTCTGAAGATTTTTTACTGTGGTTTGCTTGTTTGTTGGCTTTTGTGAGTCTGATTCTCTGTTTGAGCTCATATAAAAAAAATTATCTTCTTCATTGTCATAAACGAAAGTGGAAAAATAGTTTATTTTTGGTTTTTTAGTGAAGTGTCAGAAAAAAATTTCTTTTGAAAAGAAAACATATATCCTCTTCCTAGAAGATTAGTTCATTTTTAAAACTGCTTTGTGTGCCTCATATTTTCTAGAAAAATACAAAAAGAATCGTATTATCTTCCTCTTGTCTATGCTTGCAAAAATTTTCAATTGAATTTGGATGAGTAATTTAGAAGAATAGGTCTTTTTGACATTGTAGCAAAAGTTAGTTTTGCATGCACGTTAGAGGCTTAGTTTTCTTTCTTGCGTTTCAGAGACTTTTGAGTTCTTGTTGAAAAAGGATTTGTGTTTGAAAGAACTTTCTTTTGATTTTCTTGATTGGATCTTGTTTTTATTGTTGAAAGCGGCATTCTTTTGGTATACTATTGAAAAGAAAAGAAAAAGGTTTCTTCCTTACCCTAGCTAGTTCTCATCGAAGTCAAAAAGTGCATTATATTTAGATTAATTTGCATTATTGGAGATAACACCTCACAAACATTCACCAAATCATACAGATAAAATTAACAGTAGCTTTCGGTCTTAAAATTGTAGAGAAAGTTGAGTGATAGGTTAGTGACATGTCCAGGCGTCATAAAACGTAGCAGTTGTCGTTAATTTGTCTGCACTACAACCAGAGACTCATGCGGTTATTCCACGTACCATCATTATATCGAACATCATTTGACATACCCTTGAGGTATATAGAAAGGAACTTCATGTACTCGATTGTATATCAGAAGGCCCCTTGTGAAAGGTTGTGCATTAGACATCACTACTACCAATTTGAGATCCCACGTACCTTGAGTATATCAGGAGACCCCAATAGGATTCCTTTTCCAAATGAGAAAAACCCTTTGTTCATCTTGTTTGGAGAAATACACTGAAAACAAAATTTGGGGTGATTACTACGCACATACCCCTGAGGTATATCACGAGTTGCACCCGCTTGATAATCCTAGTGAGAGACTGACTATTTTGAACCTGTCCTGTCACTTAAGATTGCCTGTGACCTTTAGCTCTGTGTAGGTTTGTTTGTGTGCTTTTCCCCTTTTTTGACCTATATTAGATAACTTCGGCCACCACCATGGATGAGCAACTTATGAGACGTCATTCTCATAAATTGTAGTGTTTACCTCGTGACTCTCTTCCTGCTGTGGAAGGACAAGAAGGGGTAAACATTGAACAACCAGCTTCTGCTAATGTTCCCGTAGGAACTGCCTTAGCTAGTGAAACTAGAGAGGATTTCACTGTTTATACAAATCCTTTGGTTCAATTGGATCCTACGGCAAATGCTTCTTTGCATTCGCCATTAGAAGGCCATATCAATATTCCTATTCAAGTAGAGTTTTTCCTCAATGCTCATTTTTGGAGGACTACTATGAGCCAAGCCATTTCTGACTTCGAGGTTATTATACATTCGCTAGGGAATCCTCCTTTAGGAGAAGAGGAAAACAAAATAATTAATGCATCTCTCGATCAAGCTTGTAACTTTTCAGAGAGAGTAGAAAGAATCATTCCTTTACCTGTGCCTCGTCATGAAACTATGTCAGCTCGTTTACCCTATTTATCAGACGCATGGCCTGATGGATGTCGTTCACTAGCTCAGATTGTAGGTCCTATTGATGAAATTCCATTTCAAGGTAATCCAGGCCAAAATGACAATCCTACATTTTCACATCTAGGGTCCGTTACTAGGCCTCCCTTACCAGTCATGGTTGGGGGGGAATCCATTAATCAAGTAACGTCAGCACATTATAATGCCGAGGGGAAACCCCCGGCACGAGTCATGTCATCCGTTAGTGGAATTATTGCTAGTTGTTAGCTGGAATATTTCACCTCCTGTGGACAGCAAGGTGTTTCACTAGTCTGAATGGCTCAAATCTAGAACAAATAGAGGACAAAGGTTGAATACTCTCCCTAGATGTCGTAGATACCTGGAATGTGATTCTTTGATCGTTACCCTATGTACCTGCAATAAGATTCAACACACGAACATATCGAAACCACCAGATATAATCTACTAATCTATGTTAGTGACTAAGGAATCTAACAACATACATGTGAAATCGAACAACAACAATATATGTGGGACAGAAATCAACTTGCATTAAAGAAATATGAAGAAGTTTACAACATTTCCTTAGTGTTGTAATGCATCTTGATGAAACCAATCATTCTCATCCCCAAAATCTCTAACTGTAGCTCTCTATGCTCTCCCAAATGATCTTGGGCCAAGTAATCAATCCAACAGCATAACAATACCTTAAGAGTTCTCCGCTCAACCATGGCTATCAGCTTATATTTATAAGGATTAATAGATAGGGTAGGTTGAGAGATTAGTGGGTGAGGTGGCCTCTAAGATCCTAGGATGAGGGATCTCGAGCCCAACTGACCCACAACAGTATGGATAAGGGAGGACCCGAGGATTATCATCTAGAAGCCTCGAGAAACTTATCTTTTTCCCTTTTTACCCAGGGTACCGCGTTTCTACTTCAATGACAGAGTGGTTCTGGTAAGAAACGCTTATGGACTAAGGTCCATAAGTGGTGGCACCACTTGTGGGAAACAGGGGATAGGCGGTGCGAACAAGGGTACCGCTCCTGAACAACAGAGGAAGCATGGTGCTAGGAATTTTCATGGAAGATTGATAATAACCATGAGTTTCCACTCCAAGATCTAGGATTCAGGGCAAGCAGGTATGTCAAATGTCTTATCACATGATGGTGACATGATCTTGGTATAACAGGATGCCCCCCAAAGCATGAGTCTCAGAGGGATACGATAAACAAGAGCATTGAGAGAACAAGTCATCGCCATGAGATGAAAATGTTGTCTCGATGGAGCAAGTCGTCAAGTAGGCATCTGTAATACATCAGTATGTTGACTCGTAGACACAAGTAACCAAACTCATGGCTGCAAACCAATGCAAGGAAGATCCATGAAAGGAATAAACAAGCATGGCTACTAGAATACAGCGTACATCCATGTGATAGAGGACTAAAACTTGGACATAGCTACCAAACATACAATGTAGATCTATGTCATATAGATGCAAATTTGAGCATAGCCACAACCATACAAATGTGGTTCCATGCTAGATATACAAAAATCCATCTCAAAATGGGGAAAAAGCAATGAGTACTTTTAAACAAATTCCCAGGGTCTTCGTCTCGTCTTCCACAAAGTACAATTCTATCCATGTGATTACAATGATCTAAAGTCAAACATGGTAGAAACCACTTGATTACCGGCTAATGATGTGAACCATTAACAAGTGCGAGGGAGATCACCATTGATGTCAATGATTCCCAAGCTACCCTAGTACAATATACTTAGTGTGAATAGATGTCCTAATGTCAAACACCCAGTCGATTATATCGATCAAAGGTCAATGATTTGAACCTATGTTGAGAGCGAGAGAATCTATCATTAAGGCATATAGATCTCAAGGTACCAAATATTTTTTCTAAGACTATTTCTTGGATGATGAGCTGATGTCTACAGGAATAGTCTCATCGAAGGAGGGCCATGATGAGTCCCACATCGATGACACAAAACTCGAAACATAGTGCTAGAATGATGTGAATGTAGTAACCATATGATTGACTCAAAGATACTGACACAAAGACTGTGTAGACTATAGAGGTAAAACTTCTTCAAATCCCCTTTGAAAATCAAGAGGCACAACAAAAAGACTTGGCAGCATGACTGAATAGGACAAACACACAATGCGACAGTGGAAAATGCATTCTTTTGAAAGACTCAAAGGATTGACATGACTCATGAAAGCAGATCATCACAGAGATCAGCTGAATACCCAATTGACTGACATGATTGTGCAGACAAGTGCCATGTTCATACATAATGACAAACAACTGGCATTATTTGCAAAATGATTCCCTTCCCATTTCCCCCATCATGATCAATGAGTGCCTCTTTTCGGTTATACAAGTTCAAAGAGGGTAACAAACACTTGATATAGCTTGTCGAAAGACAAGTCCAAACTCATATATTTTATGAACCTAAGAGAGGAGGGGTTCATTCCCAAAACGGGTCTCTCAATGTTTAATTTAACGAGTCCACTAAAAGAAAACTCGGTATCGTTCATGTTTAGAGAGTTTGAATGAATACAAAAGAAGACTCCAAAGGTGTCCTTTTTCGTATGATTTAGTCTCTAAGGCTCGAAAAAGTGTAAAATCATACCTTAGAGAACTCTTCCTGTCATGATTGGCTGGAGTGCTCATTTTTTGTAAATAGTCCTATCCAAACCGAAAAAGAGATAACCTATCGTTGGATGGTTGACTCTTCAAATACTTTAATGAGCGTGAAGAAGACAAGATCACTCGATGATCTTTTCTTATTTAGGGAGCCTAAAAAGAGTTTAAAGAGAATTCCATGAGGTTTCTTTACACAATGTCATATTTTATGAGCCTGGAAAGAATCAGAAACAGGTTCGATGACCTTTTTGTGTTTAAGGAGCCTAAAAAAGAGGTGAAAAGAGGACTCCATGATGCTTCTTTACACAATGTTGATTTTTTACGAGCCTGGAAATAAACTTGAAATGGACTTGGACCTTTGATACTATATTTTAACGAGCATGAAAAAGTGTCGTAATAAATGCTCAATGACCTTTTCCGTTTTATGAAAGTGTGAAAAAGCCATAAACAAACTTTCAAAGCTTCTTACTAAAGTTCTCTTATCCTACAAACGACTCAGAAACAAGTGTTAAATGCATTTAAGAATAGCATTAAGGGATTATGATAGATAAACTTTGACTAAAATATGGTTTTATATCAAAACTATAGTATGTCAGACCTAAAAATGCCTATATAAGCCATGTAAATAGTAAAAAAACAAATCATTTCACTATTTACCTATAGCAGAGAGCACTTGGAGCATTTTCTTAGCCAGATATGCCATAGCTAATACCGGGAGTTTCCACCGTCCTTTTTAAGCATCATCAGTTGCAGGTAACAGCTAAGACCCTTCTCTTTCATTTCATAGCAATTATTTTGAGATTTGCTGGGTTTTTGGGCTCATATGGCAAACCCTAAAACCTTAAAAGTGGGCACCATGGCTACCCCTTGCGGGATACGCGGTACCACCTGAGAACCACGCCAATAACACAGTGGACAGGCAGTGCCACCTCCTGTCTCCAACGATGCACAGGCGGTGCCGAACGTGGAGAACTCAAACTAATAGTATGGGAAATATAAATTCATTCTTTAGATTTTTAATCATTTAAGGATGATTCTAATGCATACCATTATTGTTTTTGGAAGGTCTAGGTGACTCAAAACATGGTGATATGGAAAGAAAGAACACATGACAGCAAGGATGCTGCTGCTGAAAAAAATTCAGGTTGTATTGGCACATTACGGGACTATGGGCTCCTGAAGTTCTTCCGGACCCCAAGCATGGTGTCACACGAGTGGTTACTGGAACACATACTGCAGATGTGGAATCCAAAGCAACAGTATTTCAAGGTGGGGGGCCATATTCTTACAGTGGAAGTAGAGGACATCTACTCCTTGACATGCCTCTCAAGACGAGGTTCCCCCATCTCACTGATAGGATCCCATGGAGGGGATATTACCACTCGTGATCTTATAGATCAACATTGTGCACCGGGGACAGGTACATCAAGGAAGAAGATCCCCATCAAAGCAGTGATGGATAGGGCCCTACGGACCGTCCTATTTACCATGCAGAGGGTGGCCAAGAGTTAAGGTGTGCACTAGGCTTCTAGGGCACACATGTTGTACGCCATAGAGGCCATGGCACCCATGGTGTTCAAATGGGTGGAACCCATGCTTCCAATATTCAAGGATCAACTAACCAAGTGTTGTCAGGGAGAGCTAAAGTAGTTTGGCTTTGGTTCCATTTTAGCCTACTTCTTCTTTGAGCGACTTCCATAGATGAGACCTTAGGTGATCTTCCAGAGTCTGAGAGCATGGGACCCCCGTATGCTGAGGTGGGTCCAGGTCATTGATCGCATAGGAGCGGGTGGGGGAAGGGTGAAGTTCAGTGATCCGTTCTTCAAATGGCTACGGGATCAGATCCTCATGGTTGAGGACTATGCTTATGCAGGCACAAACTTCACCGGAGATCCTCACCTACCACACCCACCTGGCAGATAGTGGGGTGACATCAGTAAGAAGCAAGAAACCCTAAAATGGATGAAAATGTTTTTATGTTTTTTAATGTTTTATATTTTTATGTTAAGTGACAAGACCTGTATATTCTCATGCAGATGTGGGAGCAGCGCGACCTAGAGGAGCATCTCCATTGGATAGGCGAGCAGGAGCTCACTTTGTACCACAGGGTGATGATATCACCAGGGAGCTGGAGGAAAACCTAGAGAGGTTGACCTTAGATATCCCAAATGCTGACATAGATGACCTCCCGACGAGATATCAGAGATCCATAATGGGAGTATCGAGTCGATTTAGTAGGATGCTATGTAGGGTTGCTCGAGCAGTGATGTGCTATCATGAGCACCACTAGTGTATGAGATATGTACTGAAAGTTGACAGCTTCAAGATTTTTGTATGATGATATTGCCTAAAATCCTAGTGCTTCAGATCAGGTCTCAAGACCTATTTTTGTAAACTTTTTCGTATATATATATATACAGACTTTTACACGATGTTTATATGTTTCAAATGGAAAATGTGTTTTCTATGAGTTTTACGTTTCTTTGAATGTTTATTTACAATGTGCCATGTTTGAATTGACATCATGAATGGGAAATATGCCAATCTAGGATGTAATTAGCCAATGAGTTAGCAACTACATTATGTTCCCTAGGGATATGCCTATAGGTGATAGTTTCAAATGATCTTTCTAGCAAACGTACCCTCCAGAAGAGGTGGAGGAGCACCAGGTATCTAATGGTTTAAACATGGTTTAAATGACAAACCACGAGCTGTGAGTCCATCAAGACTACTAGATCACGAACATCTTGGAAGGCAACTTCAGTCAGAAGACCGATGACCGCTTCATACTCGACGATGTTATTAGTAGCGGGACCTATGCAGACCGCTCCTGAACTGATCAAATCTTTAGCTGGGGAATAGAGGACCCAAGTAGCCGAGGCAAGATTCAAGGTGTGGTAGAAAGCACCATCAGCAAAGTCGTAGAAATCCATCTGCATGACCAAAACATGGTATAAACAGATGCAGACACTAAACTCAAAACCATATTGAAAATACTAAAAGCACATTGAAAGTCAATCAATATACATATATACAAGATACTATCCAAGAAAACCTAGACATAGTACCCTTTTAGGTAGAACCCATTGTGAGGTTTCCCCAAAGAGACTCCATCATAATCAACAAGCTTGTAAGCTCCTTTCTCTAACACCTTAGAAATAACAAAAGGTCCGTACCACATGGATTCGAACTTACCCTTCCCTAGTTTGTCATATCTCTGGTCATAAGTCAATACTAGGTCAACCTCATTAAAGACACGAGGCCGGATGGATTTATTGTACTGCACCTTGACGTGTTTCTTATGTGCCTCATTAGCCAAGGCAACATCTCTGTGAGTCTCTTTAAGGTTACTCAAGTACAAAAATATTTCTTTCTCTGTGGAAGTGTCTGGGAGAAGTTCGATGGCAAGTTGTAAAGATGGAATGTGACATTGGATGAGCAAGATAGCTTTGCGTCCATAGACAAGCTGGAATGGCGTGAAACCAATAGATTTTTTCACAGAAGTCTGATAAGCCCAAAGAGCAGAGAAAAGAACATGGTGTTGGATTTATGATCTCTAACCATCCGACGAAGCATAGTTTTCAAAACTTTGTTAATGGCCTCTACATGACCATTAGCTTGCGGATAATATGGCGTAGAGTTTTCATGGAAAAAACCTAGCTTGGCACTCAGTTCCTCCATCATTTGATTACAGAAACAAGATCCATGATCAGTGATGATGGACTGCGGAACTCCAAATCTATCTATGATATGATTAAACAAGAAGGCAGTAGCAGTATTACCATCTTCTGCATGTGTAGGCATGGCCTCAGTCCATTTTGTGAAATAATCAACGGCTACGATGATGTAACCATGCCCCTAGCTAAGGTAGGCTTACAATGCATGAAGTCAATCCCCCATTTGGAAAATGGACCAATGACAATGGGGTGTATCGGAGCAGGATGGGTGCGCTTTTAAGGATAAAAGCGTTGACAAGGTGGGAATTTCTTAACAGCCTCATGACAATCTTTGAAGACGGAAGGCCAAAAATAGCTAGCGCAAAGGATTTTTTGGGTTGTAGCCATCCCAAATAAATGACCACCACATGCTCTATAGTGGCAATCATTCAACACCTGTTCATCCTCCTCATGGGTGAGGCATCGCTAGAGAATACAGTCAATCCCACGTCTATACAAGGTATCATTCAAGATGAGATAGTATTTCGCATGGTGACGGATACAGTGCTGATCATCATGAGATAAATGCGGCTGAAAACGTTGCGTCTGGAGATAAATCAGCAAATCTTCATACAAAGGATTAGTAGTGCTAATCAGGAACAGGAATTCATCCAGAAATGAATCACTGGGCTCAAATTCCATTGTAGAACATGGAAGATCACACATAAGCTCTGCAAAGACCAAGGATTTCTTTGATGTGGCCTTGGAGAACTCCATATCGAACTCCTGAAGGATATCAATAAAACGGGAGTACTTTCCCCCGAGTACCTAACGAGTCAGGATGTAGTACATCGGGTTCTGTTCTGCCAGTACGGTGGTCGTACAGAGCAGAATGTAGTGACGAAACTTTTGTACAGCAATGACCGTGGCCAATGCTAACTTTTCCACATGTGAAAATGAGTTTCAAAATCCATAAGATTCTTACTGGCGTAATAAATCACGTGCTCCTGACTGTGGAGATTGTCCTGCACTAAAACCATGGCGATGGTAGTAGTGGAGGAAGAAATATACAAGAGAAAGTCCTTTGAATAATCCGGGGGGTGTATCACGAGTGAATGAGTCAGAGCGTGCTTAATATTATCAAAGTCATGTTGGGCCTGGTCATTCCAAAAGAATGGACTATTCTTCTTGAGGATATGCATATAACCATGCATTTTCTCTACGTAATTGCACATGAAACAGTGGAGAAATTTTGCCTTCCCCTGCAAACTTTGGAGTTCAAGGAGGTTGGTTGGGGCTGCTAGATCTAAAATAGCAGCAATATTCAAAGGATCGATTTGGATGCCATATTTGGATACCACAAATCCTAGCAGACGTCCTGTCTCAATGCAAAAAACACATTTATGTGGATTGAGCCGTATATTATAATGACGACATCTCAAGAATATGTCTCTAAGATGACCAGGGTGGTCCTCCCATCGCTGTGAATGAGCAGGGAGGTCATCAAGGTACAGTTCAACAATATGTTTAATGTCATGAAACGCATAGGACATCGCACGCTGGAACGTGGCTTCAGCATTTTTCAAGCCAAAAGGTAACTTCTTATATGCAAAGGTTCCCCATGGGCAAATGAATGCTGTCTTATGCTGATCAAAGGGTAATATCTCAATTTGATTATATCTAGAGAAGCCATCCATGAATGAAAAGATGACACTTCCAGCATAGTTGTCAATAATCTGATCGATATGTGGGGTAGGAAAGTTGTCCTTGGGAAAATCTTTATTTAAATCCCTAAATTCGATGTAGACTCTAATGGTGCCTTGCTTTTTATTGACAGGGACAATGTTCGATACCCATTCCGTCAGAGGTACAGGATAAATAAACCCAGCTTTGAGAAGTTTCTCAATTTTAGCTTTAATAGTTGCGGCCTTTCGAGGATGGACTTTAATAATTTTTTTCCTGACAGGTTTAGCTGTGGGATAAGTTTTAATCTCATGGAACACAATAGATGGGTCAATCCCTAGCATCTCTTCATAAGACCAGGCAAAAATATCATGGAATTCCTTAAAAAGTGCCTTGTATGCTTCAGATTCATCTGCCGAGTAGTTCTAGCCAACATGAACATGCTCGATAACATCAGGCTTGGCTGATATGTTAATTGGGTTCGTCTGAGTAATGTTGCAAAGGTTTCCTTCAGAATCTGTATCTTGGAACAATATAGGACTTTTGGGAATGTTGACAATATCAGTAGGAAACAAGGATGCAAAATCATGGCTACTCGAATTGGTGTTGGGGAGGAACATGGATCTATGATGGTGATCCACCCAAATGGGTGCATCTGTATTCATGATCTCCATAAGGGACTCATCAGAAGGAAAATTCTCAGAGAGATAGTCTAGAACCGGAAGAGAAGGTTCTAACCAGTATGGTAAATGGTAAGGATCTGAAGCCAATAGATGAAGGTCATCAGTGTGATCATCGGAAAAGGTTTGAATGGTGTCATACATAGCTTCATGTGGACTCAACAACATTTTTTCCCTTAGGCTCATAATCAAATGAGGTGATCATATGGACTGTCACGGTATCCATTCTAGGAGGAGTGGATGCAAAAATTCCCATAAGGGATGAATCCTTCAACATGCCTATTCCAATCGATTGGTAAGGAGGAGGGTACTGGTATAACATGGGGATGTTATTAGCCATAGAGGTAGTAACATCTGGCGTACAGAAATCAAGCTGATTAATAGCAACAATTCTCCCTAGATGCGGGAATTGGACTGTTCAAAATACTGTTGAGGCAACAACAATCATGGCATAGAACCTATCCCTTCCTAGAAGGAGGTTGTAATCTAAAGGGGAATCTACCACTTCTACTTGGATGGAAATGGTTTTTCCCCCTAGCTTGATCGCTAGGGCTTATATGACACCATGGGGTTGGAAACCCCATCCGTTAAAGGGTTTAAGGGTCGTAGGTGATGTGACAAGCTCGAGAGAGCTGAGAGCTTTCCAACAAGTCAGAGATAACACCGAGGTCGAAGCTCCTTCATCTAGTACCGTTTGAAAGACTTTCTTTCCCACTACTTTCCTAATGATCTGAAAAGCAAGTTTATGCGGTAATCTAGGTTTGTAGTTCTCAACATTGAAATGAATCAAGTTAGTGTTATCCCGGTCTAAAGCTCCTAATGCTGTCAACAAGTTCTTGCACTGTGTAGGGAAAATTTGGAGCATTTCTAGGGTAGACATCGCACAAGGTGCATGAGCGAAATCTTCAACCACATTATAAAATTGAGCATCTTAGGCATTGGGATTAAAGACAACCTTCCGAAGAGTACGCTTAGGTGGGCGCAAAATCATGTCGAGAGTAGGATTCTCGATACATAAGGGGACAGTAGATGAGGATTCAAGAGAACTAGTAGAGGGAACTTTCCCTGAAGAATATTGATCTTCTTTATTATCTGCGGGTTTATCATAATTATGGCTTCGATATTGCAGAGGATGGTATCTGAGGACATCATACGAATTTTCTCTGATGAACTAGAGTTACCCTGATTAGACATGTCGTCTATGAGTTGTTGTTGAGAGGGAAAAGGATCCATAAGTACTTCAGGTGCGGGATTGGACTTCAAAAACTAGGAGATTTTGTCCTTACGAGAACACTCCTTTGAAAAATGGTCACCGCTGCATAGCAGACAAGGATATTTTTCCTTCCTTTTCCCTTTGTCGTTATCACTGTTGGTTGGTCATGGAGTAACCTGTTGGTTTTCGAGTTTTTTATTTCTATTTTTACCTTTCTTTTTATTATTACCCAAGGCTTGAGTACTTTGAATAGAATTTACCTTTGTGGAAACCTTCGGAATCGAAGGAGTGGGGGTGGCATTTTGGGTTTGCTTGGCAGGTTTCACTGCTAACATGGACTGGATTGAACCAGCAATCCCATCAACAGGTACTTATACTGGTGGCTTGGAAAGATCGGTGCTGGGGTGAGGAACTTGAGGAATCAGGTCATAAAGAGTTCCAAACTAGGAATAGACCAAGTCTAGGTACTGATCCTGACTAATAGCTTGCTCTTTAGTAACGGCACCACCCATAGCCACATCTCGGGAAATAGGAGGCAGCATGGATTTCATGAACCAATCAGCTAGTAATTGATCCGGAATAGGGGCCTTAATGAGCCTTCTCCTCCTTATCCACTCATGAATATGATCGAAAATGTGGGTGGAGGTGTTTTTTTGAAGAGAAGTTAAAAGATCAGTGCCCGTTTCATAACGAATAGGAAGTTGAAAGTGTGTAAGAAACACGGTTGCCAACAAACCAAAATCCACAAACGAATGTTGTGGGAATTCAATGTACCACTTCGCGGCTGTACCGGTCAAAGTTCGCTGAAAGATTCGTAACCGAACGGAGTCATCCATGAGGGAATTTGAAGAACAACACAAATGAAATGTCATAACGTGGTTCTTCAGATCGTCTCCCTGCTTCCGATCAAATTTTGGGATAGATGATGGTAACTTTACCGGAATGGGAGGCCATGAGGGATTTTGTTGAATGGGGTCATTAATCAACTTGGACAAATCAGGAAAGTCCAAAGTTTCTAGGAAAAGTAATTGTCAGTTGGGTTGCACATACTGGTAATATTGATACAGCATATAATTACTAGTAGCACCATAAGTTGACTGAAAAACAGGTTGCTATGATGAAGAACTACCAGAAAATCCACTCGTAGGGGGTTGATTTCCGATATCGGGACCACTAGGACCACTAGGGCCTCCAAGAGGAGGACCACCAGGGCCACCGAGACCACTAGGACCACTGGGACCACCAGGACCACTAGGAGACAGACCACTAGACCCTCTAGATCCACCAGGAGGTAAACCTCCAGAGCCTCCGGAACCACTAGGTGGAGGGCCACCAGACCCTTCAAAGCCATAAGGAGGAAATCCACCAGGACCATTAGGACCACTAAGACCATAAGGAGGAAATTTTCCAGATCCTCCAGGACCATTAGGCCCCCCATGGGGAGCACTTCCATAAGGCGGTCCTCCGGCACCTCCCACAGTATGTATAGGTATCACCCTCATAGCTGGCATGTAAGACCAGTTGGGTTTCCCCCATGGCGTAAAAGTGTTACTAGAGTATGGAATTCTAGCATAAGGCATTCCTATAGGATTGGGTGGATAATTACCTACAGGTGTTTGATAACCATAACCTCTAGAAGACTGAACGGTAACAGTTTGTTCCCCCAAGGGTTGACCTAAACTGGATGGGGGATTCACCACATTAGTATGGGTGGGAGGGACATAAACTATATATTTTTCTATGTTAGAGGTCTACCCTTGACTAGGTACAATTCCAAAGCCAAATAACATAGGTCGTGCCGAGGGTTTCCCCTCGGCACTAGAAGGTACTAACGAAATGGGAATTGAAGGTTGGGCCCCAGGTGTAGAAGACCTAGGAAGATTAGGAACAAACATAACATGAGGGGTGATAGGGGTGGTAATTTGACCTGGGTTTTGTGGTGTTACTGCATGATCTATAATCGGTTCAATGAGTCTCATAGAATCGGTAAGTGAACGATAGCCCCAAGGAACAGATGTGGAACGTGATGGTGTTGGTCCTAATATTTCATCTATCTGCTTATCAATCTCCTATGCACGGAGAATGGTAGCACGGTATTGCCTACATTATTCTTCATCTTTAGAAGAGTGTACATGAGTGCCAAATGAGGCAATGGCCTATCCTATAGGTGTATCCCAAAATGGAGCATTGGGACCAAAATTCGGACAGGTTGTATCATCAACATGACCTTCCGATGTGGGAGAATGGAACGATGTATTTCCCCGAGAAGGTTGTTAGACAAAGGGAGGTGAGTGTGAAGAATATGGTACTCCACTTTTCACAACCACATTATCTCCCACTTGGGAGGTGGTAGCAGCTCCTTAGTTGATAGATTCCATAGGATTTTCTCCTGAACCAGGAATAAAATCAGGTGGCAAGCCCCGTACTCTTCTGGACTGTCTTAACTCATCCAATTTGTACAGTTCCTATCTAACATAGGGTCTGAAAATCTAGAAAACACACAAAAAAAAATTTCCCTACACAAGCTATAGGTCAAAACAAGCACACTTAAAATGATAGGAGGAGTTCAAAAAGTCAGGTCTCTCACTAGGATTGTCAAGAAGGTGCCACTCGTGATATACCTCGAGGGTACATGCGTAGTAATCTCCCTGAATGTTGTTTTCAGTGTATGGCTCCAAACAAGATAGCCAAAGGGCTTTTCTCAGATAGATAAGGTATCCTAGTGGGGTCTCTCGATATACTCAAGGTACGTGGGAGCTCGAATCGGTAGTAGTGTTGTCTAATGCATAATCGTACACAAGGGGCCTTCTGATATACAATCGAGTACATGAAGTACCTTTCTATATACCTCAAGGGTACATGAAAGGTCATTCAATATACTGATGATACGTGGAAGAACTATACGAGTCCCGGAATGTAGTGCTAACAAATAACGACATCTCCTACGCTTAACGATGCCCGAACATGTCTCTAACCTATCACTCAATTGCTACGTAAATTTTAACCTATAACTACCGTTAATTTTAAAGTGTATGGTTAGGTGAATGCATGATGTTTTGATAGAAAAGTAAAACCATGCAATATTCTTGTGCAAATGTTCACTTTGCCATTCAGTATGCCTACTTACGGGAGGGAAAGAGAGTGTTTCCTTTTGTTTCAAAACCAACAATATTTCCACACAATATTCATGAACACAAAAAAAAAGACAAGCAGTAACTTTCCAAACTGATTTCTCCTTTCTAAAAGCAAATGAGAAGGGGAAGAATCTCTTTTCCTAAAAGAAAAACAAGAAGCACACCTATATGCAAATGCACTCTATTTTTTCAATTTTTTCAAAGCATAAGCAAATCTAACTTAAAACTACCATTTTTCTTATTTTGATCGAGATAGTTCTAAATGCATAAGAGACAAAAGAACATGAAAGCCCTGAAAGCTTGTAAAGCCAATAAGAAAACCAATGTCCAACACTCAATGATGATATCCTAGTCTCAGTCAAAAAATTTCTTTTTTAAAGGAAAGAAAAAGAAGTTTACTATGCAAATAAGAAATGAAACCTAGAAGCTAATCTAGTGTTCTTCTTTTAGTCTATGTAACAGAAACAAAAAGAGATTTCAATAACACCCTAAGCTTTTCAGAAAACAAGAAATCCTTTCGTAAACACAACCAACAAGCATAGAAGCGGATGAACAATCAAAATACCTAATCAAACTTTTGAAATTCCACTCAAATCAATCTTAAACCACAAAATTATCAAGCCACAAACATCAGATTCAATAACACAAGTCTGATAAGCATAACCAAAAGCAACAAAACTTAATTTTTTATAAAAAAAAAAAATGAGGAAAAAAGGCTTTGGAATGATGCCTACCTAGCACCGCACTTCTCAGGTATTGACAGAGCATTTTCAAGATAGCACCACTTATTGTCAACAGGTTACAGGTGGTGGTACCATGTACTGCTCACTTTGTTCAGGCGGTGGCACCACTCCTCGTACACAGCATAGGCGCAGTTCCCTATAGATGACCAAAACACAATAAGAATGATGGATCAAGTCAGAAAAGGACTAGATCAAGGCAAATACTATTAGATTGAGTATGGAAACAGAGCATAAAAGATTGAAATAACTTAGATCTAAACAGATTTGGAAGTTTCAAACCCAAATGAAGCAAGTCAGAAAGTAGATCTAACTGAAGAGAGTTGAAGAAGGATCCTAGATTCGGACAAGAGTTGCAGACTGAGGAAGATCAAAACAACTGATATACTAATCCCCAGCGGAGTCTCTAGATTTGTTAACTGGAATATTTCACCTCCTGTGGACAGCAAGGTGTTCCACTGGTTTGAATAGTTCATATCCAGAACAAATAGAGGACAGAGGTTGAAGACTCTCCCTAGATGCTGTAGATACCTAGAATGTGATGCTTCGATCGTTACCCTGTGTACTTGCAATAAGCTTCAACACATGAACATATCGAAAACAATAGAATATAATCTACTAATCTATGTTAGTGACTAAGGAATCTAACAACATACATGTGAAATCGAACAACAACAATATATGTGGGACGGAAATCAACTTGCATTAAAGAAATATGAAGAAGTTTACAACCAAGCCTTAGTGTTGACATGCATCTCCATGAAACCAAGCATTCTCATCCCCAAAAGCTCTGAATCTAGCTCTCTATGCTCTCCCAAATTATCTTGGACCAAGTAATTAGTCCAAGAGCATAACAATACCTTAAGATTTCTCCCCTCAACCATGGCTATGAGCTTATATTTATAAGGATTAATGGATAGGGTAAGTTGAGAGATTAGTGGGTGAGGTGGCCTCTAAGATCCTAGGATGAGGGATCTAGAGCTCAACTGACCCACAATAGTAGGGATAAGGGAGGACACGAGGCTTATCATCTAGAATCCTTGAGAAACTTCTCTTTTTCCCTTTTTACCCAAGGTACTGTGTTTCTCCTTCAATGACAGAGCGGTTCTAGTAAGAAACGCTTATGGACTAAGGTCCATAAGTGGTGGCACCACTTGTGGGAAATAGGGGATAGGCGATGCAAACAAGGGTACCACTCCTGCACAACAGAGGAAGCACGGTGCTGGGAATTTTCATGGAAGATTGATAATAACCATGAGTTTCCACTGCAAGAGCTGGGATTTAGGGCAAGTAGGTATGTCAAATGTCTTATCACATGATGGTGACAGGATTTTGGTATAACACTAGTTCGGGACAAGTTTCAGTTGTAGCATAACATATCGTAGTTATTCCTCCTACTAATACCAACATTGTGAATCCCCCATCTAGTTCGGGCCAACCCTTAGGGGTGCAACCTGTCAATAATCCAGCTTCTTGGGGATATACTTATCCAGGAACTCAGCCACCTATGGCTAATAAATTTTATCAACAACCACTGTCAGGGGCTATTTATCCTGGAATGCCTTACCCTGGGAATGTTTTTGTACCTTGGGGACAACCAAATTGGTTCAATGTATCGTTGTAAAGAGGAGTTTTGTAAATACTGTTGGGGGATATGGCGGCCCACTGGGTGGACCACCATCATGAGGACCTGGAGGACCCAGAGGACTAGGTGGACCATATGGAGGACCACCATCTGGAGGCCCAGTACCTGGTGGACCCCCACCTGGAGGTCCGCCTTATGGGGGACCACCACCCGAAGGCCCACCTCATGGTGGTCCACCACCTGGAGAGCCACCTCCTAGAGGACCACCACCACCACCACCACCACCTTTCCAAGGACCACCCCGTGGTGGCCCGCCTCCCTCGGGTGGCCCACCTCCCAATGGAAATTCTGGAAACCAACAACCTTTTCAACAAGCTTTAAGGGCATCATCCATACCCATCTATCAATATGCATATGGTCCTACTAGTCAGCAAATGCCATACTAGTACTACCAGTATCCGCAACCAAATCAACAACTACCATTTCTAAATACTTTAGATCTACCAGACTTGTCAAGATTGATAAATGAACTAATCCATCATGACCCCTCTTGGCCTACCATTCGTATAAATCTTCCTTCAAATATACCCAATTTTGATGGTAAACCCAGTGAGGATCCAAAAAACCATGTGATGAGATTTCTCCTATGGTGTTCATCCAACTCTTTGATAGACGACTCAATCCGTATATGGATTTTTCAAAGAACCCTCACTGGTATTGCCGCAAAGTGGTACATCGAGTGACCACAACACTCTTTTTGGGATTTCAATGCCTTATCAATGGCATTTTTAACACACTTTCAATTGCCAATTTGATATGAAACAGGTACAAACCTATTGAACTCACTTCGACAAACTACATCAGTTCACATCTCCTATCATATCCATGAATGGAAAAGAAGACGAAGGTTAATTAAGGCCCCTATTCTTGATCAGTTACTGGCTGATTGCTTTACAAATTCTTTACTTCCACCCATTGCTAGAGATTTTTTCATGGGAGGCATTGTTACTGAGGATCAAGCAATTAGTCGTGCTCAGTACCTTGACTTGGTCTATTCCCAGTTTGGTACCTTGTATGATTTAATTCACCTTTCTCCCTGACCCACTACTGATCCATCTAGACCTGTGGCTGAACCACCCATTGATGGTATAGTTGGTTCAGTTCAAACACAAATGACAGAAAAATATGCTAAGAAGAAAAATCAAACCACCACTCCATCAAATCAACCCACACCATCTGCCAAAACCGCACCCTCTCCTGTTCCTTCTACTGAATTAAATGCGATCCAACCAACTGAATCTTTAGGTCGAAAGAAGAAAGGAAAATCTAAAAAACCTGATAATCAATAGGAAGGAAATAAAACACAAACTCATATGCTTTTTCAAAAGGTAAAAGAAAGGTAAAATGCCCTTGTTTAATCTGCAGAGGTGACCATTTTACAAAAGAATTTCCTCGTCTTGAGGAATTCAGTAAGTTTTTGAAACCTTCAAACACCATAGCAGTTCTTAAAGATCCTTTCCCTTCCCAACAACAGTTAATTGATCATAAGTCATTGAATGAAACTTCTTCATCCACTGATGAAGTTCTTATGATATCTAGTGAAACGATTAACTTGAATACAATATCCCAAAGTTATGACCCACCTCCAGAGAAGAAATCTGATGATGTTCCACCTGAAAAACCCTCACCTTCCACAAATCTCCTAATAATAGTCTTCACATTGAAAACCTATTCCAGAAGCAATTTTTCGCCCACCAAAGGGTACTCTACGTAATTCCATAATCAATCCTAATGCTCGTGCTTCCCAATATTATAATATTATCAAATATTTGACTCAAGCACCCTACGATATGTTGGATTTAGAGGTACTTCAAACCTACCTAGCCCAACAAAAAAACTTGCTTATTGCTCGTGGAGCCATGGATCCTGAAAACAGTAATGTCATCACTTTCAAACTAGATGATTTCAAGACGAGACTCTCCCATCAACTATCTTTCCAGATAGCTACCAAAAGTTCTAGAAAGACTATTCGTCGTACCATTTTGGATGAGGGAGCCTCAATGTCGGTCATGTGTATATCTTGTTGAAGAGCTATTGGTTCTCCCGAAATCAATTGTTCACCTACCACTCTCAAGGCTTTCGATGGTCACGGCTTTCACCCTATGGATTACTACCTACCATCCATGTGAACTGAGGGGGGAAGTTAGTCTCCATTCACATTGAATTCCTCGATGCTCCTTTTGATTACAACTTACTCCTAGGTCGTAACTAGTTTTATGCTATGAAAGTTGTAGCATTGACCATTTTTCAGATCATCCAGTTCCCATTCCAAGGAAACCTTATCACTATTGATCAATTAGATTTCATCATGCCCAGTTCCATTACAAATGATGAAAATAGTGTTCCGCTCTTGTATACCCCATAGTATAAGGACATTAGAGTAGGCCTTATCAAAGAATCTTCATTAATGGGAGTCTTTCCCTTATCAAATCCTCCTCCTACTTCACAAACTGGATCTATTAACATGCTTTCTGCTTCTCATATAGACGAAGGAAAAGCAATCGTTGATGAATTAATATCCTTTTCCCCTTTCGAAGAAATTTACAATGCAATCCAAGCCACTAGTGAACCCACCATCAACAACCATTTGTTGATGGCCTCATACCATTATCATATGCCATACTGGCTTGACAACCCCCCCCCATCTTAGATTATCTTTCACATACACTCCCTATAGATGAATCTATTATGGAAGTTATGTCACTAGAGGAGATTTGTTCGGAAGACCATCATCATCGATCTTCTTTCCTTCCCCCTTGCCATATGGTAGCATAACACTTCACCTCCACAGTTTCATCTGATATAGTCACCAACCCTCATAACCTGATCCTCACTCGTAGTGTCGATTTTGAAGGAAATTTGTGTAATATTACAAAAACTATGCCCGTAGACTTATCAGTGAAACCAAGTATTTCTGAGAACATGGTCATCATTAGTGTATCATTGGTAGCCATGACATGGTCATCATCATAGATCTGCAATGTATTGGTCCGCAGCTATGATTGGTTTGCATAGAGTGAGTTACTGGTCCTATGTTAGTTATGAGTCTATCTCTCTTTGCTTATGTATCAGACCGAGAACTTGCAAACTATTTCACCTATCACTTCCTTATAGCTTCATACTTTGGGGGGAATTCTATTGCACCAAGAAATCCCACATTGTTTATCAACATTCATGGGAATTTCACATTGCCTTTCAACCTCCCAGAAAGCCCGACTTGAGTCACCTTGGTCCTCTTTTTCCATACCTTAAAGGGATGGTGCCTTTATGTTTTTTACATAGAGCGACGATAGTGCTCCTAACAGTGGACCCATAAGCATCATTTCCCTCTTTCTTTGACAAAAACACTAGGTCAACACCTTTTTCATTTCTACCGGGAGCATCGATGGTCAAAAAATGAGAAAAAAGAAGTTTTTGGAAGCTTCCATGCGGAAGCCTCCGTGGAGTCAATTCCTACATGCTTGGGAGAGGTGGAATTCACTTCCCTCACCTGTAGGGATCATATCTTATCCATTTTCCAAGTCATATCATGAGTTATATGCCTATAAATGAAGCCTTCATGATGAGAGTGGAGAAGGCCAAGAAAAGCACCCTTATGCTATTAGTTTGAAGTCTGAATCAGAGGCAAAGTAGAGTTGGCTTATGGTTGGAGAGATCTTCATATTTATAGGGGATTGCAGATGATTCTTGTAGATATTGAAGCTATGGACATTAAGGATTTTTGGTTGTACTTCTTTCTCTTTCATAATTAATACAAAGACATTCCCCTTTCCTATATTTGATCTATTGATTTTAATTAGATATTATCAAATTCCTTGATCACTGATATGAATAATTAATTTATCATGATGCTCTCATCTTGTTTATTTTTCTTTTGATCTATTTTGCAGGTATTGAACCATTGCAAGGACCTTTGGAGAGAAGACAAAGAGATCCAAGGTTGAGGTATATTGTATTTCATGTTAGTTAATTTGATTGTTTAAGGAAAGGATATGTTGTTGTGTCTTTTTGTTCTGTATTTGTGACTTACATTGCAGAGGAACAAACAGTGTCTGTACTGATTGAGAATTCTTGATAACACCTTACCCACTGGGATGGGTAAATAAGGATTCATAAATAAGAGTCATGAAATAGTTAAAGATCAAGTTTTCTATAAGTGTAGAGTATGTTTATGAAGTGGAGGTAGACGTAATACCCATGGATATTTGTGGTGTCGTCTTTGTATTCCCCTACATGTATATGATGGTTGTGATCTTAATGGGGACATCCAACCAATACCTATTTATTAACGACAAAAAATCCTTCATGATTAATGTGCACAAAGTTAAATCGATTATCTCTATGGCAAGCAAAAACAAAGGAAAAATTTTGATTAGGTAAAGTAGTAAGTTTGTATTTATTTTTTTAATACAAAATTAGGAAGAAGGTGAATTGGTAAAATTGAAGGAATCCCTAGAGGGATGTACAAAAGAGAATAAACATCAATTGTAGATCCTTTTGTAGGAATACAGAGAATTGTTCCAATAGCCTACAAGGATACCTCCCAAGAGGAAGATGGATAACGAGACACAATTATTCTTGGATTATCCATTGTTGAACATTGGGATCAAGGTTACAGAAACCAAACCAGTGGTTGAATCGACTGACCCTAAAAACCAAAATCAGACTGAAATCGAGAAAACACTGGATCACAAAAATGGTCCACCGAAAATACAAAAACTACTTAAATTTTGAAAAATTCTATATATATTCATGTGCAACCATGTAAATCCAAACCATTATTCACAAATTTGCAAAAAGTGCCCTTTTCATGTGACATACTGAGCATATTTCACTAGAACCATCCCCAGTCAACGAACTTTTGAATTTTTGTTTTTAAATTAAAAGAATACCCTCTTAAATCTTGATGTACAGTTATGTATGGAACCGGTCAAAGCGGGAACCGAAACCAGAAAATTTGGTCGGTTCCATACAGAACCGGTCATTTCCTGTTTGAGATGCCGGTGAGGCCCCAAAACCGATCGGACCGGTCGGTTTAACCAGTCCATGTCTAGTTTTTGTAACACTGTTTGGGATGCACAAATTGTTTGTCATATAAGGGCCCTTTATGAAGTGGAGGGACCGTTTAGATGGAATTGATTATTTAAACTTAATTTTGTTTTGCAAAATAAAAACGTGTACATGTTCTTTAGTGCAAGCATTGGAGGAGCCCAAGCTTGACAAGTCAGTTGACATGTAAGTAGGTGGAAACAAATGTGTACACATTTTGCAGTTGGAAAAAGCGTACACATTTTGCAGTTACAAGACACATACATATTTTGCAGTTACAAAACGCATATGTGTTTTGTAGTTACAAAACACATTACTCATTTTGCAATTGCAAATCCCGTGCATGTTTTTTAATACAAGTAATAAACCCCCACACTTCCACTCCTCCTTCCCTCCCTCCCCATATCTCTCACTTTCTCTCCCCAACTCTCTCTCCCGCTCTCCCTCTCTCCTTTTCTCCCTCCATATGTATATTCCTTCCTGATTATTTATACATGTCCATTCTTCTCGATACCTTCCTTCCTAACCATCACTATCCCCAACTCTCTCTCTCTCTCTCTCTCCCCTACTCCTACTCCTAACCACCACACATCTCTCGCTTCCCCAACCCCTCTCTTGATTCTCAAATCCCCCACCTCTCTCAGACATAGACTCTCACTACCCATAACCACCCACTCTCTCCATAATCCCCCCACTCTCTCCATAATCGCCCCACTCTCTCCCTAACCCCCGCATACTCTCTGTACCCATAACCACCTCCTTTGTGCCTCTCTCTTTCTCTTCCATACTCCCCCTACCCCTAAACGCCCCCCCCCCTCTCTATAGCACCTAAAACCCCTCCCCCTACCACTTACTAAACCCACATATCTCTCTCCCTCTCCTTCTCTATTCCCCCACCCTATGCACCGAATTATATCTAACTCACCTAATTCTCCCTTAAGCCTTACACCTCCCACACCAATATGTGTCTCTTTCTCTCCCCCAACCCCTCCTCCACCTCTCTCTCTCTACTATCTCTCTCTGTACTCCACCAAATCCTAACCCCCAACCCTCTCTCTCTCTCTCTCTCTCTCCACCAGATCCTAACCCCCAACCCTTGCTCTCCCCTCAAACCCCCTAACACCCACTATTTTGTTTGGTTGTGGAGTTTAATCTTCCTTATTAAGAGATTTTATTTGAGCTATGTTTGGATCCTAACACTTGACGAGTGGGTGTTGGGTGGGGGGATCCCCCCCCTACTATATTCATCGAGGGGTTCCACAAATATCCTTATAAAATGTTGTAATTTCATATTCATGACTTGGTCAATAATGGGTGATTTACGGGCCAATTGTTTGATAACTAGGACCTTAACAACAACAAATACGTTTACGTTCTACAGGCAATGAAACAATAGTTTGATAAAAAATATAATTTGTAAGGTTATCAAAGTTTTTTTTTTTTTTTCACTAATTGTAGCAATGATAAATTTATTCAAATTAGAGGTTATGATCCAAAGTGTAGTGACACATTTGAAAATCATTAGTATTAAAAAACCAACAAATCTTTATTTTAAATTAACTATAGCTATGGTCATTTTATGCCACCTACAAATTATTAGAATACGGACGAACATATGGACTAATAATAATGTTTATATTACATAAATTTATTTAACCATATATATATTTATAGTTTTGTTTGTTATTATTTATTAAATATTAAACAAAGTAATGATTTTATTTTATGTATTTAAATTTTATAGTTTTTAATTTTTTTAATTAAATAAAAATATAAAGTTATAATTAAATTTAAAATATAAAGATCTGAACTTTAAAATACTTTTAACAAAATGTTTTAGGGGTTTTTTTGCTTTTTTTTCACATAGTACAATAGAAACTTTAGATTAATTCTTGAAAAAACATATGATAGTTACTAAACTTGCATAATTTTGGATCCTTTGGGGTATTTTGAGGATGTTAAATCTATTTATGTTTTCAAAAAAAACATTTTGGAGGCTTCAAAATTCATATTTCGGGGAAAGAAAGTAACGAGATTCCTATTAAAAATTTGCTACACAGTTCAAAACCTCTAACAAATAGAGTACTCATTTAAAAACTACGAGAATCATAAATTAATTACAAAATTATAATTAAATTTAAACCATCGAGACATACATTGTAAAGGAAATTTAAGAGAGAGTTTTAAACACATTTAAGAATGCCACAAAAATCATAATTTGATTGTGGAAAAATGAATCAATTAAAATAAAAAAGTTATAAAAACAATTACTTAAATGTGTTTTTAATTTCATAAAGAAACTATTGACTTCACCGTTTTGGGAGCTACTAGTATACTTTCACGGTGAAGGGGTCTTATAACATCTTCCACACTCGGAGTATAATTGCACTCCAAGAGTAAGTTGGAACTCATTGTATATGCAAATGATGAGCGAGGGTTTCAGCGAGGGTTTGCAGGATGCAGCCTGCAGGATGGCACGGAGCCCTTAGGCTGCTTCATTCTCCCTGTAACTATCTTGTTGTTGTATGTTCAAGCCATTTGGCTGTCATTTCTCCCTGTTTTTATTTGTTTCTATTGAATTTTTGCGTTGTGGCCTGTTTTTCAATCCCTTTCTATGGATGACTCTTTAAGATGGAGCCAACGACTGGAGTCCCTCCTCATTTAACTAAGGAATAGTACCAACCAGTTTAATCAAGTGGGAACTGTACATAGCAGTTGGCTTTGGCTCAATCCATGATTGGTTTTGTTTTTTCGCTTTTTTAGAGTTTCTGCCACCTTTCTCCTGCGTGTATGTGTGGATTGAATCCCAGTCGTTTCTTTTAGAATCATCTGACCGGGATTTTGTGCTTGAAGACATCTCGTACCTTTCGCTGTCCCTGTCTGCTTTTTCTGTCGCCCTCCGTCATCTTTAGGGTCGTGGGTTTTGATTTTTGTGTTCTACTTCATGCCTTTTGATGTCATTTTAGTGATTTAATCCCTGATTTTTTGGACTGTGGGGGTTGAATAAGTTCGGAACATGGGTTATGATTTAGTTTTTTTTTCCATATGACAGCTCGGTGACTCGAACCCTGTTTTGCAGATTGGGGGTTTTGAACCCTAATAATTCTTTTAAAAGGGTTCTGGGGTTCATTGCTCCTTTCTAGGGTTAGTGGTTGGTTAAGCATCATTTGAGGTATATTGTCTCTATCCTTATGTCAGAGAATTTTGAAGGGTCGCCAGTCCCACCAGTTGACTTCGCAGCAGCTCGGTTCCGTCGACGTTGAAAGGAAAAAGCCCACAAGGTTTTGGATGGAAAATTACGTTTCGTGGTCGGTCATGATATTTTCTTGGACAGAGTTGAAGCTTTATGTGCACGTGCTTTGATTGGCCGTATTGAATACGCCTCCATGCACAAAAACGACTGGTTTTGCTGGGCGACTGAAAACTGGAAACCCTTCCTCTCCTATGTACCATCAATTAGCCTTCTTGTACGGGGCTGGATAGTGTTCATTTTCCTCGAGGATGACCATGCCACCTAGGTTTTGAAGAGACTTTGGAGGGTTTGAAAAGGAACGTTGGTTCTAGAATGTTGGCATGCCAACTTTGATCCTGCAAGAGAACGGATTAAAAAAAGGCACCTGTGGACATTTCTCCCAGGCCTCCCCTTCCCACTTTGGAACCGTTCTCTGCTCGAAGGTGTGGGAAACACCATTGGTCATTTTGTAGCGCTCGATGAGGACTTTATGAGCTCCTATGATAAGCGACTGGCTAAAATATTGGTGGAAATAGATATTTCAAGAGGTTTACCAGCGAATGTTGAAATTCTATGTAAGGAAAGACTGTTCATTCAGTGATTGGATTATCAAGGAATTCCATTTCGATGTAGTATCTGTTGGGATACTGGTCATCTCCATCAGAACTGCACGTCATTCAGTAAAGTCTCATCCTCTCATGTTTTTCGTTCTCCACCTTCTAAATCTATGACGCATAAGGTATGTACTCCAGTCTCTCCTTTCCCATCTATCGAACAACTTAAAAAAGTGTGTTCTCTTTTCGATGATGCTACGGATAAAGATTTAGCTTATATGGATTCTGTTGGTAGTAAAAGAAATAATCTAGCTGTTAACGGGGCCCATAAAACTTTAGTTTTTTCATCTCCTGCTGATGAATCTCCCCAACCCTCTCCTGTTGTTCCCCTTATCGATATCCCCCCTTATTTTCTTTTAAACTCCTCCCCATCTTACCTCGAGGCTGACAAAATCCATCCTCCGCAGTGTCTTGTAGAAGAGTCTTTTACAATCCCTCAACCCAATTTTGTGATTTTATTTCCCTAATCTGAGATTTCACCTGTGGAGATCCCTTGGACTTCCCCTCCTATTCAGTCTCTGGATAAGATTAAACATTCCAACAAACAGGTGGATGCTCTCCCTTCTCCCCTTTTTTCAGAAGCTGATTTCCCTCCTCTTGATAGGGCTCGTCCCAAACTCATCTCCCCTCTCAGTCCGGTCAATTCACCTTCCTTTTCTGACCCTTCCTTGAAGAAATCTCTGAACATATTTTCTGACAAACCCCCCCTTTCGCCCTGGGAAAAAAGAAATCGAAAAATCCTTCCAAGGTTTTAATGGATTCTTTGCCTGCTCCTTATATTCCTCTATCAACTTGACTCAAAGTTGCAGACAGTCAATCTCCCTCTCCTTCTCCAAGGGCCCTTAGAGCACAAAGCCCCTTTCAGATTGACCCCTAATTCATTTTCTCACTCTGAATGTTAGAGGCTTAGGAGGCTTAGCCAAGCAAAAAAGCCTCCGCCATATGATTTCCTCACTCTCCCCTGATGTGATTCTCCTACAAGAAACTATGACTAGTATTTACCCTGCATTGTTTGCTTTCTCCAAACTCTATCCAGGGTGGGAATTCTACGCCATTAAGGCTAAAGGACTCTCTAGAGGGATCCTCTCTGGTTGGAATCCTAAACTTCTTAGATGCGAGGCCTTCCATACAGTTGCTGGTATCCTTCTAAAAGCTTCCCACAGAAGCTCTCCTTTAGAGCTGTCTATTCTCAATTGTTATGGCCCTTATATTAATAGAGACTCTTTCTGGAATTCTGCTGCCTCTGGAGGACTTCTCTCTCTTCCCAACCTCATTCTAGCTGGTGATTTAAACTTTACTTTAAATGCTTCTGAGATATGGGGGTCAAAACTGCAGCTGGATCCTTTGGGTCCCTTCTTCTCCGAGCTTTTCTCAGATCATCATCTGGTGGATGTGGCTCCCACCTGTGCAGGTCCTACTTGGAGGAATGGGAGGTTGGGGGAAGAAGGTATTTCCAAAAGACTAGATCATTTTCTTTTATCTGACCAACTTGTCAATTCTCTCCCTAGATTTAGGGTTTGGACCCATAGATGTAGTATATCAGATCATTTTCCGGTCATCCTTGATTGGCAGGATCATTGGACCTCCTGTGCTTTTCCCTTCAAATTTAACCAATCCTGGTTATCTAATGAGGATTTTAAAAAAATGATAAGATCTGAATGGCCTCTTCTTCTCTCTGATAATCCTTTAGATCCCATGTATGATCTCTCCTATAGGCTCCAGACACTAAAATTTAGAGTTAAATCCTGGACTAAACTTGAAGCCAGAAAGATGTAGGACAGGTCTGTCCTTTTGGAAGAGGAAATGAACTCCCTTCTATCTTCCTTTGTTTCTGCATTATTGACTGACGATCAATAGCTCAAACTCCTTTCTCTTAAGGATGAACTAAAAAAGGTGATTGATCATGAACTCTACCTTGCTTGACTTAAAAGTCGGATCACTTGGGCTTCAAATGGGGATGCAAATACAAAGTTTTTTCATGCAGTGGCCTCTGCACGGAAAAACCACAATGCGATCTGGGGTTTACAAAATGAAAGTGGGGATTGGGTCTTGGATGATTCAAATCTCAAATCTCTTGGGATCCGTCATTTCAGGAATATTTTTGAAGATGATAATATGACCTCCATATCTGCTCAACTAAAAATTATCCGCTTATTTCCTTCCTTTTTTGAGTCTGATGAGAAAGAGGTTTTTTCGAGTGTTGTTACTATTTCTGAAGTTGAAAGAGCACTCAAATATTTCAAAAAAGATAAGGCCCCAGGCCCGGATGGTTGGCCTGGTGAATTTTACTTGACTTTCTTTGACTTGTTGGGCCCTCATCTTTTTAAGATGGTTGAATCCTCTAGGGTTCTTGGCAGGGTGTCTCCAGCTTTAAATTCTACTTTTATCACTCTTATTCCTAAGACTGATAGGCCTGTTAATTTTGCAGACTTCCACCCTATTTCACTTTGTAACCTCTGTTATAAATTGATCTCAAAAATTGCTACCACGAGACTTAAGCCCTTCTTAGTCAAAGCCATTTCTCCTCATCAGTTTGGATTCCTTAAAAATTGACAGATCTTTGACCCCATAGGGATTACCCAAGAAGTCTTACATACTGTTAAATCCTGGAAAAGGAATGCTCTTATACTAAAACTAGACCTGTCTAAAGCCTTTGATAGGGTTAACTGGTCATTTGTTCGTCTTATTCTCTTACAAATTGGAGTTCCCTTGGTTGGTGTGAATTGGATTTTGGGTTGTCTCTCTTTAGTTCAATTTGCAGTTCTTGTTAATGGCTCTCCATCTTCCTTTTTCCCAGCCTCTCAGGGAATAAGACAAGGCTGTCCATTATCCCCTCTGCTATTTATCCTAGTTATAGAAGGACTTAGCCTGCTGATTGAGGAGTCCAAAAGACATGGTAATATCAAAGGTATAAAAATCTCGGCTCGTCTCTCTCTCACACACTTATTGTTTTTGGATGATGTGATTTTATTTGGGTTTGGCTCTCTTGAAGAATGGAAGGCTTTCAAGGATATTTTGGATATTTTTTGTGAAGCCTCTGGTATGAGTATAAATATTAATAAATCCAGCTTCCTTCATAATGATTTGGATGAGAATATCCTTCAAATTTTAGCTGGTCATTTTCCTTACAGACTTGATTCTCTGTCTAAAGGTTTTCTTTATCTTGGCTGCTACCTAAAGCCTTCTGGTTACCTAATAAAAGATTGGTTCTGGCTCATCACTAAATTTGAAAAAAGGATTTCCCATTGGACCAATTGAATGCTGTCTATGGGAGGCCGTCTTGTTCTCATTCGATCAGTCCTCTCGAGTATCCCATTTTACTGGTTGTCCCTCTTCCCTATTCCAGCCTCCATTCTTGACAGACTCAGGAAAATTATCTTCTCCTTTCTTTGGGGATCCTCAGCTAATAAAACTAAATTTCATCTCATGGATTGGAAATCGCTGGCTCGTCCGATTTCTCAAGGAGGATGGGGGATCAAACATTTGCCCAGTCTCAGCCTTTCTTTGGGAATGAAAAGGTTCTAGTTGGTGCTAAATAGTTCCAGCATCTGGAATAAGCTTATCTCAGTCAAATATTTGAAGAACAGGCCTGTCCATACTTGATTAAGAGAGAAAAGAATTGTAGTTGGGAATGTCTCTATTTTATGGAGAGGTTTTGTTGACACTCTGCCGTGGATCGGCAAAGGTTTGATTTGTAATGTTGGAAATGGCTCTTCTATTCGGGTTGGTGCTGATCCTATGGTAGGTTTTGGCACAAATTACATTCTACCAGTTGGTTTACGAGAGTATTTGGAATATTATGGAATAGTTACTTTAAATCATGCCAGAAATCTTACCACATCGGCTACTTCTTACTAGTTCACGGCAACTAATTTAGACCTTTGTAATGAATGGAAATTTCATTGGGATCGTTATATACGGGGCCTATAATATGGCAGAATTTTATTATCAGACTAAAATGATTCTCTTCTCTGGTCTCATTTAAATTATGTGGCTCCTTATCGGCTGATAAAGGATATGATTGCATCTCTCAAATTTGTTTTGATCCTCCAGATCTTTCGCTGGAATTCCTATGGCATCAACGTATTCCTTTGAAAATTATTTGTTTTACTTGGGTTTTGGTAAGAGGTCGTATTTTAACTTGGGACCAATTGCAGAGAAAAGGCTTTCAGGGGCCAAGCAAATGCATCTTGTGTGGAAGTAACTCGGAAGATATTCCCCATCTTTTTTTATCTTGCCCTACCAGCTTGAGAATCTTCACTTACTTTGCTGCAAAATTTGGTTTTGTTTTCCCAATCCACGATACTGTCTGCTCCCTATTGATTCAGTGGTTTAACTCACCATTCTATAAGGCTGCCTTTAGATATCTGCATATTTTCATTTTTTTGAATATTTGGATCCTCCGTAACAAGTGTATCTTTGAAAATTAGAAACCTGCTATTCCAGCTTTAATTTTTAGAATAGAAGGTCTTTTAAACACTTATCCTGCTCCTACAAAATCCTTAAAAATCCAGAAAATTGGTCCTAAACCTGTTTTGACCTTCCCCTGTGGTTTTTTTTATGGGGCTGCAGCAGACAATATTAGTGGCTCGGGATTTTTTATCTATTTAAATGAACAACACTTTTCGTTTCTCCATTGGTAGTGGACTTGGTACAAATACAAGAGCTAAGTTATTGGCTTCTTGGGCTGTTCTCAGAGTAAGCCAAATGATGGGCATCCCAATTCAGTTGATTTTTGGTGACTCCTTGGTTATAATTTCTTGGCTCAATTGATCGTCGGCACTTGATGTTCCTTCTCTGATGCATTGGTGCAAAGATATAAGAAATTTTCTTCTTTTGGCCCCTCAGGTGATCTTCAAGCACATTTTTCGGGAGCATAACTCTCTGGCAGATGGACTCTCAAAGAAGGCCCTGAATTTGGATTTGGGTCATGGTTTTTTCTCTAAATATTTGGATGGCAAGGTCATAAATGAGGACCACTTTGTTCTATTTTAGCTACTAAGTTTTTCAGCCTATTTGGCCATCAGCAAAATGTGCATTTTTGATGTTATTGTCATGGTTAGAGTCCTCTTTGCTAGCAAGTTTTGCGCCTGGATTTTTTTTATTGTTTATCACCTTTGATTTCTATCAGCATTTCTGACCTGTTAACGCGGGGATGATGAGTAAAGTCTGCCATGATCAGACTTTTGTTTCTTCTATCTTGGATGATGCAGTATGCTTTGATCATTTCTGTTATTATTGTGTTGCTCTGACTGTTGTCTCTGCTGATTGCTGAATGCTCAGTCATTGACGCTATGTAAAAGATGTCTTTTGATTCTAATCGAATAACAAAGACTGGTATTTTTTCTTCTAAAAAAAAACATCTTCCACACTCCCCTCCTCTTTGGGATAAACTTATCAAAATTTAACAACATAATACTTCCTGCATATATTCTTTAACTCGGAACATTTATATGTCATGAAACATAATTTAGGTATTAAACCAACATAGATCCATCTAAAAGAGGATCTACCAAGCACCCAGAGGGATCAAAACTCTCAAGGTGCAAATCATTTTTTAGAGTGGAAATGTGTAATCTATTTTTTATGGTTTTAGTTCATCTAATTTATGTTTTTTTATATATATGAAATGCTA
The DNA here is from genome assembly GCA_001517045.1 of Pseudotsuga menziesii. Taxonomy (NCBI): domain Eukaryota; kingdom Viridiplantae; phylum Streptophyta; class Pinopsida; order Pinales; family Pinaceae; genus Pseudotsuga; species Pseudotsuga menziesii. Next base: position 106,849 of record LPNX011236186.1, read on the forward strand.
AAAGACATGTGTCAACTCTAGGATGAGCACATAAGGAGTTACACATTTCTCCCCTACTGGGCTGTATAATGCACCTGGGCTGTATAATGCACCTCTTCTGTGCAAAAATATATGTCTAGTTTTTTATTTTTAAAAACAATCATTGACTTCGGCATTTATATGTTATGGAGCATATAACTTACACATAATAAGAATTATTTAAATTAAACGAATTGAATTTTATCTTTTAATTTTCAAAATAAAGATAACTGTNAATAACAATAGATTGAGAAGGTAACGATCATTCATCCCGACTACCCAACATATCTCAAATGATCAAACAAACTTGGTTGCTCCCTATTTTGAATTTCCTATAAAT